>JAWRVF010000508.1:0-255712 GCA_036785485.1 Physcomitrellopsis africana
TACAAATATTTGTATAAATACTTGTATAAATCCTTGGTATAACACTTGTACAAATACTTGTATAAATCCTTGGTATAATACTTGTACAAATACTTGTACAAATATTATGTATAATACTTATAGAATACTTATAGAATACTTGTATAAATATAAGTATATATACTTGTATAAAAAGTATAAGCAAAGTATGTATGTATTCAAGTATACCTCAAAATACAACCGCATATGAAGAATACAAGTTATACAACAAACTGAAACTAAATAAATCACTAAAATTCATCCAAAGGTCGAATCAAGCGTGCTTATAGCCTATGGAAAGCCAATAATCCATTGTAAAACATATCAAATTTTCACAAATAGATGACTTACCATTTAAAAGTTATGGCTAAAAGAAGTAGGCGCTAAAATTTCCAAGCAAATGCAAAGGCAGCAAAGCTCCTCTTCACTTCAGCCTTTGTTGTGATCACTTCCCTTCTCCAAATTGAACATGCAATAGCTTTTTAGAAAGCTCACTTCATCATCTAGATTGCCCTAAAATTTCGCATGCATGCCTCTCAAACTCCAGATTTTGTAGCTAGTCGATTCTACTCTTCAAACCCTAGCAACAATTTGCCCTCTTTGACACTTCACGGCTCATAAAACTTTCATCAAAGCTCCAAATGTATTGATTTTTGTTTTGTAGAAAGCTTACACAAGCTACTATAAGCACCTAAAATATCAAAAAGATTGAAGAGACTGTCCGACTTGGGTGGTTGAACAAAATCTCTGCCCCTCTTCGTCGGGTGGCAGCAAACCCTTTCCCACTCTCAAGCTCACAACTTTTGCTCTCCAACTCCAAATGCTACAAGAGATGTCTTGATAGATAGCTAAGACAATCTTCCACACTCTCTATAAATTTCACTAAGAAAGAGTTGAAATCAAACTTGCAGTGGCAGCTCGAAGTTTCTGCCCCTCTTCGTCGGGTGGCAGCAAACCTCACTCTACTAAAACAAGCATAACCTTTTGTTCACAACTCCAATACAAGCAAGTGAGTAGGTTCTAGAATCTTCACAACTTGAAGAACACACCCACCAATTTTCACTACAAACACTTCTATCTCCTTGGAGCTATCTCTCTCCAAAGTTCACCACTCAAAAACTGCCTCCCCTCTGGGTCTAGCAAGAGGAGTATATCTCCTTTTCTTTCCATATTAGACTATGAGATGTCCACATGGGCAGCCAAATCCTATTGGATGGGCCTTATTCACCCCATGCTCTTCTTTCTTACCTTTCATAAGGTCCATTCTACCTCAAAAGTCAACAAGAAAGGTAAAACAACCTTTACCTTTCTTCTAATTACAAAAGAGTTTATTCTAGGATATAAATAAGGTAGGAACAAAACAAATAGCCATCTTAATTCACTAACTAAGTGGCTATAATAAATCCTCTCCTTATAATATCTTCTAAAATAACCTCTAGCACTCACACATGTAATAACAATAGAAACAAGATTTTTAATATTTTTCTATGGATATTTTTTTTATACACCGCATCGAATGCAAAAGATGACAAATGGCCAATTTATCAATACAACAAATTGAGAGATAACTACCAGAGGCACATCAAAAAGCAATGGAAAGACTTAAAGAAGCAAGGCTTAACAATAAGGAAAGGTTTGATAAGACACATCGATTGCGGGTAAAGCCTATTGAAGAGGGAGATTGGGTGGTGGTTTATGATAGTACATTAGAGCATCAGCATAGCACTCAGAAGAAATTTGCTCGAAGATGGTTTGGACCATATATTGTTGTCACTGTTTATGAAAATGGCACTTACTTACTTCGTGAATTAGATGGAACTGTACTTAGAAATCCAATAGCAGGTAAGCGAGTGAAAACATTTCGAAAGAGGAGTGACAGGTTTCATTTGAAAGCCTTGAAATGCTATCATCTACATCAATGGAGGATACAAATATCATAGAAACTGAAGATGAGGATGGAGAAGATGAAGAATGAATGGTGGCACATTCCGGAGGATGTGCAGGTTTGGAGGGGGTGGATGTCATGTTGTAAATTAAAACATAGTGTGAAAGATATAAAGGAATGTGTTAAAATAAAAAGATTAAGATTAGAAGAAGAGAGGATGAAAAAGAGAAAGGGTTGTGGTTATAACCACATTATCTTGAAGGTTATAATATTTATCACAAGCTCAGGGATGATAGGTAGGCCAAACTACTAATTTCCTGCTGAAATTCCCACTAGCAGTACCAAGTCATGAAGCCAAGGAATTCTACAGTGAAGTCAAGTGGATTCAAATCCACGTCAACTCCAAAGTAGCTAAGAACTTAACCACACAAGCTTCTTTGACTTGGCAGTGAAGGATGTAGTTCTTTCTCTTTTATCTCTAATCTAATCTTAATTGTTTTTTCTACTTATTAGATTTTTTTTCTATTTTATCTTAGATCTACTTTACCTTTATTCTCTTCTATTTTAGATCTAAACTTAAATGTTGTGGGCTGAAATTAGAAGAGAAGTGGGTAGAAAAAAATGGTAGTAAGAAGGTAGAATAGAAATTTACCTCAAAAGGTGAGATTCCTTCAAATTAATCCAAAAGAAAGGATTGAAGAGGTGGAAAGATATGGCTGAGGTGTCTCTTTGACCAAGGGAAGAAGGAAGACCAGGCCGGGAGGACAAGAAGGGGGTCGTGAAGAAGAAGAGGAGGTTCTTTTTGGAGAGATAGGGTTTCTTTTTGATAGGCAGTAGACGTTTTTGTGTGTAGAAGAAGCTTAGAGAGGATTTTAAGTGCAACTTTTTTGTGGGTTTGTAGTAGACAAGATAAAGAACATATAGAAACAATTTTCATGTCTTTTGGTTAAGTATCAAGGGAGATATGAGTCGTCAAAGTTGCAGGTGTTTAAGACTAGGGTAGTGAGGTTTACTAAATTTCGGGCCTCGGCTCTTGAGAACCATTTGGACTTTAGAGGCAAAATTTGTTGGGGTTGTGTTTCTTATTGAGTTTACTACTTTGAATCAAAATCTTAAGACAATATGATCTTTGAGCAAAGAGTTATGAGTGAAATTGTAACCGGATGTAGGTGAAAAGAGAAATAGAGTGAAAGCAGAATTGGGGTTTGTATGGGCAGAGTGTGTGTGTGGGTTTTTTTTGGGTATGAATGGAGTTAGGGAGTGAATTTGAGTGTGAAATTTGATGGACGTGATCTAAGCAAGTTAAGAAAGAGATGAGGGTAAGTTTGATACTCATTTATCTTATAAAAAAAATGTTATGCTCTTTCAAAGTGATAGGGGTCTATTTCTAAGTCAGTGAAGTTTGGGGGAGCATATCTTTGTGATCAAAGTAGCATTTTGAGTAAAATTTATTGGGGTTTGTAGATATATGAGTCTATTAAGTTGTGTAAAAAACTGATTGCTATTGGGGTTATGGTTTATGAATTATGAGGAAATTTGTAGTCAGATCTAGAGTTGGTAGAAGATAGAATTAAAGGAGAAGAATAGAGTCTATAACTCTATTTCCAAGAGGAGTTTTGGAGCAAAAATTGGAGGATGTTTACAACATAAAGCAAGCAACAAGCCTACTAAATTTCAATACTTGGGGTTTTGATAATGAGGAGCAATGAAGGTGTGAAGCAAAGGGGGTCCAGAATCAAAGGCAGCATGGAGGGGTTTCTTTGACAACATGGTTCTCTCTAACCACATAAGCTATAATCAAAGGGATTATGGGGTTTGCTTCCTTACTTCCTTAAGTACTTTTTGTTCAAATTTTGCTTCAATTGATGTGATATCCTAGGATTTATGGGCAAATTTGAAGGCGGGTTTTTAAAGGCAGAATATGGCAAAATTAATAAAGTATGTTTTTATGTAAAATCTTCAGTTTTATGAACTTCATGAATCTCTTCTTGCACTTAAGAAACGAGAGGCACAAAAGACCCAGTGTTTCTTAGGGCTAAGACTCTCACCACGACAACGTTCTTATCTTGTATCAAAAGAAGGAGATTCAGCTTTTGATCACCAAAGAATGAACTTCTTGAAGCCAGAGCAATTTTATCTTTGAGCAACAAAATCAACATTGATTGTTGATTCAATTTTTGTCTAACAAATCCAATCAAGTATGTCTTCAAACCCTCTTGTCTATGAGATTAAAAATAATTCATTTAAATCTCATGATACTTCCAAGTTTGAATTCAAAAATGACCTACTATATTTCAAAAGATGCCTATATATTCCAAAAGATATAACACAACTATGTGCTTTGGAAGCTCGTCACAACCTCCCTGCAGTAGGACATTTTGGATATAATAAGATCTTAGAGCTAATATCAAGAGAGTTTTGATGGCCTCAGATATGAAAGGCTGTTAAAGAGTTTGTATAATCATGTGATGTTTGTTCAAGATCAAAAATTCCTTGTCACCAATCTTACGGACTTCTCCAATCATTATCTGTACCAAAACAACCTTGGTCTTTTATTTCTATGGACTTTATCACAAATCTTCTAAAGTCAAGTTCATATGACTCTATATTCATGATTGTAGATCATTTTATCAAGATGGCACATTTTATATCATGTATAAAATCTATTATAGGTGAAGAAATAGCTAAATTCTTTCTTAATAATATCTATCATTATCATGGATTATCAAAGGATATTATTTCAAATAGAGAAACATAATTTGTATCAAGATTTTGGAGGACCTTTTCAAAATATTGAAGGTGGATATAAAACTACCTTTAGCTTTTCACCCTCAAATTGATTGATAAATGGAATAAGTAAATCAAATTTTGGAGCAATATTTGAGATGTACCATCAACTATCATCAAGATGACTATATAACTCTTTTGCCATTAGCAAAGTTTATTTTTAATAATTTGATATATTTGTCTATTTAATAATATCTATTCTTTGCAAATTTTGGTTATCATTCATAACTTGATACTTTTAACTTTTTAAAAGCTGACAATCCTGTGATAGAAGATTTGGTGAATTGATTATCAGAGCTACTTGCAACAATGAAGGCACAATTAAAGAAAGCTCAAGAGCGACAAAAAATCAATGTAGATGTATATTGCAAGGATCAACCTCGATTCCATGTGGATGATAAGATATGGTTACTTTTTTGTAATATCAAGACTATTTATCTTTGCAACAAATTAAATTATTATATGCATAAACCTTTTTTGATTTGTGAACAAATTAATTCAGTTGTTTATGAATTATGTCTACTAAAATCTATAAAGTTCTATCATGTATTCCATGTATCACTACTTGAGCCATATAAGACAACGGATATACAAGAAAGAAGACAAATGCCACCACCTCTTATAAAAGTAGATAACAATGAAGAATTCGAGATAAAAGAGATTTTAGATTCAAGGTGGTGCCAAAATTGATTAGAATATCTTGTGCATTGGCGCAAATACAATATTAGTGAACGCACATGGGAGGCATCCAAGAATCTAGTAAATACATCAATAAAAGTTAATACATTTTATCAATGACATCCGTCAAAACTAAGATAAAGATTTAAGAAAATCTTTGCTATGAAGCAAAGAAGGTTCTATGGATGTTTTATTCTATTTTGTATCATTGTTTGTTATTTCCTTAAATTTATTTGTGCTAAAGAGATGGAGGATCAACAACCAGCAAATTTAGCTCAAAAACCATGGTTTGCTGACTTACTTGATAAGACATTACGACTATCACAACTTTCATGACAATAGAATAGAGATAAAGACCTTCATGAACAATATGTTCTTCCTGAGATTGATAGTGAAATACAACATGTTTGGTATCACAACCTTGGAAGAGATTCTTGATGTTTGGTGATACTTTTAGAGGTAGGAACTACTCCTAATAGTGTTTCAAATATTTTTTTTGAAGAAAGTTATAAAGACCTCAACAATGATCAAATAATAGGATGATCCTTTCACCCTAGTATGGGACATTATCAATGGTTGAAAGGACCTATCAACTATCTTTGAAAGAAACAAAGATCAGAATATGTGGCAAGCACAATTCGACGTATCCTGGACTTCTTCAATATGTAATTACCACTTCTTGTGGAACTCGTCCCTAGAAAAGGAGGTAATATCATGCACATAAGATTTATTCTAATAATTATCTAATTAATAGAAATAGATAAAATAAATTAATTTGATAATATCTTATAAAGAAGCTTCTTAGAAGCCATATAGATGCAAAATCACCTTTATACATGTCTATAGGTAATTGATAGGTTAGAAATTTGGCCAACAAGTTAACCACATATCACACATATTTGTAGCTTGTGGAATAAGCTAGCCATATGTTGCATATGTTGGTAGCTTGCGGAACAAGCCAAATACGTGGCGTACATGTGAGAAACTTATCTTACAAGTTTGACATGTATCTTGCAAATTAGATACTTGTACGAGGTCCTATAGAATGGCTCTTAAATAGATAATATAAATAGAGACAAGAGTGAAACCTTCTTCACTCTTGTCAATTCCTTTCCTACTTTTAGGCTACTTTAAGAGTCTCATGTATTTTCTAGTCTTTGGCAATAGCCATTTCAGTTTCTTTTGAATATATATACTTCTTTATTTCTATCTTATTATTTTCTTTTGACATAGTTTTTACTTACTTATACATTTGTTTTAGTTTGTATCCTTGACACCTCCAATCTATAGGTGGATTATATTTTTCTAACCAAGATACTCCAAAAATAATAGAATTTGAAGGAGTCTTAATAACATTGTCATGATAGAGAGAATCTGCTTCAAGAAAGCACTAGGCTTCTAGCTGCCACTAATTACTCAATCAAGATCTAATTATAACAAACCTCCCAACTTTATATAAAAGATTTCTTCATAGGACTTTTACATCCAATATATAAGTTTTATTTCCTCAAAACACTCAAAATATAACAAATATTCTAAATCCTTCATTTCCCCGTAAGAAGGGAATTTTTTCCAAATTTGAATAATATTTAAATTTTAATCCAATCGTCCAAATCCACACTAAATTTACTTGAAGTATTGATATATATTTTACCACTTACACTACAAATTTCAACCATCGATTCATTACCGATCTTTAGATATCACCAAAATTCTAGCAGTAGCTTCAATTCCTTGTTTACAAACACCCATGTACTAAATTCTTCATATCTCACAATTTAAAAGTCAAAATGCTATGAAAATTTGATTTGTAGCTTTTTAGCACAATAATATACCTTTTTAGAAATTTTTAGATGAAAATTCTTCCAAAAATTGAAGATATGACAAATCCCATCACTATCAATAAAACAGACTACTTATTGCCTTGGAATTTGATCTACTATCTTTGACTCCTAATATCTCCTTTTTCAAAACTCTAATTGTAATAATGCATCTATATTAAGTATAGAGCTTAAAATCACCTCTCTAGCCGCACCTGCCAATTTCCAAAAGCTTTCATACAACTCTTCCAATCCTCAAAAGAGTGATAGTAGGTATAATTTGTACACCTTAACTTCAAGTGCCTACTCTTCTCTCATTAAAACTCCAAATCTAATACTAACCATTACTAATCATTACTAACCATTCTAATATATATCTAAATCTATAAAATATATTATGCATTTTGAATAGATTTTATATATTGTAAGCAATTATAGTACGATAATGTTGAATACAATCTAGCTTCTATAATCTTTGAACAACACTTCTATAGGCATGGTTTTATGGGTGATACTATCAAAAGATAAGGATCATCTATCTATTACCTCTATATGAATAGATTTGGATTTTTATACTAGAAGAATTTTGTAAAGCTTAATGAATGCCTCATCTACAAAACAAGCAGATGCCCCTGAATCTAACAAAGCAGTTGTCTGAAACTTTTGAGGGCCAAAATATAAAGGGATTGTAAAACAACGAGTAGGTTGAGTAGAAAGAGAGGAATTTGAATAGTTTTATAATGTTGGATTGTCCAATCGCAGGATCCCTACTGTAGCTAAACATTGTCATTTTTTTAAACCATTATATTTCTAATTTTGATAACATGTCAATTTTATTTCTTCAAGCAATTGCCAATCTTGTGGCCTTCTTCACCACAATATAAGCATAAACCTTCTTCCATCCGATGTTTCTTTTCTTATAGACTAAGAGGTTTAAATTATATTGCATTAAATTATATATCTTCCACTTTTGAGTGTGGATTCAAAATGCTTGTCGATATAGCAAGAGTATGTCGGATTGCATGTTGTTTTATTAAAGCCCATGAACGTTAATCTTGTTGATGTTGAAATAATTAGTTATTACATTTTAAGGCTTGGCTAACGGCTTTATTGAGCAATTATAGATCCGGAAGCAACAATAACAAATCTTTTATATCATCTTTTAATCTCTAATAAAATTTGTTCATTAGGACTTCTTTGTCTCAATTAATGTCACATACTAATTGTCTAAAATTAGATGTATAGATTGATGCAAAGCTTACCTCTTGACGTTGTCGTATGGTGTGATTTTCTATCTGGGAATATTTTGGATACTTGGCTGTGGAAAATTCACTTGAAAATTTTTGGCAAAACTCCAATAAGTGATTTATCCTTAATAAAAAGGACAAATAATACATTAATATTATAGAAGAGAAGTTGCATAGATAAACCTTCTTGTATTCAAATAGGTTTGTACAAAAAAGATTCAAATTTCCACAAAAATCCTTCAAAACTTTGTTCATCTACAAAGACTTATTTCTTACTGAACTTTAGAGTTCAATAACTCTTGATCCAATTATTGAGTTTCTATAAAATTTACTTTGAAGTGTAGACAATCTTCTTAAGTTTCACTATAAGAAAGTATCAACTATAAATTCATTTCTGATCATCTGCTATCTCAAAATCCCAAGCAAGTATTTAAAACCTTAGCTCAGAGACATCTGAGCAATATTTTCCTTATATCTTACAAATCCAAAATCCTAATACCACAAAAATTTTGCATAGTCTTGTGACATAAATCTATATACTCTTGAAAATTTTGAGCCAAAAATTTATCAAATTGCTCAAGATATGGCTCAAAACACAACCACTATGTAAGCAGGTCACTTACTGCCCTTAAGTTTATAAGCACTGACTTCAACTGTCAATAACTCCTTCATCCTAGCTTGGAATTCATTGAACCATATATTTTAAGTGTAGCCAAGAAAGTGCTCTCTCTGACCTAAGTCGCCAATCTTCAATTTCTTTTTGTATGCGCGAGTTATATCCAAAAGAGTGACAATAGGTCCAAAATTAACACCTTAACTTTGAGTGCCTATAACTTCTTCATAAAAAGTGCAAATCACACAAAATTTGGACCTAAACCAGATCTAAAAACCTAAACCTTATGACCCTAGCCTCTGATGTTTGACTCCTCTCGAAAAACAAACCATAATCCCTAATAAACCCTCAGGCAGCCTCCTTAAAGCCCATTGGGCATGATTTTTGGCCAATTAGAATAGAGATTTCTATCATCCACCTCTATCCATCCACATGGATGCTCAAACTATCCTTTTTACACTAAAAACCCTTTTTTAATCCTTCTTCTTATAAGATTTATATACTTTGTGCTTTAAGCACTAAATAAAAGAAATAAACTAAGATTATAAGAATCACCAATATCTAACAAAGGTGAATTAAGATATATATAAGTTATTGTCAATATAAATCAATCTCAAAATCACTATCAAAAAGAAAATAAGGTTGTATAAATCTCAATAATAATCTTTTTAATAGATCCCTTCTAAACTAGCAACCTAATTATATCATATAACTAATAAAAATCCATTGATATGACTTTCATTTAGCTATATAGTAAATTATACATTAAATATATATGTACAATTTTTTCACATAGTAGCCAAACCACAACATAACAACGTAATATTTGGATCTTAATTGTTGCCTAATAAGCCTTATTATATTATCCAAAAAATTTTACAAATGCTTCCATGAAAACTTCAAAGTTTCTTAAAATTGGTGATCTTTTTTCAAACAAGGGAGCAAACTATGATAATGCTTGCCTCATAAGCAAGGTGCCAACTAATCCAACTTGTGATTCTTCTATCGGATAAGTATCAAGTTGTAAGATTATTATTAATTAAATTTGGTTGACAAATTCTCAGAATTTTGAACACATACCATCATATTTTTCTAGAAGATTAACTCGAGGCTCCTTACATTGTTGAATAGGTGGATTTTTTTGGTATAGTATAAGTAGTACTATATCCTCGAGTGCAAAAGTTGGAAGTAAATGCAATCAAAATTGTGGCACTTTAGATGTTACATCATTATGAAGTTTTGCAACAATCTCTTTATTTTTCACAATCTTAATAGATAAAATAGTAAGAACACTTATAATGGCATTTAATTTGGACTCGAAAGATTTGATCATATTAATATCTTAACTTCCAGCTATTCTAAGAGAAAGAAGAAAGGAATTTATAAGAAGACAATATCAGTTTAGAGGAGGATAATGTGCAACCTCTAAAACACTTTAAGACCTTCAAAGAGAGAAGTGATCCACTCTTTCACAAGAGGGACAAAGCTCCAATATTGTGATGAAGAAAATATCAGTTTAGAGGACGATAATCTGCAACCTTTAAAGTACTGTAATACCTTCAAGTAGAGAAGTAATCCACTCTCTAATAAGAAAGATCCAACTCTAATATTGAAAATAAGAGCAATCTCAACAAATTATCAAAGACACAAGAATATAAAATAAGAGACTTGAACTGGAATAAGGTTTCCAAAAGAAACCAATAAGAACTTGAATTAAATAAATGAGTATATGAACAATATCAAGAAAGGTAAATTAGAATTCCAAGAGATGCGTTGTCGAGACTAAAGAACTCTTTAGCCTCGATCCTTATATATACTTCTATCTAAGATGCTTCTTGAGTGGCTTCTATCAAACTAAGAAGCTTCTCGAGAAGCTTCTATCAACTAAGAAGCTTCTTAAATTTTTACTAATTAGGAAGTTTTTTGAGCTCCTTCCACTAATTAGAAAACTTCTCAACCAACTTTCACCAACTAAGAAGCTTCTTAAGCTTCTTCCACTAACTAAGAAATTTTTTAACTGACTTTCATCAACTAGGAAGCTTCTAAATCAACTTTCACTAACTCAAGAAGCTTCTAGAATATTCTAAAAGATTTTATGAACCTTTGATGTTGTGATGCATTTACGACAAGTGCATCAAAATCAAATAAGTATATATAAAAATTATAATATAAACAAGGTTAATTTAGAGCTAATTCTAAAATTATAGTGTGAACAAGGATAAATTAGAATTAATTCCAAAACTATAGTGAAAATATGATTAATTTAGGATTAATTCTAAAATTATAGTGTGAAGAAGGATAAATTAGAAGTAATTTCAAAACTATAGTGAAAATAGGATTAATTTAGAACTAATTCTAAAATTATAATATAAATAAGGATAAATTAGAATTAGTTCCAAAATCATAGTGTGAACAGGGATTAATTAGAATTAGTTCAAAAACTACAATTCAAATAAGAAATCTCAGGATTTCAAGATATCAAATAGGAAATTTCATGATTTCAAGGTATCAAATAGGAAATCTCAAGATTTTAGAATATCAAATGAGAAATCTTAAGATTTTAAGATATCAAACAAAGAATCTCAAGATTCTAAGATATCAAATAGAAAATCTCAAGAGTCCAAGATATCAACCAAAGAATCTTAGGATTATAGAATACTTGAGATCCGGATATCAATTGGATATCAGGCAAGTATCAGGCCAATATTAATATACACCAGATATTGTCCGGATATTGTCCAAATATTAGCTAAAGATGCCTATTCAAACTCTTTTAGGATTGAAAATAAACACTTTTTTTCTGTCATCTTTTGTTTGGGTCTTAAATGGGATTTATTTTGCTCTAAAAGAATCTCCAAAAAAATCTGCAAGGAAATTTACAGGGAATTTGAAGTAGGAGTTTATACGGAATCTGAATTAAGAATTTACAGGGAGTCTGAATTGGAAATTTATAGGAAATATATGAAAAAAATTTAAGATCAAAAGGGGGTTTGAATTGGAAATCTATAAGGAAATTTCAAAGTACACAAGGAATCTGAATTGAAAATTTACAGGGAATCTATGAAAAAATTTTAGGGTCAAAAAGAGATTTGAATTAGAAATTTGTAAAGAAATTTCAAGATACACAGGGAATTTGAATTGGAAATTTATAAGAAATCTTTGAGAGAATTTTAAGATCAAAAGGGGATTTGAATTAGAAATCTATGAGGAAATTTCAAGGTACAAAGAAAGTTTTGAATTGGAAATTTACAAAGAATCTGAATTGGAAATTTATAAAGAATCTTTGAAAGAATTTTAAGATCAAAAGGGGATTTGAATTAGAAATGTGTGAGGGAATTTCAAGGTACAAAAGGAGTTTTGAATTGGAAATTTATAGAGAATCTATGAGGGAATTTCAAGGTAGAAATGGAATTTTGAATTAGAAATTTACAGAGAATCTATGATAGAATCTCAAGATACAAAAGAAATTTTGAATTGGAAATTTATATAAAATCTTTGAAACAATCTTCAAGGTAGTAAAAGGGTTTGACCAAAGAATCATTGAAGGAACAAAAGGGTTGATAAACAAGATATTTTGAAGGAAATCACAAGGATATAAATTGAGATATCAGCAGTATTTTTTTTCTTCACTTAATAGGCAGTCAAGATCCCAGTGATTTCTTGAAGAGGGCTCTCTCCTTTACGACAACTCTAAGTACTTTCATTGAGAGCTTTTTCAAGGCTATTAAGTATTAACAAAATGGAAGAAACAAGAGGATCTGAAAATGTTGAGGAGATGTTGAAGGCATTTTCTAAATATATGGAGAAGCAATCACAGGAGCAATCAAGGATGCAGTATATACAAATGGAAGAGAAAAATGCTTCTAAAGCTCTATAGTCTGTCATCAATCAAGTAGGGAGATTTGAAAGAAGAAACATATTCAAGTATTTGAAAATTTATGTAGGTGAAATGGAAATATATCAAATTTCTTATAAAAAGATGTATTTGAATTTTATACTGGCTTGCATTCCTGAAGTAAAAGAAAGAATCAAAGGTTTATATAGAGATGATATAAACTCTTAGAATGAATATGAAGAAATTTTAAGGGAAGAATTTTTTAAAGAAGATTCAAAAAGGGTGATAAAGAGAACATTCTTAGAATGGGTAGAACAACAACTTGGGAAGAAAATGGATCTTAAAGAATTACTTGAAGAATTTGAAAGGAAATTTTTTCAACTTCCTATAGCAGATAGGCAATTGCTTGATGACAGGAAGGTGGAATTTTTTCTACAAGCAGTTGATGGAAATTTTTAAGATAAATTGTTTCTACTTCTGATTAATAGAAGTGACAAAGGAGGCCTCACTAATGATTGGAAATAAGTTAAGGAATCTATGGTAATAATCATGGAGCAGTGGAGGATAAAGACTAAAGAAGGTGTAGTTGTGGAATCAAGAATGGCTCCTATTCTCATCCTAGTAGCTCCAATGATTTCTATTGATCTAATATTAGTTCCAAAAGAAGGTATTTTTGATGAAACTCTTGAAGAACTTGTCAAGGATATGAGAGAATTAAGAGTCAAGTTCAATGAATTGGAAAAAAAAAAAAGAATAAATTCTCCTAAATTTCCAACAAAAACCAAAAAATGTATGAAGAGATGTATGTATTGTGACAGTGAAGATCATGACAAGAAGAATTGCTCAACTTATGAAGAGGATTTGAAGAGAGAGGTGATCTTCTTCAAGGAAGGCAAGGTAAGATTCATTGCAATTGGAGAACTTGTTGAATTAAATTTTGGCAAGGGTAGAATGAAGAAACTTGTATAAGGCCACATTGGGAGTTTTAGTAGTGCATCTATGATTAAAGAAGCAAGTGCATACCCTGTTATTGTAGAAATGGGAAATGTAGGGATTTCTATAATTTCCAGCAAGGAGGTTATGCTTTAAAGTACACATGTTATTAGGAAGAAAATTGGATGGAGTGATCCAATTGATGCTACAAGTATTAAAGCTTATGTAGAAGTTTATAAAGAAAATGATGAGATCCAAGAGGCTATGATTGAAATTAAAAGGGAGAGGGTTGCAGAAGAAAAGAAACTAGAGGAGTCCAATAATAAGAAGCAAAATCAAAGGTTGATGAATAAAAATAAAGAGAAGCAAATCACCACTCCGATGGAATTAGGGCCCTCTTTTTCCTATCCAGGTAAGAACACCGCATTACCTAAGGAAAAATAGGAGAAGAAAAATGAGATAAAAGATTTAAAGAAGATTAAGACTAAAAATTTGATATTTAAATTAAAGTTGGATATTGAATCCTCTGTTCATATGAAAGGTATTCTTGAAGAGAAGATTTTAAATGCCAAAATTGAATTTTCTTTAAAGGAGGTTCTTAGTATAGCCAAGATGGAATTTTATGAGCTCATCATTGATGTCATTAAGAGGAAGAGGAAAATGACATCTGAAGTAATGATAATGAAGGCTTTGGAGGATACAAAGGATACAAAAGAAAAAAAAGATGTACAAGTATTTATCTTGTTTTGTGATAGTAAAGAAAAGATTACACAAATTCAAGGGCGTGAAAATTCTTGTATTAATGATATGAATGTATTTAAAAATGAGAAGAAATTTAGCAAGAAAAAAGGATTTGATATCCTTGATACTTCCACCAATAAAATAAATATGAAAGAGGTTAAAATAATTGGATGTGGAATGGAGAAGGCCAAGGATAAAGAATGTAAACAAATAAAGGCCTTTATAATCTTTAATCTTTACTTTATAAAAAAACCTATCTGGCATTAGTTGATCATGGATCTGAGATCAATATAATGTCTAAATGTGTTTATGAAAAGGGAATGTGGCATATTGATACTAATCATAGATGGATAATAAAGACTGTAAATAATGAGAGGGGTGAATTATATGGAGCATGTCTAGCAATAAGGATAAGAATGGGAGATGTAGAGGTGGAACAAAACTTCTTTGTACAAGAATTTGCTGCCTATCCTATGATTTTGGGACAGCCATATATTACAACTACAAGGATGGAGACTAAGGTACTTGATGATGGCTTATATTATACAAGAATCAAGAGTTGTGATAGAAAGAGATCAGTACAATTTTTGACTGTAATGACCAATAATGAAAGGAACAGGGAATAGTTAGAAAAAACTTCTTTAAAAACTAGTGATGATTTTTTGGGCTTTTAAAGAGCATCCTCAAGGATGGGGAGTCCAAGGGTGCAAATAAGTCCTCTAATCTTATACTTTTCAATATAGATAGGTTTAAAAATAGATTTTTAAATTATATAAAATTTGGAATTTTGAAGTTTTCAAGAGTTGAAAATTTGAATTATAAATATCGAAGATGTGTGAAGAAAAATCAGAAAAAGCTAAAAAATATGGATTTGGTTTCAAATAATGATTTATTTTTGAGATGATTGATAAAGAAGGTTTAAAAGAAGATTTGAATAGTGTTTTAAAGAGCTTGGAAGATTTGGCATTTGAAGAAGGTTTGGATAAATATGAAAGAATATTTATGGATTTATATTCAAGGAAATTGTATGAAGCAATTAGAAAATCTACTTCTGAGCTGAAGACAGTTAAAGATTGTAGAATTGAACAAGAAGCAAGGATTAATATCAAATATAAGATGGTGGCTAAAAAATTGATTGCTATTCAATTACCTCTTGATACTTTTGAATATATTGACAAAGTAGTAAAAGAACCAAGTCTTAGGGAATTAAGGAGGATTGGTCAAAAGTTTATTTGGGAATTATTGGATAAGTTGAAGATTGGAAGAAGTGAATTTCTAATCAAAAAAAAAAAGGGTGAGGTTTTTGGAGATGATATCTAAACATAATAAGGCTTTTGCTCTTGTATCAGAAGAAATTAGTTGTGTTGATTTAAGCGTAGTCGGACCAATGGTTATTTTTATCGAGCCTCATATACCATGGAATTTAAAGCCAATTCCTGTATTGAGAGCTTTATTTCCAAAGTTGGTAGATTTATTAAAAAAAAAGGTGACAATGGAGATCCTTGAATCTTGTATTGCACCTTATTTCAATCATTAGTTTATTATACCTAAAAAGTGTGGAGCACTAAGGTTTATTCAGGATATGCAACCAGCTAACAAAGTCACCATAAGGAACATGGATACTAGGCCAATTATAGATGAGGTAGCTGAGGCATTTGCAGGCCACTCTATCTATTCTATTGGAGACTTGTATTTAAGATATGATCAATTTCAACTAGCTAAAAAAAATAGGGATATTACTACAATAAAGACTCCATTGGGATTAGTATGCATATGTACTTTACTATAGGGCGCTACTAACTCAATGGCATACATGCAAAGTGCCATGAATCAAATTTTAAGAAATTATATTCCAGATAAGACAATTTCTTTCTTGGATGATATTTTGATTAAGGATTGCAAGGTTGAAGACATGGATTTAAAACTAGATGAAGATGGATGCAAGGCATTTGTAAAGAAGCATATTAATGATATTGACTAATATTGGCCAGACTTAAAGAAATAAATTTAACTATATCTCTTAAAAAATCAAGTTTTTGAATTGATAAAATAATTGTGGTTGGACATTTGTGTGGCTCATATGGAAGAAAATCTAACATAGAGAAGGTTGATGCAATTTCAAGTATGAAGCCATACAAGAATACAACTGAGGTAAGAAGATTCTTGGAAGCTTGTGGATTTTATCATATTTGGATATTTCATTTTGGACACATAGCAGAACCTTTATATAAGTTATTGAGAAAAGGTAAGAGATTTTCTTGGGAAGAAAAGCAAGATAAAGCCATAAAAGAATTAAAGGTGATTTTAAAATTATCACAAGTATTGAGGCAAGTAGATTATGAATGTGGGAGACTAATGATTGTGATTGTGGATATAAGCGTGATAGCCATTAGATGGGCTATTGGACAAGATGACAATGAAAGTAATAGATTTGCTATCAAATTTGGAACCAGATTTCTTATTGAAATGCAAAGAGCTTATCTTCAAGTTAAAAGAGAACTTTGGGGTGCTTTAACTGCATTTAAGACAGAAAAAAATTATTTGATTGGAGCAGATGTAGTTCTAGAGACAAATTATTTATTTGTATTAGATATGATTTTAAATTGTTTGGCTCCTGATATGGGTATGTTAAGATGGATAGTATATATTAAATCTATGAATCCTGTCTTAGTATATATTTTTGAAAAAAAGAACTGCATTGCAGAAATGTAGTCTAGAGCAAGATATTTCTATGAAAAAAAAATGCTTACTTATGACAAGGATAAAAGGATCAAAATAGATTATATATGTGAAACCCCTGCACGTGAAATCTTACCTTTTAATATAGATTTGTGTTAGAGACATAGTCTTAAAACCTTCTAGAAATTAGAACATTCTAGAAGCAAGTCCCTGGAACCTTCTAGAAGTTTCCATTAGCAGTTAGTGGAAGTTTCTTGAGAAGCTTCCTAGTTAGTGGAAGTTGCTTGAGAAGCTTCTTAGCTAGTAGAAGTTGCTTGAGAAGTTTCCTAATTCATAGAAGCTGCTTGAGAAGCTTCCTAAATTGTTAGAAGTCGCTCAAGAAGTTTCTTATTTAGAAGTATATATAGGAGTCGAGGCTGAAGAGTTCTTCAGTCTTGACAACACATCTCTTGGAGCTCTAGCTCACCTCTCTGGTGTTGCTCTTGTATTCATCTGATCAATCTAGTTCTTGCCAGTTCTCTTTGAAATTCTTGTTTAGATTTCCTCTTCGTATTCTGTGTCCGTGACAGTTTGTCGAGACTGCTCTCATCTCAGATATTAGAGCTAGTCCTTCTTATTAGAGTGTGGATTACGCCTCTTCTTGAAGGTATACTAGTGTTTTAGAGGTTGCGGATTACCTTCCTCTAAACTGATATCTCTCCCATTACAATATTGGAGTCTTATTCTTCTTGGAGAGAGTGGATTACCTCTCTTCTTGAAGGATTTTAGACGTTTTAGAGGTTGCGGAGTACCCTCCTCTAAACCAATATTTTCTTCTTCGTAGAATCAATTATTTCTCTCTTTTAGAATGGCTGGAGATCAAGGGATTAGTATGACTGAAAGTTTGGAGTCCAAGTTGGATGCCATTATGAATGCCCTTGCTATGTTATCGCAAAGAACTGCGGAGATTGAAAGAGCGTTTGCAAGACTTCATAATGATGGAGCACATGGAATAACACAATCTAGAATTCATCAACCTCAAGTTTCTGTATGAGAAGAAACAACTTTGCCTGTAATTCAACAAGAACCAGTAGTTCTACAACGAAAGGAGCCTCAAGTTAGCCTTCCAGATAAGTTTGATGGTACACGCTGTCATACTGCATTTACGTGCAGTGTATAAAAATATTAAAAATCTTGTATCTATTGTTAATATATGTGTGAGTGCTAGAGGTTATTTTAGAAGATATTATAAGGAGAGGATTTGTTATAGCCACTTAATTAGTAAATTAAGATGGCTATTTGTTTTGTTCTTACCTTATTTATATCCTAGAATAGACTCTTTTGTAATTAGAAGAAAGGTAAAGGTTGTTTTATCTTTCTTGTTGATTTTTGAGGTAGAATGGACCTTATGAAGGATAAGAAAGAAGAGCATGGAGTGAATAAGGCCCATCCAATAGGATTTGGCTGCCCATGTGGGCGTCTCATAGTCTATTATAGAGAGAAAGGGAGATATACTCCTCTTGTTAGACCGAGAGAAGGAACCAGTTTTTGAGTAGTGAACTTTGGAGAGAGATAGCTCCGACGAGATAGAAGTGTTTGTAGTGAAAATTGGTGGGTGTGTTCTTCAAGTTGTGAGGATTCTAGAACCTACTCACTTGCTTGTATTGGAGTTGTGAACAAAAGGTTATGCTTGATTTAGTAGAGTGCGGTTTGCTGCCACCCGACGAAGAGGGGCAGAAATTTCGAGCTGCTACTGCAAGTTTGATTTCAACTCTTTCTTAGTGAAATTTACAGAGAGTGTGGAAAATTGTGTTAGCTTTCTATCAAGACATCTGTTGTAGCATTTGGAGTTGGAGAGCAAAAGTTGTGAGCTTGAGAGTGGGAAAGGGTTTGCTGCCACCCGACGAAGAGGGGCAGAGACTTTGTTCAACCACCCAAGTCGGACAGTCTCTTCAATCTTTTTGATATTTTAGGTGCTTATAGTAGCTTGTATAAGCCTTCCACAAAAACAAAAATCAATACATTTGGAGCTTTGATGAAAGTTTTATGAGCCGTGAAGTGTCAAAGAGGGAAATTTGTTGCTAGGGTTTGAAGAGTAGAATCGACTAGCTACAAAAACTGGAGTTTGAGAGGCATGCATGCAAAATTTTAGGGCAAGCTAGATGATGGAGTGAGCTTTCTAAAAAACTATTGCATGTCCAATTTGGAGAATTAAGTGATCACAACAAAGGCTGAAGTGAAGAGGAGCTTTGCTGCCTTTGCATTTGCTTGGAAATTTTAGCGCCTACTTCTTTTAGCCATAACTTTTAAATGGTAAGTCATCTATTTGTGAAATTTTGATATGTTTTACAATGGATTATTGGCTTTCCATAGGCAGTAAGCACGCTTGATTCGACCTTTGGATGAATTTTTAGTGATTTATTTAGTTTCAGTTTGTTGTATAACTTGTATTCCTCACATGCGGTTGTATTTTGAGGTATACTTGAATACATACATACTTTGCTTATACCTTTTATACAAGTATATATACTTGTATTTATACAAGTATATATACTTGTATTTATACAAGTATTCTATAAGTATTCTACAAGTATTCTATAAATATTCTATAAGTATTATACATAATATTTGTATAAGTATTTGTACAAGTATTATACCAAGGATTTATACAAGTGTTTATACAAGTATTTGTATAAGTATTATTCAAGTATTTATACTTTATATTTGTACAAGACTTATACAAGTATAATACAAGTATAACTTGAAAGCTTGAAGAAATATTGTGCAAGTATAGAACATACTTGCACGGCTTCCTCTCATGTTCCCTGCTAGTTCTAGTAGCAGCTAGGAACCCGACGTTTTTCCAAGGCAAATTCTCTCTACCCGACAACGCTCCAAGTTTCGAGGTTTTGTCAATCAAATCAGGTTAATAACAATTTTACAGCCCGAACGCTATCCAACGGAGGAGTCACGTGTTGGACTGGTTGGAACCCTACTTACAGGGCAGGCTCTATCATGGTTTGCTCCTTTATTCGAGAAGGGATCATCAATTTTAAACAACTTTGAAACTTTTTTGAAAGCGTTTGTGGAAGCATTTGGCGATCATAACAAGACTCGATGGGCTACAACAAAGATTCGATCACTATGACAAGGGACACGCTCTGCATCAATTTATGCATCAGACTTCAGATAATTAGCATGTGACATCAATTGGGATGAAGAAGCATTGACGAGTCAATTTTATTGGGGTTTGAGGGATGATGTGAAGGATTTGCTATTATCTCTTCCTGATCCACGAACGCTCAACGAAACCATTAGCCAAGTTGTGAAGTGTGACAACCGCCTATTTTAGCGTCGCCAAGACCAACGCTCAAGACAACATGTGACTCGTTACGCCTCAACCATGTCAGCAAGCAGTTTGAATTCACATTCCGAGACAGACTACATGCAAATTGATGCGGTACGTGTCAAATCCCTCACTCCAGAAGAGAAGAAGTGGCGCATGGAGGAAGGACTATGCTTATATTGCGGTGAAGAAGGCCACAAGGTTGGAAATTGCCCCAAGAAGCAGAATCGACATATTGTCAAGACCAGAGGCACGTTTTTTCAAGAAAACGAAAATGCCCAGCCATAATAGGAACCGTGCGGCTGGACAGTCAAAAATCGCAACAATAATCAGGTTCCTCCCTCTCTGCCCAACCTGCCCTTTGTTTTACAATCCCTTTGTTTTTTGGTCCTCAGAAGCTTAAAACCTTAGCATTACTAGATTCAAGAGCATCCGCTTGTTTCTTAGACGAAGAATATGCTAAACATCATAAGATCCTTCTAGTACAGAAACCTAAACCTGTTTACGTAGAAGTCATAGATAGACGACCTTTACTGTCTGGTAGTGCCACTCATGAATCAGAACCTATAGAAATAGCATTTAAGGACCATAGTAGTTATATTATCTTCAACATTATAAAGACTCCATCAAGTCCTATTATTCTTGGTCTTTCCTGGTTGGAAAAGTATAATCCAACCATAGATTGGAGGTTACGAAAGATAACATTTCCAATAGAACGTACCGAGAGTAAACCAATTAGAAGACCCCGAATCAAAAAACCTTTATTTATTGGAGCAAGAGCATTTGTAAGATTGTCCAAGGAAGGTACACCGTTTGTCATTTATGCGACTCCAACCAGCGAAGAGAAGATTTTGACAATAAGTATATTAGAGCAATATAAAGATTTTCAAGATGTGTTTCAAAAGAAGAATGCTGATATGCTACCGAGCACCGACCATATGATTGTGCCATAGATTTGCAAGAAGGAGCACAACCCCCTTTTGGCCCAATCTACAATTTATCGCAGACAGAGTTGGTAGAATTGCAGAAGTACATTGATGAGAATCTAGCCAAGAACTTCATTCGCCATTCGAAGTCACCAGTTGGAGTACCAATCTTATTTGTAAAAAAGAAGGATGGCTCGCTACAGATGTGCGTGGACTATCGAGGTCTCAACAAGGTAACAAAGAAGAATGGTTACCCGTTACCCTTGATATCTGGTCTTCTTGAACAACTAGGACGGGCAAGGATCTTTACAAAAATCGATCTAAGAGGAGCCTACAATCTTGTACGAATTAAAAAAGGAGACGAATGGAAGACAGCTTTCCGTACAAGGTATGGCCATTTCGAGTATAATGTCATGCCTTTTGGTCTTACCAATGCTCCGGCAGTTTTTCAACACATGATGAATGACATCTTCCGGGAGCATCTTCATGATTTTGTTGTCATCTATCTGGATGATATTTTGATATTTTTTAAGAACGAAAAAGAGTATGAAAAGCATGTTCGTCTCGTCCTTGAAAAACTACGTGAGCGAGGATTCTACGCCAAGTTGGAGAAGTGCTTATTTCACCAAACTGAGATGGAGTTTTTGGGATTCATCGCAACTACAGAAGGCTTGAAAATGGATCCCAAGAAAGTGGAAGCAATCGTGTCGTGGGAGGTTCCGAAGACGGTTAGAGACGTACAATGTTTTCTTGGTTTTGCTAATTTCTATCGGATTTTTATTAAGAATTATTCCCAAGTTGCTGCTCCACTCACTCGGTTGACGTGTAAGGACAAGCTCGAATGGGGACTCCTAGTAGAGAAAGCATTTCAAGATCTTAAGATGGCGTTTACAACGGCTTCGATCTTGGTCCACCCGGATTTTACAAAGGCCTTTTATTTGGAAACCGATGCTTCAGATTTTGCTTTGGGAGCCGTACTAAAAGCTCCATCCAGTTGCATTCTATTCTCGAAAGTTCTCTGCTGTTGAGATCAACTATGAGATCCACGATAAGGAGCTTCTTGCTATAGTGGATTCTTTCTAAGAGTGGCGTCACTTTCTCGAAGGAGCGGCACATCCGGTAACCATATACACGGATCACAAGAATTTGGAATATTTCATGTCGGCTCGAATTTTGAATCGGCGTCAAGCTCGGTGGAATATGTTGCTATCCAGATTCGACTTTGTTATCACTTATCGACCTGGAAAGCAACAAGGACTATCTGATGCATTATCGAGGAGATCGTATCTTGTACCAAAGGTTGGAGAGGCAGCATTCGACCAACAGTGTACGACGCTATTGAAGCCAGAGCAATTCCGGCTTCACGTTGCCATTGTACCAATCGATGCTGACTTCCACAATCAGGTACGTACCTCGACCATTGAAGATTCAATAGCAGTTGATATCAAATAACATGCCAATAATGACAAGTTCAAAGTGGAGGGAGATCTTTTATACTTTGAGGAGCGGTTGTATATTCCGAAAGGACCAGTACGGCTCCGAGTTCTTCAATCTCGTCACGATTTTCCAACTGCGGGACATTTTGGATTCAACAAGACCTTAGAACTTATTTCTCGAGATTTCTGGTGGCCCCAAATGTGGAAGGATGTGAAAGATTTTGTCCTCACTTGCGACATCTGTTCAAGATCTAAAAATCCTCGGCATCGCCCTTACGGACTTTTACAGCCATTGCCAATTCCACGGCGATCATGGTCTTCAGTTTCCATGGACTTTATTACAGACCTGCCACCATCAAATTATTTCGACAGCATTTTTGTTGTGGTAGATCGACTTACAAAGATGGCGCACTTTGTCCCTTGCAAGAAGACATCGTCAAGTGAAGATACAGCAAGGCTCTTTCTTGATAATATGTATCGATATCATGGCCTACCAGATGATATCATGTCGGATCAAGGAACTCAGTTTGTATCAAAGTTTTGGAGATCTCTTTTTGAAATATTGAAGATGGATATCAAGCTTTCTTCAGCTTTCTATCCTCAAATTGACGGCCAAACGGAACGGGTGAATCAAGTTTTGGAACAGTATCTAAGATGCAGCATCAACTATCAGCAAGATGATTGGGCCGCATATCTATCGTTAGCCGAGTTTGCATATAACAACACCTTGCACGCATCAACTCAACAAACACCATTCTTTTCTAACTATGGGTACCATCCGAAGCTTGATTTGTTAAGTCTGTCAATGAATAATAACCCAGCAATTGAAGGATTTGTGAAGCAGCTATCAAAGCTTCAAACTATATTAAAGGTATAATTACAGTCTGCTCAAGAGTCTTATAAGACATCCGCAGATAAACTTCGAAATCAAGCACCTATTTTCAAAACTAGAGATAAGGTATGGCTACTTCGACGGAATATCAAGACCAAGCGGCCGTGTAATAAGTTGGACTACCGAAGGTTGGGACCATTTGTCATCTTGAAGCAAATCAATCTAGTGGCGTACTGTCTGGAGTTACCAGCTGCTATGAAGGTACATCCAGTCTTTCATGTTTTTTTGTTGGAGATTTATCGAGAATCGTCTTTTCTTGGAAGAGTGCAAAGTTCGCCACCTAGTATCAAAATCGAGAACCACAAGGAATACGAGGTAGAAAATGTGCTAGATTTGCAGTGTAAATAGAAAAAATTGGAGTATTTTGTACATTGGAGAGGCTACGATATTAATGAGCATACATGGGAGCCGGCCGAAAATCTCGCCAATGCGCCACAAAAGATACAAGAGTTTCATCAACAATATCCTCAGAAATCTAAGCCGGTTTGAGGATAACTTCTTTCTAAAGCTTGCTCATCTAGTAACATAAAAGGAGGGGAGAACACTACCAAAATTCATAGTTGATGTAGTTATTTTCTCCAAGATAGAATAGATCTTTTCTGATAGCCATAGTTTGGTCTTTCAACATGGATAGCCAAGAGATAGATACCATGCCAATCATATCATGTCAACCTACTAGCTCACAAAGGCAACCTCGAGATGAAGAACCACCTGCACCACGACGACGACGGAGGATACCAAGTAACAGATCGCTGGTGATTGTATTTGAAGTCGAGCCTGCTTACAATGGTCAGCCAGAAGGTGTGTTTGCAGGACAGTTTCACAATGAGGACACGGAAGTTCATGCTTGGTCGGAAGTTGAGGGCGTGGGCCACTACCGTTGGCTTCAAGGACCGATGAATCACTTGCCTTGTGAAAGACAATTAGAATTCATAGCAGACGTTATGCAACAGATCTTCATTTTTTTGCATTGGTATTGACTGACAACAACATTGCTTCTCGGAGACCTCGAAGCTAAAGGAGGGAGTGATGTTAGGAACATAGTCTTAGAACCTTCTAGAAATTAGAACATTCTAGAAGCAAGTCCCTGGAACCTTCTAGAAGTTTCCATTAGTAGTTAGTGGAAGTTTCTTGAGAAGCTTCCTAGTTAGTGGAAGTTGCTTAAGAAGCTTCCTAGCTAATAGAAGTTGCTTGAGAAGTTTCTTAATTCATAGAAGCTGCTTGAGAAGCTTCCTAAGTTGTTAGAAGTCGCTCAAGAAGTTTCTTATTTATAAGTATATATAGGAGTCGAGGCTGAAGAGTTCTTCAGTCTCGACAACACATCTCTTGGAGCTCTAGCTCATCTCTCTGGTGTTGCTCTTGTACTCATCTGATCAATCTAGTTCTTGCCAGTTCTCTTTGAAATTCTTGTTTAGATTTCCTCTTCGTATTCTGTGTCCGTGACAATTTGTATGAGAGCAAATTACGAAACATTGGTTTATATTTTAGTACTTTAAAGATGATTTGTGCCCTACTTATCCATCTAATATATACTTTCAATGGATGTTAGACTTAGTTATTATGCCAACTGGCATATGAAATATGAAGTATTTAATTTTGGCATATGAAGAATTGTCAAATTATGTAGAAGGATGAATTTTAAAAAGTAAATCTATAGAATTAGTCTGTAGGTTTGTTTTGGAAGATATAATGTGTTGTTATGGGAATATTGGAAGAATGAAGGCAGGCAGGGATGAATTAGATACAACAAGAATTTATGAATTTTTTAAAAGGTACAGAGTCCAATTAAAGTTGACTATAGCTTACAATCCAAAAGCTAATGGAAAAATTGAGAGAAGACATCTTCCAATTATTCAGGCTTTGATCAAGGCATGTAGAGGTAAAGCTAAATTTTGGCCCAAATTGTTGTCGTTTGCCTTATGGATAGATAGGACTACACATAGTTTTGTTATAAATTATATGCCAATAGAATTGATGATAGGACAAAAACCTATGATGCCAACTGAGGAGAGTGTGTCTAATTGGATGCTCTTGGCTTGGAAAGATAATATTGATAGAAAAAGGTTATTAGAGCTTTGAATTAAGCAATTGGAGAGATTATCTGAGGATCAACAAAAGACTATTGAGAAATTGAAAGATGAAAGGTTACAAAATAAGATCAGGTTTCATAAAACATATAAGTTGAGGTAAAATCCTATTCAAATCAATAATTGGGTGCTTGTATTTGATAATACATTAAATTATCAACATAGTGCCTTAAGGAAGTTTTCCAAAAGATGGTTTGGACCATATTTGATAATTGAGGTATTTGATAATGCGATCTATTCTTTAAAAGAACTAGATGGGACACCATTGAGGTCTAGAATTGCTAGAAAATGGATTAAACTATTCAAAAAAAGAGATGGACAAATTTATACTAAAGATATCCAAGAATTAGAAGCCCAAAAATTAGATAAAAAATCGCTATTAGAGGAAGATTGAGAAGAAAGAGAATTAGAATTAAATGAGAATAAAGAGGAATAGGGTGATACATACCGGAGGATGCGCAGGTTTAGGGGGGGTGGATGTTGTGATGTACATGCAGCAAGTACATCAAAATCAAATAAGTATGTACAAAAATTATAATGTAAACATGGTTAATTTAAAGCTAATTCTAAAATTACAATGTGAATAAGGATAAATTAGAAGTAATTCTAAAATTATGATAAAAATAGGATTAATTTAGAACTAGTTCTAAAATTATAATATAAATAAAGATAAATTAGAAATAATTCTAAAATAATAATAAAAATAGGATTAATTTAGAGCTAATTCTAAAATTATAATATAAATAGGGATAAATTAGAATTAATTCTAAAATTATAGTGTGAACAAGGATAAATTAGAACTAGTTCTAAAATTATAGTGTGAATAGGGATAAATTAGAATTAGTTCAAAAATTATAATTCAAATAGGGAATCTCAGGATTTTAGGATATCAAATAGGAAATTTTAAGATTTTAAGATATCAAACAAGAAATCTGAAGATTTTAGAATATCAAATAGGAAATCTTAAGATTCCAAGATATCAAATACGAAATCTTAAGATTCTAAGGTATCAAATAGGAAATCTCAAGATTCTAAGATATCAAATAGAAAATCTCTGAATTCTAGGATATCAACCAAAAAATCTTAGGATTATAGGATACATGAGATCCGGATATCAACTGGATATGAGGCGAGTATCAGGCTAGTATTAGCATACACTGGATATTATCCAAATATTAGCTAAAGATGCCTATTTAAACCTTTTAGGATTGAAAATAAACACTTTTCTTTTCTCAACTTTTGTTTGGGTCTTGAATGGGATTTATTTTGCTCCAAAGGAATCTCTCAGGCAATCTGTATGGGAATTTACAAGGAGTCTAAATTGGAAGTTTATAAGGAGTCTGAACTAGAAATTTACAGGGAATATGTGAGAAAATTTCAAGGTCAAAAGGGGGTTTGAATTAGAAATCTATGAAGAAATTTCAAGATACACAGGGAGTTTGAATTGTGAATTTACAAGGAGTCTAAATTAGAAATTTACAAGAAATCTATGAAAAAATTTCAAGGTCAAAAAGATATTTGAATTAGAAATTTGTGAGGGAATTTTAGGTTACACAAGGAGTTTGAATTGAAAATTTATAAGGAATCTATGAAAAAAATTTAGAATCAAAAGGGATTTGAATTAAAAATCTACGAGGGAATTTCAAAATATAAAGGGAGTTTTGAATTAAAAATTTACAGGGAATCTACAAGGAAATTTTGAGATACATAGGGAGTCTGAATTGAAAATTTATAGAGAATCTATGAAAGAATTTTAGAGTCAAAAAGGAATTTGAATTAGAAATTTGTGAGGAAATTTCAAGGTACATTGGGAATCTGAATTAGAAGTTTATAGAGAGTTGTGAATCCCACCAATGGATCTTAATTGGTGGATTGGTTAAAAATATAATCTTAAGTCATTAAATTATACAAATATGATGATTAGAGAGTCTTTTTGAATATTTAAGTATTTATTAGAATTTAGAAGTATTTATAAATATAAAAGTCTTATTAGAAGAAAAGTTACAAAAATGGAGTCTTAGTAAGTCTTCAAGGCAATTATTTTAGTTGGTTTAGTATTTTTACTTATTATTAAGTATTAAGAGTTAGTTATTAAGACCAATGTCTATATTGGCCTTCTAATTATATATATTACTTATTAAAAACCTATAAATGTTACTTAGTAGGTAGAAGAAGCATGAGGAAGAAATCTCATGTCTTTTTAATTATTTTTGTAGAAAATAGGATTTTGAGTTGATTTTTATTGATTTTATTATTATAAAAAATTTCCAAGGTAGAATAAAATAGTTTTAAATTGATATTATCATCTTATAAATATTATAGAAACTTTTAGAATTTATTTAGAATATATTTAGAATTTATTAAGAATTTTTAGAGCAATTTTGAAGACTTTGGTAAAAATAAGTTTTACCACCTTGGGAGCCATTATGAAGAAATGGAACAAGATTTGAAGCCCATACAAGGTTCTTAGGCTAATAGAGTGTTTTTAAACACCTTGGTGAAGTCAAAAATGCAAAATTATTAGTTCTACTAGTATAAAATAGGAGGACCAGTAGCTAGTGTAGTCCTTGTAAGAAGAGAAGTGCACAAGTCCCATATGGGTTGTGGCACCTTGGATGTAGGTAGGAGGATAAGACTAAGGCCTCGTGGCCCCTCTAGGACACCCATATACACTACTTGTGAGCCTTGGTGAGGTTCGAGCCCATGATCTTGTAATAAGTTCTCCTTGAGGTAAAAATTTCTACTTAATTTTTTCCATTGTTTACCTTCTAACTTTGAATTATCATAACTTACTCATAATAACTTAGATTTACATGTTTTTTACATCATTGGAAAGATAAAAAAAATTATCTATTTAAAAATATAATTTTTATTTTTTATTTTTATTTTTTACTAGGTGAAAATCTAGTGAATAGACTATGACTAGTTTTATAGTGTGCAATTACTTAATTGCACACATTTTACTTGTTTTGTGTTGTTCTTCTCCTTCATTGTTGATTATTGCTCCTTATACTTCACACCATAAGTTATAAGAAACTCTTAATTGAGGCCACCTTATAACTTGGGTTGAGGAGTGAATTTAACCCTCACAAGAGTCTAAATTAAAAATTTATAGGAAATCTATGAGAGAATTTTAAGGTCAAAAGGGAGTTTGAATTAGAAATCTACAAACGAATTTCAAGGTACAGAGGGAGTCTAAATTATGAATTTACAAGGAGTTTGAATTAAAAATTTATAAGAAATTTGTAAGAGAATTTTAGGATCAAAAGGGAGTTTGAATTAAAAATCTGCGAGGAAGTTTCAAAGTACAAAGGGAATTTTTAAATTGAGAATTTACAGAGAATCTGCCAGAGAATTTCAAGGTATACATGGAATTTGAATTGGAAATTTAAACAGAATCTGTGAGAGAATTTCAAGGTCAAAAGGGGATTTGAATTAAAAATTTGTGAGGGAATTTTAAAACACAAAGGGAGTTTTGAATTGAGAATTTATAAGGAATCTAGGAGGGAATTTTAAAATATAAAGGGAGTTTTGAATTGGAAATTTACAGTGAATTTGTAATGGAATCTCATGATATAAAAGAAATTTTGAATTCAAAATTTATAGAGATTCTTTGAAGAAATCTTTAAAGTGATAAAAGGATTTGACCAAAGAATTGTTAAAGAAACAAAGGGATTGATAAACAGGATATTTTCAATGAAATCATATGGATATAAATTAAGATATTTGTAGTACTTTTTTTCTTCACTTAATAGACAGCCAAGATCCGAGCGATTTCTTGAAGAGGGCTCTCTCCTTCACGAAACCGGAATATGTGTCTTTAATAACAATATTAAAGAATGTGCAATTATGTTGGTCTTTTTAGAATATACAAACATATTTTAAAGTATAGAATATCTTCTTTAAGCTTAAACTTGTCAACATTTTTATTGAGGCAACACTTGATATCAAAGATCAAAGCATTATTAGTGGTTGTAACACACACTTCATCAAGAAAATTCAAATCAATAGGTTCCAATATAATAATGGTGCAAAGGCGAAATTACTCTGACTTCAATAAAATTACATATTATTGATCAAACGTTGTCTCTTCTATCTTTGGTACAAGATATGATCTCTTAGATAAATAATTGAACAACCCTTGTAGCTTCCCAAGTTGATAAATGATAACAAAATTAAATCCAAATAATGACAAATTCTATTGAACTTAATGGCAATTAAATATCCAAGCTAACATAAAGTATTCTAAATTCTTGTGACTTGTATATACAATCACAAGATGCATTGTCCTTTTAAAAAAATGATGCCATTCTTCAAAAGAATCTACGACAGCAAGAAGCTTTTTATTATAGATTTCATAATTAATTTTGGCAGTAGAAAATTTTTGAGAATAAAATGCAATAAGATGGACTTTATTGTCTATACCCATTTGTGAAAGTATGGCCTCTAGTACAAAATTCAAAGCATCAATTTCTATATATAATATTTTTGTAAAGTTTAGATGCATTAAGATTGGGACTGTGATAAACGTTGTCTTGAGGTCTTGGAGTACCTTTTCTGCTTAAGGCCCCTATTCTAACTTGTCTTTGCAAATTAATCAAGTAAAAGAGGTAATAACTTGAGAATAATTTTTGATAAAGATCCGATAGAAGTTAGTAAATCTAAAAAAATATTGTACATCTCTTATAGTCTTTAGAATGGCCCATTGCATAACTACCTCTATCTTCTTAGGATCCATCATCAAACCCTCAATAGATACAATATATCTCAAAAATTCCATCTTTAATTGATGAAATATACATTTCTCTAGCTTGGCATATAAGCTTGTATCTCATAGCTTTTATAATATCAACTTGACATACTCCTTATGCTCCTCTAGATTTTTTGAATAGATCAAGATGTCATCAAGTTAAATCACCACCAACTTCTCTAGGTGCTCTTGAATTATGTCATTCACTAAATGCTGAAAGATAGCAGGTGTATTTGTTAGTCTAAAGGACATGATATTATACTTGAAATGTCCATACTGTGTTCAAAATGCAATCTTCTATTTATCTCCCTACTTGATCCATACCAAGTTATATACTCCTCAAAGATCTATCTTAATACAAATCTTGGTTTAATTGAGTTGTTTCAAAAGTTTTAAAATTAATGGTAGAGGGTATCAATTCCTCACCATTATCTTATTCAATCCTTTATAATCAATGCACATACATAAGGAACCATCATTCTTCTTCACAAAGTGTATAGGTACATTTGCTGGAGATTTTGAATGCTTAATGAAGTTCTTAGCAAGGTTTTCATCAATATAATCCTTCAACGTCAAAAGCTCATTTTGAAAAAAATTATAAATTGGGCCAAAAGGTGGTTGCATTCTTTCTTGAAGATCTATAATATAATTGTATGGTCAATGCTCTAGTAATATATCAATATTCTTCTTCTAGAAAATATCCTAAAATTTATTATATTGCTCTAAAATACTTATCAATGAAGTCATATCTTTTTTAGTTGGAGTTGCATAAATAACAAATGGTGTACCTTCTTTGGCCAATCTTATAAAAGCCTTTGCTCCAACATAATAATGCTTATCAATTTATGACTTTTTACAAAGTTTTTTTATAGGAATTTTTATTGAAAATAATATTCTTTGTTATCTCTAATCTATAGATGGATTATACTTTTTCAACCAAAAAAGTCCAAAAATAATAGGATTTGAAAGAATCCTAATAATATTGAATACAATTTGGCTACTATGATCTTCAAATGACACTTCTATAGGCATGGTTTCATGGATGACACTATCAAAGAATAAAGATTGTCCATCTATTATCTCTATATGAATAAGTTTGGATTTTTGTATTAAAAGAATTTTATAAAGCTTAGCAAATGCCTCATTTGTAAAACAAGTGGACACTTCCAAATCCAATAAGATGATCGTCTAAAACTTCTAAAGGCCAAAATATAAAAAAATTGTAAAACAACAAGCAAGTTGAGCAGAAAGAGAGGAATTTGAATAATTTTGTAATATTAAATTATCTAGCTATACCATTCCTACTATGACTAAACATCTTTATTTTCTTAAACAATTGCATTTCTGATTTTGGTGATGTGTCAATTTTATTTTTTCAGATAATTGCCAACCTTATGGCCTTCCTTGCCACAATACAAGCATAGACTTTCTTCCATCTAACGCTTCTTTCCTTATAGAATAAGAGGTTTAAAACGTGTTGCATCAAGTTGCATATCTTTTACTTTTAAATGTGAATTCAGAATGCTTGTCGATATAGCACAAGTGTGTTGGATTGCATGTTGTCTTATTAAAGTCCATGAATATTGATCTTGACGACATTAGAATAATTAATTATTACATTTTACGGCTTGGCTAATGGCTTTATTGAGCAATTGTAGATCCAAAAGCCATAATAACAAATCTTTCACATAATCTCTTAGTCTCCAATAGAATTGACTCATTAAAGTTTTTTTGTCTCAATTGATATTGCATGCTAGTTTTTTAAAATTGGATATATAGATTAATACAAAACATATCCCTTGATGTAATGTTTGAACCTTAGTTGTTGTCCAACAAGCCTTCTTATGTTCTCCAAATGCTTCCGTAAATGCTTAAATGAAAATTTCAAAGTTGCTCAAAATTGGTGATCTCTTTTCAAATAAGGGAGCAAATTATGATAATACTTGCTCCGTAAGCAAGGTGCCAACCAATCCAACCCATAATTCTTTTGTCAAATAAGTATCAAATTATAGAACCATTGTCAATTGAATTTGGTTGACAAATCTTCCAAATTTTTAACACATACCATCATATTTCTTTGGAAGACTAATTGGAGGCTTTTTATATTGCTGAATAGGTGGATTTTTTTGCATAGCATAGGAGGTATCACATTCTTAAATGCAAAAGTTGGAGGTAGGTGTAGTCTAGATTGTGGTACTCTAAATATTGTGTTGTTATGAAGTTTTACAACAACCCCTTTAATGTCCGCAGTCCTAGCAAATAATGCAATAAGAGTATTTATAATAATATCTAACTTGGACTCAGAAGATTCAGTCATAGTAATGTCTTGGATTCAGAAGATTTAGTCATACTAATGCCTTGACTTCCAGCCATTCTAAGAGAAAAAAAAAAAAAAAAAAAAAATGAATCTTTAAAAAGTCAATATTAGTTTAGAAGAAGATTATCCACAACCTCTAAAATATTGGTATACCTTCAAAAAGAGGGATAATCCACTCTCTAACAAAAATGATCCAATTTTGATATTTAAGATGAAAGCAATTTTGACAAACTGTTAAGCACACAAGAATATAAAGCATGAGACTTGAACTAGAACAAGGTTTCAAGAAGAAACCAACAAAAACTTGAATTAATCAAATGAGTACACAAACAACATCAAAGAAGGTGAGCCAAAATTCCAAGAGATGCATTGTTAAAACTAAAGAACTCTTCAATCTCGACTTCCATATATATCCCTATCTAGAATGCTTCTTAAGTGACTTCCATCAAACTAAGAAGCTTCTTGAGTAGCTTCTACCAACTAAAAAACTTCTTGAGCTCCTTCTACCAACTTGGAAGCTTCTCGAGCTCCTTCCACTAACTACAAAGCTTCTCAAGCTATTTTCATCAATTAGGAAGCTTCTCAATCAACTTTCATTAATTTAGGAATATCTAAAATATTTTAGAATGTTTTACAAACCTTTAAAGTGTATGTCCCTAAGAATTTCTTAACAACCTCATTTTAAATAAAAATTAATATTTTTTTAAATTTTAATTTTTATAACTAGATTCTATTAAAATTAATTTAATAATCTAAGGCCTTGATATATAATTTAGACCAAAAACCTCTATTTTTTTATAATTAATAAATAAATAATATTACATCTTATCAAAATACTAAAAACTAATTAAATAAAATTTTGGTGCATAATTTAGAACTCACACATTACTTTGTTAAATATCACCTTTTTATCACAACAAACTTTGTATTCACCTTAGATGTAGAAATGTTATGAGATGCATCTTAGGCTTCATTAGACAAGATATGTAATCATGCTTATAAGATTAGCAATTGTAAGTTCATTATTTTAATACATGAATGGATCAAGGACTTTTTTTAGAGAAATATGTTTGAATATTGTACAACCAGCCTGAAAAGAATTTTTACAATTAGAGCCTCATTATAAAAAAATCAATAGTTGGAGTTTCCAAGAGACTCAATTGAATTAGCATTAAAGAATGGAAGAGTCAATTTGATATTGTGGCCATTTGATAAAGTAGCTCTAACATCCAATTTACATCTTGTTTATTGTTATGGATTTCAAGCAAGCCAATACTTTTTATGATTGTTATAACTTTAAACCATTTAATTAGATAGACTTTTAAGTCAATTACAATTAATCTTGAATTTTTTAATTATAATTTAATTTTTAAATTATGATCTTAGATTTATTTTTATTTAATTTTATTTTATTAAAAATAATAATAATAATAATAATAATAATAATAATTTTTTGTTAATTGGATAAAATACACTTATAGGAAGAAAGCCTTGTACTGGCCTAAACATTAGATTGTAGCAGAATAAGTATCAAGCTACTACTTAGTACTGGATGAACAAAAAATTATAATGGCTCTTTGTTTCAAAATATTTTAATAAATTTCAAATCTTTAATTTTGTAAATTTTTTCATAAATAATTTTATATTTTTTTAATTAAAAAAATCCCATATCCTTAGTTGTGCATCCTTCCTACTAATATTTTAAGAACTTCCAACAATTGATTATTCATCAATAAATTGTTCACAAAATTTGAGATAGCTATCCAATATTCATGTTTGTAAATACATATGGATGACAAATGGATGAAGTAAAAGAATCAAAGTGTGAACTAAATACTTATTTTATAAAATTAGGAAGTTAGTGATTTTAAAATATGTAAGAGCTTTTTTTAATACTCATATTATTTAACTTGTGAGATAATTAGTTTTATCTTTTTATATATTATTTTCTTTTCTTTTAGATTCTAAATATATATATTCTATTGTACTTTAGGAGAATCTATTGTATAGTAGCCATGATTTGTTTTAACAAATGAGAAAAAAAATCATGATATTTATGTCACTACATCATTAGATCTAGAATATTAACATCTATAGGCCTAAATTTAATGGTTAATTTTTTGATCTAAAATATTGACATTTATTTTTTAATATAAATATATTTTAAAATAGAAAATATTAAAAAGATTTTTACCAACCATAATTTGTTTAAAGTCAAGAATTGGTCAAAATATTTTATAGTTATAATTACTTTTTAATATATTTTTTAAAAAGTGCACAAATCTAATGCTAACTTTGTTGTTGGTTATAATCAAAATCTATATAAGGTTGTATGTTTTTTCATGTAAAAGAAAGATTTAAAAATTCCTAGTCATATAAATATTTTTAAATTAAATATTAAATAGTATTCTTTAAAATTAAAAATAATTAATTAATTAATTCTTTGCAAAAGTATTTGTTGTTATAAATTTTTGTAGTTGATTTGGTAAGATTAAAATAATATTTCTAATTATTTGTAAAATTTTATATAAAATATAAAATCACAAGATCTGAATTTTTTTTCCAAATATGACTAAGTAGTATATAAATAAAAATTTATTATGTATAAACTATTATAAATCAAAGGTGAAGTAATATAGAAAGTCATAATATAACATTACTAGTCTAAACCTCTTTTATTTCTTTTTCACTTGTCTTCTATATATATATATATATATATATATATATATACATATATATATATATTTATTTATTTAATAAACACTAAAAAATAGATTCAAGTCATTTATTGATTAAATCTTAAAATAAATACGACTAATTTGGACTAATAATATAGTTGAGTACTATTCAATTAATATTACAAAATATATTATATATTAGACTTATTAAAAAATTAAACTTTATTTGCTCATCTTGCTATAAAATTTGGTAAAGCATATCTAAAATTTTAAATGTTGATTCTATTATAGTTGAAATTATAAAGTATAATTAGCCATTAACATTAACTTAAGATTAAGTTATTTTTTATATAAAATAAATTTATAGCAATAAAACTTATTTAAAGAATATTTGGATTTATATATATTTTTATATAAATCATAAAAGACTTGAAATCTTGATATTATATGATTTATCATAGTATACCTAAAAGAAAAGAAAGAAAATAAATTAAATTTCTTTAGATTTAATTTAGTTAATAAAAGATCCAAGAAATTTAGGACATAAATTAGAGGCTAAAATATTTTTAAAAATACACTCAACTTCCTTGATTTTATATAATTTTATAAATATTTTTGGATCTATTGTACATATAAAGTTTGGTTGTATCAAATTCTAATAAAATTATACCAATTTATAATTAAGCAAGATATTATAAAAAAAATAAAGCTAATAGAATTATTAAAAATAATTATAAGAATCAAAATTACAAAAGCCTTTATAAAACTAAAAACTTATACATAGATAGTTTAAGAATCATAATAAGTTAAATCAAATATTTTAGAGCCAATAATAAGAAGATAGTTGTAATCTATCTTTAAAGATATAAAAAATAAATTTAATTATAATTTTGAATAGGATAATATTTTTAATTTCTAAGAAATTTGTTAATATATGAGCTAATTATAAATATGATTGTAATATTTTAGTAAGAATTAAAAATACTATAATAAAATAAAAATATTAAAAGCTTAGATAATTTGATCTTAAGAGCTTATGTTGGTAATTTGATTCTATCAATGTGTCTTTTTGATAATTCTACCATTACTAATTAAAATTTAAGTATAATTTTTTTAAAGAAAATATTTATCTACAATAAATATTTCTAATTTTAAAACAAAGATTAATTTGTATTTTTTATAGTTTTTTTAATTAATTTAATTATATTTTTTTTAAATAGAAAATTTATAAATAAGATATATTATTATTTTTTTACTTCTATTAATATGGTTTTAAATTGTCATTTATAACCATAAGAACATCTTGGTGCTTAAAATTTTAGAAGTCATTTGTATAGGCAATAGTACTTATTTAAACCTAGAGTAAATTTAGGATATTAGATTAGGTCCATTAAGATTATTATTGGAGATTGTATAAATAAGTTGATATTTAATATTAGAAGAAAAAATAACTATAATAATAGTAATAATAATAATAATAATAATAATAATAATAATAATATTGCATATCAATTATTTTTTACTCATTTATAAATTTTAGCTAGTTTTTATTAAAAAAATTTCTTACTAAGATTTAAAAATAAGATTTAAATTTTTTATAATATATTTTTAATATATTTTTAGAAAATATTAGTTTTATTAAAAAAATTGAAGTATCCATCCTAACATTATAATATAAATGAATTAAAGTAAAACCATTAATTCCTTAGTTTATATGCTGTTGAATTGCATGCATATTTAATGTGTTGGATTTTTATTAAGAATCTAAATACTTGGTATGTGCATTCTTCATAAACTATAGGAACTACTTTAATAGAATACAAATTTATTTAAACCACAATTAACAATGTTGTCTAGTTTTATTCTACTTAGTAAAGTAGTAGAATGTTAGTAAATAAATCATAGATGTCCTTAATTATTTATAACTAAAAAATAAACAAAAAAATAACTATATAAAACCTTGTATTGTGACACAAATGTAAGAATTGTCTAGTTGAATACAAAAAATTATTTAAAATATATTTGAAACATAACTATTTAAAAATATTTTTAAATAATATTTTTTAGTTATAAAATACTATTTATTTTATTTAAGTAGAAAGATTGGTTTTAGACTCATACAAAGTATATAGCATATTCTTTTCTAATGTCCCAAGAATTGGATATAAGCATTATTAATGTAATCAAAATATTTTTATTAAAAATGTCTAAAGATCTAAGAATAATGTACTTTTTATTCTTTCTTCTTCCTTGCACATGAACAATTTTTGCACTTGACCATCGTAGAAGGTCAGATTCTAATTCAAAATATCTTACACTCACGTCCTAAACCTTGAGGGCCGGGCTGGGTCAAGTACCTGCCGCCCGGCCCCGGATTCCAACAGAAGACGCTCATAAATGGAGGTCGGAAGGTGCCTGAGTAGGTAGGTCGGTATGTAGGTAGGTTGGAAGGATCAGTCCCGAGGGCCATGTTTGCAGCGGTGGGGCCTGACGTCACCACCTCCTCGGCACGGAACATTGAGGCCTGCCGCCATTTCACAACCTCGGGATCAGAAAACTTCCTGCCCTGCCCATTGCTGCCCTATCCCACAATCCCATACCCGTTCGATACCATGAGATCCTGCGGGTATCAGTATTTGTGGAGGCAATCGGACTTACTATTTTTCATTTTCAAAAATAAAATCAAACGCATGTGTTGTGGAATTTTAAAATTATAAATAAATTCAAACAAGGAAATTTTATCATGGATCTACATGATTTATTTATTTATATAATTTTTCTTATTTTATCAACACTCGGCATGTAGTAAATTACAAGAATGTTATTAATAATTCCAAATATAGTGTTGTAATCTAAATGAATTAAAATTCTCAGTATGAATAGAAAAAATGAATTTTATTTTCAACGAGAATTTGTTTAAGAGGATTGATAAAATTATCATTTATTTGGATTCATTTTTAAAAGTCAAATAGAATTTGAGAAATTAATGAAGTTCTAAAATATTAAAAAAATAAAAAAAAGTGAAAAGAATAAAAATTAAAATATTGTGGTTTGGTGTATAACTTATATTGTGCGACAAATACAAGCCAAAGAAGGAATGATGCAAAATGTTGCTGAGGAACGATTCATTGTAATGTTCCACACCGACAGAGTCCGAACGAGTTTCGTTGAGTTTCGAGCAGAGCCGAGCAACAATGGCAACTCCGAGGTGTCAGAGTTCCTCGCCATGGTCATCTGCGCTGCAATTCTTGCTCTGTGCTCACTGGTGTCACTCCAACACTATCCATCACAAATCTCCCCTTGAAGGCTTCCTGTAGATACGTTACCTTCTGAATTTGGTCCTGTTTTTTTGTGAGTGGATTGTATGGCGTGCGCGTTGAGATGAAAGATAGTGATTTCTTGTTGTGACTTGATGTGATGTGAGGTTGGAGGAGGTAATATGCTGCCCGATGAGGATATTCGGATGATGTGGTCGCATCGCTTGTCCAGAAGAAGCCCGTGACTCGAAAAACTTGCGCAGTTTGAATTCTTCGTTTGCTAGTGTGAGACATCGTCAACGTTTGACGTTAGGAGGCGCAACGATGGCTGTTGCCGCCAAGGAGACGTAACCGAACGCTTGATTTCGTCATGGATAATGAAGGAAGGCGTTCCATGTCGTGGTCACCACCAAAATGGAGGAGGAAGACACTTTGCAACGAGGTTCTTTTGCTGCTTCTTGCTGACCTTTGACAATTACCGAATGATACAGGTTGTGTACTGTCTGGCTCCGGTCTGGCTGATAAAGTAGCGTAAAAGAATATTGTCCTTTATCCTGGACAGGTTGTTAGCAAGCTCCAGAGCTCTCGTGTGCTGTGTGTTTATACTACATTGTCTTACGCAATTTCTCTATCGGCCGGTATCTGTCACTTCATAATGAACCGTTTAATATGGTAGATGGAAGTTCCAGTTTACGTCCTTAGATGGCTGTAGAGGTCACTTGGCTGGCTTTTTAGTCTATGTTGTTAGAGACATTGATGGTTACTTGGTGAATCAAGAAGTGCTTTGGCATGCTTGCCCAAGCCACTTTCTCCAATCAAATAATTGTGGAATCTCTACTTCACAATTAGATGACCATTATTGCGCGCTCTTTGAAAAGTACTGCCTTATTCGTATTTTCTTGAAATTTTCATGATCTGCCAATGTAACGATTATGATGTTCAGGTTGGTAAGACACTACCCTAGCCTTGAACCGCACGAGACACTCCTTGCGATACGCTTTCGATTTTTACCAGATTTCACACTTTCGGACTACGTCACCAGTCGAGAGAACATGGATGACGACGCAAACTGCTCTAAATGTATACTAGTCGCCATGTCCTCGAGCAAGTTCGAGGCACAATCAGTTTGCTCCCTGTCTAAATGCAAGATTATTGGTGATTCGAATGAGCGATTTTCGACTTGTGTGGGTGGGAGTATTTGTTATACAATACAAATACGATCAATCTCATTTACCCCATGAAAGATTGATCGTATTCGGGTTATATAATGATTAGAAACTGATATCATAAATTGATAAACTGTATCTCAATCGCACGATCCTTACAAATCATTTATTGCATCCTCGAAATCATGTTGTATAATGTCTTGTAAACTTTCGGCTTTAACCCGAGTGTGTTGGAAAGTTTCGTTAAATTTTCTTAGATAGGATAGTTCAATTTGTCATGACGTTTTTTAGCTGCAACTTTGGAACACAAAGCTTTCATTACAATGCCTAGGAACTCGATTATCTGTAGAAGCTCTGGCTAGATGTGGAACCATTAAAATAAGTTTCAGGGTGATTTGATTTTTCACCTCTATGAAAATCTATCTTCCTCAACGTTGTTTTTAGATGGAATGTGTTAGCAAGCTTGTACTTTCCAATTTCAGAAGTTACTTAGGAAAACCTTAGGAGTAAGGAACGATAACTGTTACATGTGATGTTGGTTCATTCGGCACTTTTGTGGCAGGATGATTTATCAAGCGATGAAGATGCCTCACCGTCAGCTCAATGGAACAGGCGGATGCAGACAGCTAGAAGAATGGAGGGTTCAAAGCTAAAACTATCTGTTAAGCAGTTAAATACTACCAATTTGGAAGATACTCGAGCGGAACCTCAAATTTCTCATAAGCAAAAGGAAGACCATCTTCATGGAAGTGGATGGCAAGATCCAATCTGCGCTTTATTTCAAAAGGCAAATGAGTGGCAAGATCCAATTTGTCACTTATTCCAAATTGAGAATTCAGCAACCTGCAAAACAGAAAGTCTTGGCTCAGATGGGAGCTGTAAGCTGGTGACGCCGCTAGAAAGGAGTACTACATCGTCCAGCGGGACCAATTCAGGGATTGGTGGTTTTGTAGATTGTTCTGTTGAAGAGAAAGAGCTCAAAGGGCCTCCGAAGTCGTCACAGGTACCTCATGGACACGAATACAACTGCGATATCGTTACTTAATGTTGGTTTGCAGTTAATCCAATTGGATTTCTTGTTGACCAGGCTCCGCATATGAGACAACAGTCACTATCAGAACTTCATTACTATTTTACTTACATCTTGAATCAATCAGAGCGTGACTGGGTGCTTATCTTCCGTACAATATCACCGCCAAGCTAACCTACACAAGGATATGGGATTTCCACCTGAGCTAATCGAACGGGCTATTCAGCAACACGGTGGGCCACGTCTTCGATATCACTGCCTTGATTAGTTTGGACAGTTTAATTAACAAATTATTTTGAAAGAGCGTAAAGTCTAAAATTTACTCTGTACATATTTCTATTTCAGAAATTGATAACCAACCAGGTAGATGTGGGCTCCGATGAGCACCTCAGAGTCGTCTTTTAAATGTCTTGTTGAATTTGAATGTGATGCTACTTATTTTCATTTCAACTCTGAAGTGTTTATCGTCCGATGCGAGTGATTTACAGCGAGGTTCAACTCGGATGTCGTATTTATTGTGATGGTTAACTTCAATCCTGCTGATGGGAATGAAGATTACAAGTTTCTATGCAGCCATTTGAACGTCAACGAGTTAATTCATACGGGAATTACGAGAATATGTGGACATTTTCCAGATTTAAGGTTGTGCCGGAATCCATACATAAGCATTGTACTAACGCTTGACAAGAGTGTTGTTACAGGTGCTCAAGCCGATGACTCAATCGTATTGCAGTTCCTTCTCGATTGGCGCGAAAAGAATGCTCTAGAAACTGACTACAAGAAACAAGACAAAAGCGACTTCAAGTTTCAGAACAAAGACAGTAGGAGCACTGAAGAAAATGTGTCTGGTCTTTTAACCATCCGTCAGCAAATTGCAAACTCAATGAGAAAAAATGAAACCGAACAGATTTGGGTGAGCCGCTTCCTGTTCTTTTTCTCGGATCAAAATAAATTTTCAATGAGCGGATTATGACAACCGGACTTTCATCATTTGCCAAACATCGAATGCTTAAAGAAATGTTGCAGTTTACCAAGGTGGTTAGTCCACTTAATTGCATTACTAAATTTGATTGAAGAGGCTTTAAGTCCGTGTTCGGAGGCTCATTAACGTAGTCTTCTGGTATTGGATTTGTTAACAGGACAATGACGACTCTGATTCTTCAGACAGTGATTTTGATGACGATGATGACGAAACAATTCAGTCAATGCCTCAATCATCTACTGATTGGACCGTTGAGGACAGATCAGATAATCCACCTCTACTGTTCAAAAGGGAACTTCCAGCCGGCGAGGGTCATCGCAACCTTATGAAAAACCATGGGTTTGAAGCGAATGTGGTTGACAGGGCCATTCAAGAACTAGGTCTGACTCATATGTGATTTTAGTTTTTTTTTAATTTTTAATTTTTATTATTATTATTATGTTAATAGACATGCACATTCATCGTCACAGAATACTCATCGATCTTACGACAATCTTTTCTGAGGCACGGTGGAAAGATGAAATCAGTTCTTTAATGAGTTGTTGTGAATTCTCATTTCCATACCCAAGGTGGGATACGGTGTTGCTAATGGAGCGAAGATAAAAACCGCAAGAAAGATTAATACGACCCACCTAAAGTTCTGAATTCTCACTTTGGCAGGAGAGGGCGTTGAGTATGACATGCTGCTTGAGTATCTGCTGTACCTGACGGCTCAACAGTATCCACAAGCACCTTCAATCTCGGTATGATGTTCGTTACGATTTGTTTTACAAATGGTTTGGGGTTGTTAGTAATGATATTGGCATTGATGGTAAAACTTGGGTCAGGCAAGTTGTGACAAGCGAGCAAGCGTTACAAAAAATCTTGTTGAAGAGCGTGGTTACCCATCTAAGGAACAAGCAAGTTGTAAGAAGCCAGTGACTACTATGGACAAATTGATGGAAGGATGTGGAAACCCAACCAAGGCTGTTGAACGAGCTGTGGCAAATTGTGGTCAGTCTCACTCCCGCAGCAATTTACTGTGCTTTCTTTTCCGTTAAGTAATAAGTAATAGCCGTGAAAATCCTTTAAAGAACATGTATTTGTTATGATCATAAAGGTAAGATTAGAATGAGTAGTAATTGAACACCCTTTACAAGAAAGAAATAAATTTCACGAATTCAAGGTATATGGAACACGGTGGATATATTTCTTCTCTTATTAATTTAACTCATGTTGATGATTTTGTGATGAGTCAGAGACTCCTTATTGGAACGCGAAACAAGATCGTAAAGTTGATCCAGTTGATTTCATTGCAGCTCATGGCGCTGGATTGAATAAGGTACACTTCTGGACTTTCCGCAGTTGTGATGCAGCAGTTTAATGGTAGGTTTCGTCACTGCCAATCTTAAACATCATAACTTGGTTTGAATTCTATCCTTTTTGATCCCGTTGTTTCTTTTATCAAATTCACTATCAGGTAACTCAGTCATCTTTGGTTTAATTAGCAATTTCTGTTCTGGTATCAACTTTGAACCTAGGAAAGTGACGTAGCCATCTGCTGTATCAAAGTCAATTCAAACTATCCCGAGAATCATGGACAGTTACTCAAATTTATCCTCGACTTACAGAAGGTCTCTTTGAGGGTGAGATTCAAATTCTCGCCTGAGTGTAGTGGAGTGCAGTTGGCTAATGTTTCGGAACTTAGTTACTAAGTGAAAACAATGTACACTGCAGTCCGAAAGTAAATCACATTCCGACGAAGATCCACAAGAAGACACTGACTGGTCCTGGTTGCGACAAAACGTAGAAGACGATTTAAGTACAAGCATCAGTGGTAAACGAAAGCTTTGCTATAGAGGTGTGCCTCGTAGAAAACCGATTGTTCGCCTCAACCACCCATCGAGTTTAAAGCGAGAACAATTTGATCAGCCGCCGCATAGCCGGAGGCTTGGTATGAAGCCAGAAAAATCTGAGGATTTGCCTCCTAGTCGGCGATTCAGCGTGAAGCGAGAAAAATCCGATGACTTGCCTCCTGGTTGGCGACTAAGTGTGAAGCCAGGAAAATCCGATGATTTGCCCGATAGTCGTCCAATTCATGTGAAGAAAGAACATTTGGATCCACCGCCTTTGCGCTGGAGACAATTGTTGAGTCGCATGCCCAAGGTCAAGGTCGAATCTTCTCAACGAAGAGGAATGAGTAAAATTGGTAGACCTCGACTAATTGAAGAGGGTAGTTCTGTTATTATTGACAAACACAAAGCATCCGTGGGATTTGGGTTGCCTGGTAGTGCTGTACAGCCTCGTCACTTGGATGAGGATGTGAAAGGTGCGCCATTCTTTTATTTCGAGAATGTTGCGAGCATGCCGAATGATGAGTGGGAAAGGATACGGAGGCATCTCTTCGACATAGAACCAGAGTTTGTTGATTCGTTGCACTTTTCTGCGTGCCGACGACCAAGGGGGTATATCCACAATTTGCCAATTGAAGGAAGGCGAAAGATTCTCAGAGACCCTCCGATGACTATTCAGGAACTCCTGCCACATACGAAAGCCTTTTGGCCGGCCTGGGACCCCAGGACGAAGCTCAACTGTATAACCACTCGAATGGGATCTGAGTTTTTAATTAAGAAACTTCATATTGGAGAAGGGACAGCATTGCAAACCACAGACCCAAGCCCAGATCAACAGAGAGAAATCCTGCACTTGTGCAGGCACTGGAATTTGGTTTGGACTGCTCCAAACATCCCAACACCAATTGACGAGACTGAGATAGAGGTCAGTGTTGATGAACTTTTATGAACCAACTAATCAGTCGATGGTTAGTATGAAATTGAATGTACTAACCTCGCAAGATGTTGCATTATGATTTCATTTTTAGGTGCATTTTCTTATGTAAAATTGTTTCGTGAGGGGCCATGTCACTGAATGTTTTTATGAAGCTAATGCCCTGTAATTGTGCTAGAGTGCAGGCAATGTTAGGCTTTGATGCAGGTCATTCAAGAAACATCCTCAGCAATAGATCTAGATACAAAGCCCTGGGTAACAGTTTTTCTGTCTATACCGTAGCATTTCATTTTTCGGTTTTGAAACCACTGTATCCCAAGGGTATAAAGGTCTTGTCTCTGTTCTCTGGAATAGGAGGGGCAGAGGTGGCTTTGCATAAGATGGGCATGAAGCTCCTGGTGGTTGTTAGTGTCGAGATTGATGATGGAACACGCCGTTGTCTAGAAGCCTGGTGGGCTGCCAGCAAACAAACTGGAGTTCTGAACCAGAATTACCACAATATTAAAGACCTTGGGCGAGCTCAGATCTCTGAACTTGTGAACAAATATGGCGGATTTGATTTAATCGTTGGTGGTACTCCATGCAATAATTTGTCTGGAAGTAACCACGTAACTCGAGTTGGGCTAGATGGAAAGCAGTCGGCTGTTTTTTTCGAGTTTTCTCGGGTCGTGGCTGCAGTGCGGGAGTTAACAATGAGACTGCAATACAAGAAGTGACTATCATAAACTGAAAATGTGAGAGGTGAAGTCATAATATATATTCCTCTGGTGGGTAAATGGATGAAGCCTTCCAGGCAGAAATTTGGAATCTAGTCATTCAACACCTCAAGATGCTTAACGCATCGAGAAGAGGTGCTCTTAATTTATTGTTTGTCTGTTGCCGAATGCAACTGTAAACATCGTGGAAGAGGTTGTGGTTAATAAAGAATCTGTCATGGATGCGGTCTTTGTAAGAATTGGAATGCCTGGAACTTCTGCTGATCATCTTTTGATTTCAACAACACTGCTGGCGTAGTTGTTCAGTGGATACGCGTTCTTCATAGATGAGAGGACTAGACATTTCTTGTAGTCGAATAGCAGGATCAACGACTTTCAGAAGATTCTTGCAGATTGGAGTTCCTTCGGAAATTGTAACAATGATTACACATCAAACTGCTCCTGCGGGAAGAACAATAATATGAGAAGGCAGGCACTAGACCCGATGGATTTATCTCCTACAATTGATTTTAGAAAAGCTTATTTCACTGTGGGTGACAATACCAGGTTTTACCACCTGTGTCTTGACCTTCACCACCTCAGGCCAAGGTTATTTGGAGACCAAGAGCTGCTCCAACAATATTAGCTGCAACACCAACTCATGGTTCAGATCAAGCTCAACAAGTGATGAAGGTTGTCAACAAGTTGTAGAACTGCAAGAAGTAGTACTACATTGTAAATCGGATTCGTTCAAGCCCTGAAGCTATAATTTGATGCTAGAGTTCAACACGTGACTAACCTCCAAATGTATCAGACAATCTGACGATGTTAGATGTTTGTGCCAGGGCCCAGAAGAGGTGACTAGATCAGGACTGGGTGGTGTTGTGACTTCACCAGGGACACAACGTTCCTGATGCTAATGTAGTCGACCCTGAGAATGTCAAATTGTGAAGGTTTGTAGTCAGTGCTTCAGCTCCAAATCTCTAAGGGGTGTCTTCTTGCTTCGTGACAGTCATAGGATCCACTTCAATGCTCACTTGGTAACATAGAAAATAGCTGGTAATATTAAGGGGATTCTTGTATTTAGAAGGCCATTTTGAAATGCCATATAACAAAAGCCTTACAAAGGTTTCTTATTTGGTGAAGAAAAAAAAAAATTTGGAAGTTTTGATTTTTGGAGATAGTATAAAGTAAGGAGAGGTCACCAAATGGGCAAAATCTCTTTTTTATTATAAATTTGAATAAGCCAACTCATATCTTCATTTTAATAATTATAACAAATACCAAAAAAAAGTTTAATTTTTTAATGGTTGATTTTAGCAAATTTTAACATGGTTTTTTAATTTTTTGTAAAATCATCTCTTGAAGTGGATTTATTGTAACTTCCAAAGGTCAACTCTATTTATACCATGTAAGAAAAAAATACATTTCACCTCATCTTTTCTTATTAAAATTGATTTGTTTACGTATAAAGCCAACTAAGTGAGATTTTTTAATTTCAACTAATCAAAGAATTTAAAATTTGAAACTTATCACCTTCTCTCTTAAGTACAAAGACCTCTAGAAAATTTTAATGTTATCAATTCCAATATTTTTTTCTCTAAATAATCTTTGTTAGCACATCAACACTTATCATTGAAGTGTTAAAATCATATGAGCTTATTAAACACATATTTATACTAAGTTGCACAATCTCAAGCATGTAGCTAAAATAAGTTACATTTAGCAAGGAATGCATAAATATCAAACTTGCAAATTTACTAGAATTTCTTTTGATGCCTATATTAAAAGTACTTAGAAGAAATTTTTTTAAATGCAAGAGATAAAATAGAAGGATTTTTACATAGGTAATGTTAAAGATACGAGAATATAAAACAAGAGACTTGAATTAAAAAAAGGTTTCAAGAAGAAATTGACAAGGACTTGAATTATTTAGATAAGTACATAAACAACACTAAGAAAGGTGAGCTAGAACTCTAAGAGATGCATTGTCGAGATTGAAGAACTCTTCAACCTTGACTCCAATATATATTCTTATCTTGGAAGCTTCTTGAGTAGCTTCTATCAATTTAAAAAGCTTCTTGAGCTCCTTCTACCAACTAGAAAGCTTTCAAGTAACTTCCACTAATTAAAATACCTCTAGAATATTTTAAAAAGTTTTATGAACTATTGAAGTATATGTCCTTAACATCACCCCCTTCTCTAGCAACAAGTTCTAAGAAGAGTTCATACCTTTGGAAATCTTAATGAAAGTAGAAAGTTAAGAATACACTATATCAATGAAGCTATATATTTTGATTTTTATTCTTAAACAATAGGATCTACCGGTCCTCAAAAAAATCACCTATGGTATTGAGCTAATACCTCCATTGTTGAAACATCCCATCTAAGGATCCGATCTTAATTGCAACCTTCAAAATATCTTCCAAATAGGATCTCAAGCTAAAGGAGATTCATCTTTTTAAATTTAAATAATATCATTAAAGCTTGAACATTAAGATTGAGACTTGTATAATTTGATATTGCTCCTAATGGCTCCAATTGTGGTCATACTTGGCATTGAAATATATCATCCTCACTTTGCTCAATCAAAGGCTGTGAAAGCTATATTAGTTTGCTCAAAGCTTGCATAGCAAGTGGATCTTTTGAATCTTATTTTGCTAAATCTCTCAATGCTTGAAGGTTTGACATGGTAATTGACTTGCTTCTATAATTCTATTCTATCTTAGAATAGATGATTGCATATTGATGAAGGCTTTGGTTTGATTCTTCTCTTCTTATAGGTATTTCTTGAATCCAATCTTCATCAAAAAGTTATCATCAAATACGTTTAGATTTGTGGGAATAGAATTGATAAAATTCATATACCTTTTGAAGTGCATTGGCAAGATTTTTGGTCGGTTTTCATATACACTTATTGATATCATAGTTGCACCAATGAACAAGATATTCTAATTTATCCCACCTTTGCCGTGAATCAAACACCTTTTCGACCTTATATTCTTTATGATTTTTGATTTCAATATTAAGTGGTGATTGTTGTATTCTTCTTAAAATATAGAACTTTCTATAAGGCTCCAAAAGAGAGACATAAAAAATTAGATATATCTTTATAAAAGATGGTGGTTCCAAGCAATATGCTACTTGACTAATTTGCTTCTGAATGAAAAATGGTCCTAACTTCTAATAGTCCAGCTTATTGCATGGCTACTTGGTCTTATTATTTTGTCAAAGAAGCCATACTTTATCTCCAATATAAAAAGTATGCAATTGATTCTTGAATTTATCTATACATGTCTTATAAGCATCTTGAGCTACTTGCAATTGAAGCTTCAAGATTATTTGGTATTACGATAGATGCTTTGCAAATCCTTTAGCTATTGGATTGTTATTTTTTGGCACATTTCATAGATTAAGCTTTGAATGATATCCATAGTTGGAATAAAATGGTATTTATTGAATTAAGGCATGAACAATATTATTATATATAAATTTTGCTAACAATAGATATAAGATCTAATTGTCTTTTTGATAATTAATGTTGCATCGTAAATATTGCTTCAAAACTTGGTTAACTTGTTATATTTGACTATTAGTTTGAAGATGGAAAGTCAAAGAAAGTTTAATATCCATCTTCAATATTTTAAAGAGGCATCTCCAAAATTTAGATATAAATTAGGATTCTTGATCAGATACAATATCATCTAATAGACCATGATATTTATATATATTGTCAAGAAAGAATCTTGCTATTTTTTCACTAAAAGTAGTCTTTTTACAAGAAATAAAATAAGCTATCTTTATAAATCAATCAACCAGTGTAAGGATGTTGTCCAATAAATTGAATGGTGGTAGATTTATAATGAAATCCATCAAGATAGAAGACCATGACCGCCTTGGAACAAACAAGAGTTGTAAGAGTTCATTAGGGCGATCTATTTAATAAACAATAATAGATAGATGTATAAGATTTGAAGGTCATTATTATAATTTAATAAAAATAAGTAAATAGGTACATAAGTTCTAAAAATATATAAAGATTTTTATTTTATTTTATTTTTATTTTATAAAATCAAAATAAATAAAAACCACTATCAAAATTAAAAATGATTAGCAATTTTACACATAAATAATCATTCTTTGTATCCAACTCAATTCCAAAAAAAGTCAAACCACAAGATTCAACAATGGAGTTTTTTTAATTATAAGAATCATATTTTTACATTCTTTTTTCTGTTTTATATCTAAGTTGTTGTGAGTTCAAAACTATTCTCTGTTTATTTGTTTGTTTGTTTTCATTTTCCATTCTTACTGTAATACAATGGTTTATAGAACTTCAATCATTAATTGCAGTACCACATGTAGAAACTCATCTCAAATTGATTATTCTCTCTCCTCTACATTTAAGAAGAATATATCAGATATATATATTTATATTTATATATATGAAGTACCTCCATGTCATGGCCTTCTTATTCAATGTCCCACGCTCACCCTTTCAAGGGGGGGGGGGGACTTCCCCATGAAGCCAATACTCATCAGACGATGCTCTTGACGGGAGCCTTCCACGAAAGTCTCCCCACCACGGATGTGCACTAGCGTTCCCCACCCGAAACCTATGTTCCCAAGAGGGTAACTCTCAGCGGTACGATCACTGGAAGAAAGCAAAGCATGCTTTGACAAAGGGTTTGCGGAGGAGGGGGTCTCCAACGCCGAACTTATCCCCTGCAACACATCCTCTCATCGATCGACTTTGTGGGTTTGATTTATGATCGGATTCCGCGTGTTGCCAACTGGGGTATGAATTTTTTTCCCGAATAATTTCGAGTGTTTTTTTTCTAGGTTCTGCTCGACTGGTTGATGGTCGGAGGTCATCCCTTGCTGAACCCCCTTTTGTTGTCAGAGCTTAACTGTCTTCGTTGCAGTTTGGGTTGGATTGATAGGGATCTTTGTTTTTGTTCCTGGATCGATTCGAGGACGAGTTTAATTTTTCTCCGTGGGAATAGACAAGGTATCTTGTGGGCGTGGAGTATGTTGCTGTTTGGTTTTGCTGGTGCGTTGTTAGATGCCATTATTGGTGGGGCGATGTAGGGTGGACTGCGGGCTTCTTCAAGAAGCCGTGAAGGCGGAGAGTCCGGAGACATTCTGACTTGGTTTATTTTAAAATAAAATAAAATATAGGCGATTAATCTTTTAGGGTGTGAGCTTTAGTCTTTTTCTGCGAAAATGGCATATTTTTGTTGGTGGAATGCAGCTTTTCGATCGTTAGTCCTATTACGTCAATGAGCTGTAGTTGTCGCGCGTATTTGCCTTTGCTCTCCTGAATTGCAACTTTTAGAACTAATCTAGTTCGAGTGCGTAGGGCAGCGTTCAAGACATTTCGGTGCTTCTGGCGGTGGTGAATTAGCTTACAGAGTGGGTTTCAGTAGTTCCATAATGAGGACGACACTGTTGAATGGAGAGGATTTTTTTAACGTGAGGAAGATCTAATTGTGTAAAGCAACGTCTATGAAGTCGCTCAATAATTGTCCGTTCTTCAGTCTTCGCAGTTTTGTACGAAGACTACATTTCAAATCACATTGTAGCTGCTGCACTGTTTTTCCCAAGCTCTGTAGAAGCTAAATTCATACACTTATCTACATATGCTGGTCCACTTGGCTGCTTTTAAGTATCGGGGTGCACCATAAACTGTCTTCTGGCCTTCGTGTCATTACTCTTTGTTATGCATATGGCCCAAACATATGATTGCTGTTTCTACTGGTTGGCATCATCATGACGCAACACTAGTTACAGAGGGGTGTTTGCAGGATTGAGATTCAATCCCCTAATTTGGGCGACAGTGCTCTGAGTCTGGCTTTGAGTGTTCTAGGAGGCTGTGTTATAGAATGAGTGTGCTTAGAGTGCATTGAAGTGGTTTTGAAATTTTGAACGTTGAGTCTTTCAGTTGAGGTGATGTGTACATTACGATGCTGAACCTTTTCCTAACTGTAACTTTGACTGTTATACTAAGATTGAAAGCAGGTGTGAAGGTGCTATTGCTTTTGACGGAGAAAAGCGACGCTAAGCAGAAGGAATTTTGTGGTGCAGAAAATTGTCTCATGATACTTGATTAAGGTGAATCTTGGACTACGACCAGCAAGATGGGAGGCTGGTGGACGTGGTTTAACGGTGTGCTGTATGGGGTTGGAGGACTTGCTTGTGTGGGTGTGGCGATTCTAGTTGCGTTTCAGGAGAAGCTTGTGTATGTGCCAGTAATTCCTGGCGTCAAGCGAGGTTATCCATATTCTCCGTCACAGTTTAACCTTCGCTATGAGGACGTGTGGCTTACCGCTAAGGACGGAGTACGACTGCATAGTTGGTTCATTGAATCTCATGTTAAACGTCCAGGTATTATAATCAGCTCATCAGGGCAGGAAAGGATTTCTGCCGTGTGAAGGCATGGGTCTTGGTCCCCCCGTGAGTATGTTTGCTCGTCCATCCCAGCCGCCATAAAACTCAACGTATAATCGATGTCTTTGAATTTGACGATTGCAGAGTTGGGACTGAGCTTTAAGATACGAGCTCTTGTATTTTTTCTGACGTCTTAATCTAGACATCAATGGCATAGTGGCGATGTGGCATAACCATTACATCTTATCGGATTTGAGTCCCTAGACTGATTGTTTTATTTTTGGTTAAATTTCTTAGTTTCTTTACCAATAGATGTGGATGTGCTCTTGCAGGGCCAACATTCCTCTTCTTTCAAGAAAATGCTGGCAGTATCCTCCGATGAAATATTTCGTCACTTGATTTTGGTGTCTTTATGTGCATGAAATTCATAAATGTTAAGTTTTGATGAGTGTATTTGGGGAGGAATGTGATGAATCGTCTAATCAAAGCAGCATGCTCTAAGTAGGTTAATGAGCCTTCACGTTTTAATAGTCGTGTATTGTGAGCAATTGTTGTTTTAAGCTTGTTGAACAGACATAGCACACCGCCTACATTTTGTGCATCTCATGGTGCGGAAATTACAGTGCAATGTCTTCATGCTCTCATATCGTGGGTATGTTATTTTCTCCTAGGCTGTACCGCAAAATACGTAACCTATGGCACTTGATGTTGATTGTTTGTCTAAGAAGACTGAGCTGTGCAGTCCTTTAAAATGAACCATATTACAAGATGTCATGTATTTGTAACTACTGCAATATGCAAGAGTTTGTACGTCAAGGTGAACTTCTGGAAAGCTATTTATGCCATAGCTTCACATCCTATTTATTGATCGAGGAGATTTTTGTTAATTACTATGTGTCAGGTAATACTATGTAGCAGGACTTAGAATTCGTGTGTCGGATGTTGTAGTTTTTGTAGTTTGGTGAGCATGACTTTAAATCTTTTCACCCCAAATGATTTTTTTGCTTATGATTCAGGTATGGTGACAGTGAAGGTTTCCCTTCCCAGCATGGCATTAAATTGGATGCTCAGGTATTAATTGTACTCGTCGTGTCAATTTCACTCTGTAGAGTGAAACGCTTAACAGAACATATGAATAGGACAACATGAGTATATGCTTGGTATTTGTGACATGAAAGTGCATTGATCTGTGCGGGTTAAGATCCGTTTTCACTTGGTTTTATGAGTGGTATCAGCAACGAGCATAGATTCACTGATAAACTAGACACCACTCTTATCACCAAGTGCGAACGGGGCTTTACTGTGATAAATGTTATAATATTGGTTGGGAGGTTTGTTAATTCTAGACAACCAGAAAGTGTTAAGGTGACCTGTTATGTTCCATTGGATGTCTAGTGCAATATAATCATTACACGGGATCCATCAGCTACCTACTCTAGGTTTTGTGTGGGTGTTACCCTTATTTTCTAGTTATCTTCACAGCAAAAGCATGAATCTTAATAGGTCACTTCAAAAGAGTTGTAGATGTACAGATTTACCATCATATTTGTAGACATGCTGTGACTGTGTGAAGAATATGATTTCATATTTGTCTATCCACAAGCAGCTCTTTAATGCTTGACAGGCGGCATTAGACTATTTGCACTCGAGACAAGACATTGATCCATCCAATATCATAGTGTTCGGAAGGTCGCTTGGTGGAGCAGTAGGGGCTGCTCTTGTGAAGGACAATCCTAAAAAGGTGAGGCATTTTAATTACATAACCTGGTACACGATGGGCACATCGATACTTTTTTTTTTTGTTTTGATGACATCTTGAGTTTGCGACCTGTCTGTTCAAAAGCCATGACAAAAACAATTAGTTGTGCAGCTTTTTCAATCGATACTTCTCTGGAAAACATAGTTCTTCACTCAACACAAGGTTTTCCGGTTGCAGGTTGCTGGTTTGATATTGGAGAACACATTCACTTCAGTTCTTGATATGGCAGGAGTTTTGCTACCTGGTTTGAGATATATTGTTGGTGGTAAGGGAGGATTATTGAATTGGTTCGTGAAGTCACCGTGGAAAACAATTGAACTCATCAAGCATGTAAGTTGTTCTTTTCAGTCCACCTTCTTTGCGTTCTTGCTCCATTAGTCCTCGGATTTCTTTTGTCCGGAATTGTTCTTTACCTTTTGTCGGCTCCTTATCTCACACTGCTCCATGCATCTTTATTGCCTTTCAGGTTGATGCACCTATTTTGTTTTTGTCTGGCCTACTGGATGAGATGGTGCCTCCATCGCACATGCGAGAACTCTATGAAGCAGCTCAAGATACCTCTAGTGCTCGACACACTTTAGTTGAGTTTCCAGATGGTACGCATATGGAGACGTGGTCGCAGGGTGGTGATCGCTACTGGCGTAGTATTGAAATTTTTCTGCAAAATTGTGCAGCAGATTCCAGATCTTTATCTACAAGTAGTGTTGACACGTAGTCATGGTGTTGGTCTTGCTTGCTTTGTTGCTGTCGCTGTTCCCGATGTTCTGTAAAGTAGTCATTACCATTGTTTTAGAGGCAATTGTGAAGTTGCGTTGCTCTTATATCGGGTTTTCGGTATGTCAATCCAAGTTTTATTTGCTATATCCCAGAATTTTTAATCATAGTACATCCGTCCGATCCATTGCCTGGACTCTGTGTTAGCTTTTCTTGGTTTGCAACTTGCCGTTGGTTTTTCTGTGATAATTAAACACTTTCGTCTTACCAGAAGTGCATTTTTTAGTTTTTGAGGACATGTGTTGACGGTTCAAATAAAATATTGCATTGAGATGCTACGAGATCAATTTCGCCTTTCTGTCTTGCTTGTCAAGTTTGAATATATATTTCAGACAAATTGTTCTTTTTGGTTGGAACCATCAAGTACGATTAAGGTTGAAAAGGATCCATTAGGGTTAATTTTATCTTGATGGACCTAATTAATATTTTATAGGAGTTTGATTGATAAATAATTAAGATTGGTGGCTATAAATGTTGGATCTTTGTATGGTATTTGTGAGAACAGATTATTACTAATTGATGGAGGAAAATGAGTTTATTCTTCTACCAATCATTATTAAATAGTAGGGTTGAAAAGTCTGTTTTGTTCGATTCATGTTCAAAGAGAACACACTTGTTTAAAATGATAGTTCAAAACCATTTTATAGTAGTTCTTGTTCTTCTATGTTTTATATGAAAAAGAATAATAAAAAATATATCTATAGATTTTTTAACATTGCTTTTTAGTTGGTATGCCAGCCACACTTTCTAAATGTATTCAAGATATGTTATTTTTTTTAAAAAATGCATTATTTGTTTTATATAAGTTTCTATTTTAAATCATTTAATTATGTTGTAGTATAAATTGTCACATTACATCAATCACTATTTGTCTACACATTATTATTATATAACATGTTATTGTTTTTTGTCTATAATATCCAAATAATAATTATTTTTTGTATATTCTAAATTGATTAGAATTTATTTAAATAACTTAATTTATAACTTAAAAAAGAATATAACTAAGAAAATCATAACATAATTGAGTAAGGTTGTTTGTCTAACAAAATCCAATTTAAAAAATGTATTAGTCTTTAAGTTTTGTTTTAGTGTTAGTTAGAAAGAATTTGTCAACATCTTAAAACAATATATCCATTCTAAAAGAAGTGTTCAACACTTGGTAGAGTTTTTGGAACTTTTCTCTTCTTCCAAAAGTATTTAGAAATGTGTTTAGAATTATATTTGGCTCTAAGTTTTATAATTGATCAATAATCTTATTGCTTTATAAATGTTCTAAAGAATTATTTGGTTTTTTTGCCTTGTTTATAATTTAATCTAATGTTTTTATTAAATATTCTATACTATGGTCATATGATTTTTAATATGCAATCCATCAAGAATTTTTATAGATCTTTGCAACAATTACAACATATAATTTTAAGTTTCTTAGAATCAATAGTTATGTTTTCTTGTTAATCTTTTAGTTTTAAAGTCCTTAAAATGTATATTTTTTTCTTTTATAATTTTAAATAAATAGATTTTTTATTTTCAAAGTATTTTTAACATAATCTCATCATAATCTTTTGTCATTCTTTGGTATTTATATAAACTTCTAAATACATCAAATAATAACTTCTATTTAATTCTCTTATTATTAGAATTCAATTGCAACCAATTTTTTTGGTGTTCTAATTCTTACTATAAATTAAATATAATTTTAAAAGTCTTGGTTTGAATATTATAAAATTGTCTATAGTCTCTAATCACATTTTGGCATTTTATTGAAAAATATATCTTTGATAGAAAAGAATTCTACTATATAATTACTGAGATTTTTCTATAGAATATTACAAAGTATATTATATTTATTTACTAAAATTACCCTTGGTTCTTTTTATATATAAGTTTAAATATAAGCTTACTAGTAGGTAGTCAAAAATTCAATTTTCTTCTTTGATGTTGTACTTCTTCATAAATTATTTAAAATAAACCTATATTAAAATATTTAAAGTTTTTTTTGTCTGACTATAAAATCAAATTTATTATTTTTGTTGTTCCAAAAGAATTTGAAGTTTTTTTTACAATATAACAATCTTGTAGTTTAAGGTGTAATATTAATGTATTCCATGCAATGGCTTTGGCAAAATGATAACAATTTTTTTGTAGCTGCTTAATTTTTATAGAAATATTTTGTTTACATTCTATTTCTTTTTAAGGATCCAAAGGTAATACCTAGATAAAAATCCATTGATAGTTTATTTTTTTATATTCTGTAGAATAAATAAAAGCATAATTTTAAAAATTTTATTTTATTTATTAAAAAAAATCTATACAAATAAAAGTATATTAGTATTAAGAAGTTAATTTTATCTTTTTAATATATAACTAATTGTTATATATATATATATATATATATATGTCTTTCTTCTCTCTATTATTTAGATTGAAGGAATATTCTAGTTCTACTTCTATAATATAATTGCTTAATCTGAGCTATATCTTTCTTATAAGTTCTTGAATACTGGCCCTACTAAATTTGTTTTCTTAAAAAAGATTATATTATATATTATTATAGTAGCCAAATGTAATTTTTATAATTATTAATTTAAGTTACATTCATAATCTTCCAAAAATTACATCATCTTTTACGTAATCTTAGAATTGAAAGATTAGAGTAAAATTATTTATTATTTCTTCTACAAGTATTAATAGAAGTGTCTTTGTCTTGGGACAATGACATGCTTTAAAAGACCTAAAGAATTATAAAGTATTTTTTTTTGGCTTAGTTGATTTTATCCTAATCATATTTCATCTACTTCAGATTTATTTCCAATATATAAAGCCTATATAAAAATAAAAATAAATTTAAAAGATGATTTTTTAAATTTTAAATTTTTTCTTTGGTACGTTTATCTTAAATGTGTACAAGTTACAAGTATGTTAGTTTAACAAATATATTTTATAAGTTTCTATTTTTTTTAATTATTATTTTTTTGATTTTATATTAATAAAAAGATATTTTAAGTTTATTTATATATTATAATCTTATCTAAGAAAATAAATTTAATAAATCAAAACTTTGAATCTTACTTGGAAAAACATTTAGTTATATTATCACTTGATGTTAATATTAAATTTTATTTTTTAGAATCAAATTTTATATTTTATAATTATTGATAGTGCATGTTTATTTAAGAAACCTTCATTGTACAAGAAGTCCGTTTAATGGCTCTAAAAACACATCTTGGTTCTTTAGCATATTTTGCCCATTTGATTTTCTTGTTAAAGTTATTCATTTATTAAAACTCAACTTCTTGTAAGAATATATCTTTGGCACCTATTTCTTACTTTGATATATTTGCTCTTTTTGTGTAGTTGATTTTATCTTGTTGGAGGAGTTTTTATATATATATAATTTCTCACCTTATAATATAAATTATTTTTAATATATTATTTTTTATTATAGGATTATTTATTTATTTATTTTTAAATTAAAATTTATTTATTTATTTATTTATGTTAACAATATCTAATATTTCACTTACGTATTTGAAATTTTATTTTATTTTTTAGAAATTGGAATGATAATTATTGGTCATAAAACTTATATCTCTAATTGGTAAGTGATTGTAATCTATTAGTACATTAGTCTTAGCATCACTTTTTTATTCTTTTATGATAATATCTTTTTTTTCTCAAGTCAATCTAAAATTTTAGATGCATTCTCCAAAAATTTGACATTTTTTTAGTTGTAATTTTTTATGATAGCCAATAATCTAATCAACAATAAAAAATAAAAATATATATTTCAGGATGTACCCATGTTTGATACTTTTATACAAGGGTACGGTTAGGAATACAAGCAGTCTAATGTACACAAATGCAATATATAATTATGTTTTTTTTTCCTCTTTCTCTATTATAATCTGTGTGGGATTCCTCAAAATTACCTAGTGGTAGAAGCCGGCGCTTGTAACCTATAACGAGAGCCTCCTATAGTTTATTGTGTGTAGACTACAAGCTGGAAGTGCAAAACGTGGCCGGCCACGGCAAGAAACAAATGAATGTGGATGCAGGCCAGCGCACTGAAATTACACTCTTCAGAGGTGGATTCACGAGATGGAAGCAGGAGGATGGCCATCTTCAATGGTGTGGCTGTACAGCTTGAGGTACTGGTCGATAGGAGCAGCATCCCAGCTCATGTCAATGTGCATCACCTTGCTCACAAGTTTTGTCCACCATTCTGGCTGTTCTCGGTAGTAGTGGAATGCACGGTCCAAAGCACTTGCCAGCGCCTACAAGATGAAACCATTTCGACAAGTTAGAATGGAATATTCGATGTGTCGTTACAAACCCAAGTTCATGAGTTGAATATGTTCAATGCATTCATGAATCTCTTGATATGCCTCTAAAGGGAGACGGATACTCACTTCCTCAGTTGGTTCAGTGAATGTGAAACCGTTGCGCTTCTCCACAGTCACATGTTTTTGATCCACGTCAAAGATACTGTTGTAAAGTCAACAGTGCAAATAAGTGAGCGTGTATGAAGAAGGAACCTATAACCACTGAATGTAACTTTCTATCTTTATGGCACATGATAAATAAAACTTAAATATCAAAAAGAGTAATTCATAACAGAGTAGGGAGTCACCACAAACCTATCAGCTAACCCTCCAGTCTTGCGAACGACAGGAATGGTCCCGTACCTCATAGAGTACATCTGAATGTAAATTGTCAAGTGTTAGAATATAGTCTCACAATATTGATTGTCTGAAGATGGTGAGAGTTATCTACCAAGGGACTGGATGGAGGAAGTTTCTTAAGCGCTTAGTCTCAGTTATGCAACAAGCAAATTAAGGCACACAGCTTACATGTTTGCTTAAAAAGTGTTCTGACAGCGAAAGCAGAGGACATATTCATATTCTGGTGGGTAGGTGAGAAATTAAAAACTGACCTGGGTGAGACCGCAAGGCTCGAAAATGGATGGTATGACAAAGATGTCGGCCGCACCGTAAATGTTGTGGGTGAGGGTCTCCTCATACCTCAGAACAAACCGAACATGAGGATGGTTCTCATATTGCTTAGCAAGGTCGTCAAAGTCTTTCTGCAAATCAAACAATACATACATCTTCAGAAAATGAAGAAAATCGTCCATAGCATGAATAAGCAATATTCTTGCTGCATGTGTAGTATAAAGTCCCAGAAACACCAACACTCAACAATTTAAGTACCCATGAGCAAGTTGTACAACGACTTTTGTTAACTACTGGAAGGATAAAAATTACTGCACTTTAAACTGTAGTGCTCCACATACCTTGATCACCGGGTCTTGGCTGGTGCCTTGCAGGATGAATTGGCCACCACAGTTCAGAGTGTGGAAGATGGCCGATCGAAGCAGGTGCACACCCTTCTGGTATACTAATCTTGATACACAACACACCTGAAAGAAAAGCACTTATGAATGTTATTTGCAAACAGTCCTTGATATTCAATGACTAGCAGCCCATCATGAACAGCAACGTACCCCCGGTCGAACGTGTAGAAATAATCAAACAATGGGCACATTGAGCGAAAAGATGTTATGAGCTTACCAGAGGCCTATTGGCATCAACGCCCTCCGTGGCCATGCCCAGACTAAGTCGGAGAGTGTCCTTCAGCGCTTTCTTTCCCTCCAAGTTGTCTTTACTGAAGTGATGCATCATGTGAGGATCAGTAGCGGGATTCCACACCTTGTCGTCAATGCCGTTCATAACGCCGTAAAACTTCTTAGTCATTGCTCTGAGTGTTGTGTGCAACCCTTCACCTCCCTGCATGTTGCAAAAATAATCAGAGGTTAGAAACAACACGGATAGGAGAGTATAGTGTACGCTGTATCCGACTTTTTAGAAAGTAATTATCACTAAAAATCCAATTCCACTTAAATACTGATGTGGTTACATTGCCCACCTCCGGGGTAAGGACTTCTTTAGCATACGTCGGCGACACTGTTGTCACGAAGTCCGAATGCATGAGCCCGCCCTGTACCCACAAGAAACCCATTCATTAGATGGTCATCTTCAGGTGCATCCCATGTGGGGCACTCCCCTAAACATCCCTATCACAACCAAGCGTTCAACAACAGTTTGATTTTGGCTGTCGCACCTTAAGAACGTTGATTCTGTCAGCATAGACGTTGTCCTGGAAATCATCCTGATGCAAAGGCGCTTGGAACTGAAGACCACACGTCGTCAGGGCCTCCATGGACTCCTTGCCTTGTGGCTCAAAGTTGTGGCAAGTGAAAGCAAGCTTGGCGTTAAGACCCGCGTTGGCGTAGATGCTCTTGCACAGCGGCGCCTGCACGGGATAAACAGGCAAATTCTCAAATCTACAAGGCAGATCATGGGCTTATTTGACAGTTAAGTTTAGAATCCACAACTATGCGGCTTAAGCTGTGCTCGAAGTAGAGAAGATAGCAGTAGTATCGTACCACGACGGCCACTGGCCAGTCATGGCAATGGATGAGGTTGGGTCGTTTCCCGAACTGCAGCAAAAACTCAAGCGACGCCCGGGAGAAGTATGTAAAGCGCTGGAAGTCGTCTGGCTCACAGTAGATCCCACCGCGGTTGAAGAATTCCGCTGGGTGAAGTGGGTCGATGAAGTATACCCTCAGACCTTCAACAAGGCCAGTCCACACCACGTTCTCATGCATGGCTCCCTCAAAGTAAGAGAAGAAATGCTTGTTCAGCTCCTGCACAATGTTCATTTGAAAACTTTTACTTAAGTACTGATCGCATAGTCCACAGTTTAGACATTGTGTTGAATCATGCCACAGACAGCCAGTTCGGAAAATATGGCAAGATTGCAACTTGGAGGTGACGGAAAAGAACCTTGAAATGCTTGATGCCAGATGTGTCCAGAGTCTTGTACTTTGGAATGATGATCTCCACCCGGTGCTTCCTCTTCTGAAGCGCCCTGCCAAGTCCGGTCACCACGTCTCCCAAACCTCCCACCTGGCATGTTCGAAAATGCGCTTATGAGATGATTGCTCTTGCGCAGCGACCGTCGTTCGGTAAGCAACTGGGAGCGATGGTGCCACAATCTGATGACCTCTTACTTTGCCAGGGCAGACAACTATAACTACAAAAACAAGTGTAGTGGACAATGTTCCCTTACCTTCGCCACAGGGGCCATTTCGGAGGCGAGATGAACAACATGGTATCGAGGCCTGCAACCACCACAAAGGACAGGTTCAGCAGAACTCAGTTACAGTAGCTCACAGTAGCTTAAACTTCACGACCAAGAACGCATATTCGTGAATATTTTATATTAAAACTGCTGAATTCAAACTTGGAGTATCAAGTATTCTGTCCAAAAAATTTATCAGATAATATATTCGTGCCAGTGGCACACACACGAGCGCCTCAAGGACGTCATCAGCTCATTCATAAAGCAATTTTCTTGAAGTGAGGGATTTGAGACTTTGGCCCATGTGCTTTTATAGACACCTAGAGAGAAATAATGGCACTACCTTTTCACGGGTAGTGGGCGCTCGAGTGAGCCAACAAGGGCAGCTACCAGGTTCTCCACCTGCTTTTCGGGAGTAGAAGCAACGTAGGTTGCAGGAGTAACGCGTCTGGAAGGGGCCGCCACGCCATTTCCGTAGCGGGATGAGAGTAATACGTTGTTGCCCATCATGAGCTGGAACCAAAAACTACCAGAATGAAACTTCCACCAATTCCAACACAGAGCGCAACTTACTTCAAGTGAATTCTTTCATTTCGCTATCCGCAGCTAGAACAGTTCCCACTACAAGAAGCTTGCAAGGTATTTCAAAGCTGTGATGACAATTTCACCTGGTGGTCGCTTGTGAAGGTCTCCTGATTCAGGTGGGGCATGGCCATTTCGAGTCTCTGGACGGAAGTAACCTCTGCACAACGATATCACACATGCACCGAACATGAGACCCAAAGCGCTCTGACTCGAGCCCAAAACATGTTTGGAATTCTCCCATTGACTGTACTGGAAAAGAGTTTTACGAAACACACATCCGGTGGCAGGAAATTGATGTAAAAAGGATAAAACTCAAGCAACACGAAGTTCTCAATCATAAACTATTGAGGCCTAAAGATGGTAATCGCAGTGATGTCATGGTATCCAACATTGAGTTTAAAGGCACATAATGAGAAATGCAAACTGATCTACACTCTACAGAACAGGCTCATAGAAAGCGGAGGTTCGTTATTTTCTGACCCTCACTTAACCATCCTCTCAAAATTTCCCGTCAACTCTGGTGTAGAAAATTCTATCAACTCTCAAATAAAATCATCACTTAAGGTTAACAAACACCAAGGCAACACATGCATGATTATCAAACAACTGAGTTTCAAGTTCTCAGGAATAACGTCCACTCACGAATTGGGGACTCTTCAGAAACAACGTTGCGGAACCGCTTCGCCTCCACCGACATGATTCGGATTCTTTCGCTGTCAACCGGAGCCCCCTTTCGCAACAGCAATCAGCACCACTCGATCACTTGATATATAGACACCAGTGCTTCAAATTCGAATCGAATTCGCCCGAAGAGTATGGGTCAAGACCAGGGTTCTAGAACTGATCGACTTGTCTTCTGTAACGATTAGGGGTCACTCTTGCTCCGCAGGAACCTCGACCAACTTGATCGGTAGGACCCTTGGATCAGTCAAACCCCGCTGCACTACTGAACTAACTGTTGTATTTGAAACTGTATGACTAAATTTATTTTTAAGTTTTTATATATTTTTTTAAAATATTTTCCAGGACCTACCAACGGGTACAATGTATCAGCTGACACAAGGCTATTCTCAACCTCACCACACAGAGTGAACGAGAATGGCACACAAAGTCAGCTGAGCTATCACCAAAATACTACAACTACGACGAATGCACTAAACAGACCACGAACACAACACAAGTATGAGCCCCAGTATCAGTGACTGTCGAACACTGCACGAGATGTAAGCACGTAAGCTTCCAGAAACACGGGTACCGCACTGGAAAACGGATCGAAACGTGAACCCAAGTGAGCTAAGTATGACTGTAGGATTCAGAGCCCTGGAGGAGACGAGGGCCCGGCCGTCTGGAATCGAAGAGGCAGGCAGTGCACTAAAGGCAGTGGAAGGCGAATTGAGCGGCGATGGGCACTCGTGTCCAGGACTCTAGAGTGCGAAGAGTTGAACTCTGCTGTCGAGCTGAGCTTCGGCGTCTGGTTTTATAGCGTCAGCATTCACGGTGAAGCACGCACTTGGGTCGAATAAACTATGCTGAATCTATTCGTCAAGCCTAATAACAAATCACCTACAGGGCCCAATGGCAATGTAGAACCTGATTCCATGGAGATCGAAGCAGAGCCGCTCAGGGGAGTAACAGAAATACAGTTGCGCTGCTGACGTGGAGAACGGTCACTAGGCGACTGCCACGTGGTGAGGTGCCCTCGACGGCTTCTACAGGGCCTGGTCATGGTTTGTGTTCAGTTGTGCTTCCAATCTGGGGCCGGCCTTTGATTGCCGACCCAATATTGAAATATATCCACTCGTTTATTTACATTATAGAGAACAGAAAAAAAATATAAAAGATAAAAATAAATAAAAATAAAAAAATAAAAAGAAATATATGGAGCTTCAGTTGGGAAACTTGATTATAAGCTATTGAGGTTCACTATGGTCAACTAAACCACTGTAGGGCACAAAACTCTATGGCAGTGTGTATTAGAAGAGTAATAACTAGTTTGTTACCTTCAGTGTTGCTTGGATACTGCAAATTTTTTAACATGGGAGATATGAATGAGGGAGTAATTGGGAATAGATTTGCAGTGTGGAATAGGTGGGTGTTGGATCAGGTAATTTTGTGTGGGTGTTGGATCAGGTAATTTTGTGTGGGTGTTGGATCAGGTAATTTTGTGTGGGTGTTGGATCAGGTAATTTTGTGTGGGTGTTGGATCAGGTAATTTTGTGTGGGTGTTGGATCAGGTAACTTTTGTGTGAGTGTGTGGAAGTTGCTGGGTAGCTTGACTGTTCAGCATCGCTCCTGCAAGCTTGGCACAAATCTCAACTTCAGACACATTGTCCAGATGGATTTCCTGAGGCTTGCCTTGGGGAACCTTGAAGAATGTGATGAAATGTTTGTTCCCAGTGGTGCACTTTTTCCTGGACGAGAAAATGGTGGCTCATCCCTTTTTGTTCCTTCCTTCTCTTGTTTGGACATTTAAACTTCATGTGCTCAAACTCACCCACTCCTCCCTTCATTCACTCTCATTTGGGCACACACACCTGCACACATGCATATATATATATATATATATATGTGTGTGTGTGTGTGTGTGTGTATGTATGTATGTATGTATGTATGTATATTCAAGAGTAAAAATGTTCATGTCTTTGTGAAGCATTATGAGTTGATTAACCAAGGCTCCAAAACAGACAATTCTGTTTTTTTTATCTTCAAACTCTTACATGGGGTGAATGGTCCTTTTTGCAATCATAAGCAGATAGTTGTTAAAATAGTAATAAAATACTAGGGAAGAATACTTCCATTCTAGTGGGTTTTTGCAGCCAACTGCCTCCAAAGAACACGACAAAATTGTGCACAATTATGAGCGAATGCAGTTAATAAAACCAAGAAAAATGGACTTGTTCCACCTGGGCGAAGGCTCCAATACTGCTAAAAAAAATATCTTCCATTTCCTTGTTCTTGTATATGTGTGTGTGTATGCATGTACATAAAATATCTTCGAAGGTTTGGATCCAAATGAGAATGTGTTCCTTCTTTGCAACCCCTATGGGCTAAGTGGCTTTTTGTGTCATGTTGAGCCAGCTCCAATATATATATACCATAGATTGATTGATTTGCTGCATCATGATCTGTGTCTTTTTTGTCATTGGAAAGGTGCTCCAGTGGTAACTGCTTGAAGGGAATCCATGGGAGGGTGGGCTAAGACCTTTAACTTGAATGTTCAACTCCCTTGGTGTGCTTTGGTTTGACAAGTTTGGGAGAGCTCCCACTGCATTCTGGGAGAAAGAGGCCACTCCGACTTTTCCTTCCCTTGACACACACACACACACACACCCACCCCCGCCCTTTCTTATCTCCAACCTTTTTTCACCCTTTTTACCTTCACTTTTTACTTTTTGGAGGTAGGGGCACAGAGATCACAGCCACACACTAATTGGGAAAGGAGAACTGGGAGAACAAAGGAAGCACTGTGATGACATGCAGGCCTCACAAAATTGAGATCCAATAGGGGAAACAAAGTTGTGGTGCCAGGGAGTTCATAGCTGTCCACCCTTAGAATCATTTTCCATCATTTGGTTCATCTAGAGAACAAGCATAACACACCCATGAGAGCTATGGTGGTGGCAATTGGGAACTGGGTTTCATGTGGCTTGCCATGCATGATGGAGCAAAGGGAACACTAAGAACCAGCCCAGGGGAATAAGAATATTCCCCTTTCAAGTGGGTCTGGCCGGCTGCCACCATTTTTGAGAGGAGAGGGGGGCAGAAAAGGAGACATGGATGTAGTCTGGGTGTTGGTTGGTCCCAATGGGCAGGACCTGGCTCCCTTCCAACCAGCCTCTACTCTCTCAGATTCCCTTCAGATTCTTATGAAAGATTCCCTCTGGCACTGTGGATACTGCCTAGTAGGCATTGAGATGACAACCAAAAGCCTTGAATCTAGCTAGGTTTACTGGGAGGGAGTGTGTCCTAATTTGCTGACGTGGCTTCCAGCCACTGTTGCTGTGAGCTCAACCCAAGACACCACCCACCCATGTTAATAGTATTAATAATCCAAAGATTCTTGGAATGATTTTATTTAGATTCTTCCAAAGGTTGGCATGCTTGGAGAGATGTAGAAAATGAATGCATGGTGTGTGTATGTGTGTGTGTGTGTGTGTGTGTGTGTTTTTTTTTCTTTTTTAATGTTTCATTTTTTTCTTTTTTCTTTTGAAATATGTGCATTAATGAGGAGTTCCACTTTCTAAGTTGTTAAATCAAATATTGTTGAACTTTTGGTCCAAGATGGCCTTGAACCACCAGAGCTTGGCAAGTGGTAGCTTTCAAATAGTTGGTTGTTCAAGTCCTTGCTGTAAAATCACAACTATCTCTGATGGAAATTAGTGTAGGAACATGGGTTTTTTTCAACAACAATAACAATCTTGTGGAGCATTTTAAGATTCTTCTTAAATATAATTCTTTTTGAATTGGCACTCAGTGTAACATATGATTAAATAAATGAAGATAAGTTAACAACAAAGTTTTAGACACATGATATATTTAGGTTTTATTTGTTATTCATTAGTAGTCATATAAGTAAATTTTTGCATGAACTTTTTAATTGAAAGGACATTTTTTAAATTTCAAAATTCAAAATTTAGAACAGAATTTGCATCCAAAATCTGCTTCAATGATGGTTTCATAGACATGGATATCATAGGAACATATCAATTTTTTTAAAAAGAAAATCAAATTAATTGAGATAATTTTGAAAATATCCACATGTTTTGTAATATAACAATACTAGGTAAAAACATCATAATTATACTAAAATTCTGAAGAATTTTATATGTTGTACATAAATGATGAAAGAGTCAGAAGTGCTTAAAGACTACGGAAAGGTTCTCTTGGAAATTCAATTCTTTCACAAAGAAAAATCACACATGAACATGTTGCATTTCTAGCGGAATTTCAAAATATTTATAGAAGAAAGAATAAATAAAGCTATCCAAGTCTCAGCATTGCACTTTCTGAAAGGTGTATTAGTTTTTTGACTTCTTGTTGTTTTCCAAATGTTGGTACCATCATCACACTGGAATGTACATTCATTATTTGTACACAACTTTATTTTAATGTACTTTTGTAAAATAAGATCATATTTAACAATACTAAAGTAATATATTGTATTGATGACAGTACAATGAATTTTGATATTACTTCAAAAATTCAGTATTCCATGTAATGTTTAATAGATTTTTAATTTAATTGAAAATGAATAGGATGGTACATTAAAGATTATTTATATAGAGATGAATTTAGAAAACATGATTGTATATATATATATATATATATATACTTAATATATTTTTAAGTATTTTATTTCTTTATGACATGACTTCAATTGGAAAACATTCAGAAATGTTTTCATGTTATAACTTTTGGATTGACATAATTTTTCAATTAAATTAAAAATTTGTCATATTTATTATGTTTAAGCTATAAAAACTTCATAGTTATTTAGTTTAAGATTTTTTAAATACTATTTTTTTTATTATATATAAATATAAAGTTGCTTATTTATATTAGATATGTTAAGTTGTGTCTTTACTCATTTGATAAGATTGACTACAATAATAGAAATGTTATATTTGATATTTTTATATTTTAAAATCTGGTGAAAATTATCCATGCAATCTACACAAATCATCCAATTTATTAAAAAGTACTCTAATTCAACTTTCATTTTTTGTCCAAATTTTTAAAAATCTAGAATCATAACCAATGTGACTAGAATTACAAATATATTCTGTGCATGTTTAAGATTGTATAACAATATTACTATTTTTCAATCTATTTGACATAAATATAGTATTCAATCTAAATTTACCAATGTAACATCATCTTTAAATATCTATTTCTATTTTAAATCCTTCATAATATCCAAAATTCACTTTAAAATTGTAATCAAAATTATTTGATTTTTTTTTCAAAAATCTTTAAAATTCTCACACAAAGCAAGAAATTACTTAAAAAAGATTTTGGAATTAAAGAAAAATCTTAAAAGTTATAACACTCTATTATTTGCTAAATTCAATCTTAACAAATAGTTTTTTAATTATAAAAATATCCTAAAATTCACCCATGATTTTAATACATGAGAACCTAGATTGGGATTTTTTTCTAATCTTATTCCAAATGATACAAGAGAATTAGAATTCTAACTATATTAAAATATTCCATAATATAATCCAAAATATTTTTAGGATGTCCTAAAATTCTTGCATGACATTGAAAATCTTAAATTCCATACAAGCATTGCCTCACACCAAGAAAATTGGCAAAAAAAATAAACAACAAAACATCTCCATATACATTACATTACATCTTGTTTATAATATTCTTTACAAAATTTGAGAAGTTTTTCCTCATCTAATACTTAAAGTTTAGTACTAAATAACATCTTTCTTTCTTTCTTTTATAAATAAAATAAAATAAACAACCACTCGATCATGCATTTGATGTCTTCTAGACCATAATTTCTTCCTTACTATTCCCAATTAGACATGTAAACTATCCACATACATCATCCCATCACATGTTGATGGACATTTCACTTACAAGTTATGAGAGAAACATGCCCCTCTAAAAACCAAAAACAAACACAGATCTTTCTAATCCTCATCCTTGTTTCCATTCACTTAGAAAACCCATAACTTAAAGCTCAGTTTAAGCACCAACTTCTACAGCACCCCCATGCACATTCAACTTCATTTTCTTGCACAAACCATGGAAAAAGTTTAGTACTTTCCACCCATTTCTTTGTTTCAAAGCTGAACACCACACATCCAATGCAACTCAACTCATGGCGTTTGCAAGTTGAATATCAGCAGTGCTAGGATGCAATTGTGGCTTGACCTGCACTTGCTCTAAGCGGACATATCAAGACAAGTGGGTAGAGAAGGGTTACATGGATACAGAAATGCCTCAGTAATCTGACTCTGCTCTCCGTCCTGAAACCTATTGTTGCACAATGAATCAGCTTCAGAAATTACCTCATACAATGACACCGTCAAAACGCCGTCGCATGAGCAGCAGCAGCAGGCCATGTAGAAACAACTGCAGGGGTACAATCCATTCCACTGAAAGATCCAGCACAGTTTGATGAAGCAGCTCTGCCATTTCTTGACGTTGCCGAAGATCATGCCCTCGATGCTCTTTGATATCATTCGCACCAACCAGCTCTACTCGCAAAAAGGAAACATAGGTCAAGCTTTCATAGCCGTTTTTTGTGAAGAAATATGAACATGAGCCTATTCATCCCACTATGGTAGAATAGCTCCTCCTCGACCAGGACGGCAAAGGACGCCCCAAAAAGACACACGATGTCCGCATGATCCACCCAAAAATCCAGAGCTAGAAACATCGTCTGGACAACAGGTTGGCTTCATCCTCACTCTCAATCAAGTAGATGGTCATAAAACACCACTTTAGAATCCCTTAGATGAAGCACTCGAGAGTGCACTTCATAGAGCTCAAGGGTGTAGCTACAACACGAGGATGTACGACGAGGTTGCCGCGTGCTGCAAGAGCTTAACCTTCTACCAAGCTTTGCAGATTGTGCATGTCCGCATCAAATCAAACATGAGAAGCTCGTGTGCTCTGGTCGTTGTATCCGTCTTCGGAAGTTGCATCCCGTTGCGATTATCTCTTGCTGGTTGCATACCCTCTGCCATCACCCTCTCGCGATTCTCGTGCCTTGCATCCCATAAAGATACGTGGTGCGGCACATTGGCGTAAATTATGGTCAGGATGTATGAGGTTATGCGGAGCAAATCCTCCAAGTCTGTCTCCATGTTTCGGAACAAAAAACAACAACCCTTTCACAGAAGAATTGCCTTGGATCACCGATTTCTCAAGACCCAATCAATATGCCCTAATTCTGTACCACCCTTGCAAGTGATTCATAATACCATCTTTAGAGTGAAGAATAGCACGAAACTAAGGTAGGTTAAATCCACTACTGCAGGTTGCCTGGTCGCCGAATCGCAAAGGCTTGGAAGATTCCGCCCGCAACATTTCTAATTGCAAGATGCTGAGCAACAATCCGCGGGGAAATGTGCGTAGGTAATTAGGAGAATATAAGCATTCTGTAGGCACGCAATATCAATCTGCAAGCGATTCGTTCATCAGCGAAAACACAACAAGCACAACTCAATGCCTAGAAAGGGAATTCATGCAACCCCACAAGTACAAAATTCATCCCGCCCTCAGCCCCGAAAACCGATCAAAACCACAAATTCGGAACCCACAAATCTGACAGATTTGCCTTCCGTGAAAAACTTACTGATTCTATCAAGGAATTGACAATGCAAGTGATGCAAACTTAGTGTAGGTCTTGTCTTAAAATCTGGCTTACCCGTCACATAAGCAGCTACAAGCAGGCTGAGTGGATGGACCAATGCCGTGGAAATGACAAGTATCTCCCCGCCATTTCCATGCTGGGTTGTGAACAGTGGAAAATTCCTTTCCCTCTGACGGAAGGTGGACGGAAGCCGTCTATTGATCGTCGACCTAATTCCTCACGTTCAACACTTTTCGGGCCACTCCTTGGTTCATCGTCTGGCATATCCAATTGTCGTAAGTACCTTATCGCAGCTCTCTTCGGAAATAGAACCCAAATTCGACAACCCTCTCGAAGGAGCCTTGATGATAGAAGTGGGCGAATCTTGCTAACATTGGCTTGTTGAGAACTCACATTTCAGTAATCAGTGGCTTCCCTGCTCTACATGGTTGAGGTTGATGGTGGAACAAGGAGGTGTAGAGAAACCTTTATACATGGCGTCGTAGTTTCTTGCTACTCACCGTTTAGAAATCTGGGATTTAAGAGCTGAAGAACTGAGGTGGAATAGAAATGAGTGATTTATCTATTTGATGTTGTGATTCTGGAAAGAGTGACCATAGAGATTCAACTTGCGGAAAGACTAGCGGTTTTTATTTGAATTGTAGTATAGAATTAGATGCTTGAATAGCTCAGTTATCTTGAGGTTTAGGGGTTTAGGGTTAAGGGTTTAAGGTGCTTTGGACAGCAGGTGCTGAATAACAGAGAATTTTGATTAGTCTCAAGTTATTCACGATGATAGCCTCAATTGCCTCTTTGGGAGCTGCGCATTGCTGCCTGTTGCCACTGAAGCAGTTGGTTCCGTCGCATTCGCACCTTAGCCGTGTGCGAGGACCTCGCACTTCTTTCTTACAGTCTGTGGATATTCAACAAGACTCAAACCTTAGATGTGAAGCATTCAAATGGCCGGATGACTCCCAGAAAAGCGCCGCAGCGATCAGGTGTGGCGACGTGCAACTGGCTGATGCTGCAAGGATTCACTCTAAAGGGAAGCGAGAGTATGGAAGGATGGTAGCAGTTGACTGTCGTGCATCGCGTTCTCCATCTGGCGAGTGAATTATTCAAACCTCTATTCATGCACAGAATTAGTTCATAAAGTTCCTCTTCTTTTGACGTTATCCTGACTTAGAAACTTCTACAGGGTAATGTATCAGCTCCGTTCACTCGGTGCAGGTGTTGACTAATAATTAGATTCACAATACTGAAACTTGCCATTCCAGCGGATAAATTATATCATTCATGTCCAAGCCTAGAGGGACTTCCAGCTCGGTATCCTTGGCGATCTCAAACTGTCTTTACGTAGCAGTCACCTTACAATTTTGTCGGAATCGGTCTTTGGACGAGAGTTTTCTCATGAGTATTCTGTGATATACTTGTGCGGCGTGCTTTGATTGATGTGGTGATATTATGAATGATGTTTCTAAATATGCCATTTATTTGATGTGATTGATTGACGATAACAGCAGCGGAATCCTCTGTCAATGTGGACGACTTTGTGGAAATCGGCACTATAGCAGAAACTCATGGTGTTTATGGCGAATTACGAATCCGGTCTTCTACAGATTTTCCAGAAGAGCGGTTTGAAACGGTATAATGGTTGCCGCAATGAAGTCCGCCTGGTGCAATTCCTACTATCTATGGTTTAGAAATGACAGTTTTTAGTGCATCAAATTTTACACTTCTCTGGTCTACTTTGTCGTGAACTGGATCTGTAATGTACCTAAAAGTCCTTGTAGAGTATGTATGCTTGCTCAGATTTCTAAGCTATTATGAAGTCCGATGGTTCTAGTTCACATACATGACGTTTACACGTTTGCTTGTTGTCGAGGAGCAGCCAGGGACTCGTTGGATAAAGAAGATGAGAATGGGCAAGCCTTCCATTACTGAAGTGGAGCTTATTGAAGGTCGAGAAACCATTGGGAAGCAGACGTCATGGCTTGTTAGATTAAAGGGCGTCGACACGCTTGAAAAGGTGAATACTTTAACTTGCTAGTTTTAAACTGTTGCTTAGTTTGTTATGAACTCTACTTAGAAAATTTGATACTGCTTCTTATCTAACCACTCCGTGGTTGTGACTTACGAATTGTTCTGGTGGGCTGTGTCGTGGTTCTGAGGCTTGACCCAGGCAAGCGAATTTCAAGGCGCTACCATGTTGGTAAGAGCGGATGAGAGGCCAGTTTCTCTCGGAGAAGACGAGGATTATATACCTGATCTTTTGGGCATGGACGTAGTCATTCAGGTGAAGTTATTAGTTTAGTAATATAGATTTTTATTATTTCTGTAGCAATTAGTGGTGTGACATTATGGTAATGCACAATAAATTTTAAACATCAGTATTTGAGGTGAAAAGTGTTTACTTAAATTGAACATCTTCAATTCGACATGTGAAAAAGTTCCGAAGCGAGAGTTTGAATGGCATTCTGAGTTTCTATTTGACATAGTATTAGAGACTACAAATCTTTTTCCTGATTCATTCCTCTGCTTTGTGCTCGTTGTCTTAGGATCTAAATTTGTTAGGAAGTTGTAAGTTGCTTCTCGTGACATGCATTTAGTGTAGGGCTTGTTTTGGCAGTTGGAATGATTGCGGAGCATGATTTAACTTGGTTTTAGTGTCTGATCAAGGTCTGCTATTGCTTATTATGGTTATCATCATCACAGGAGACCAAGGAAACAATTGGAACAATAGTGGATGTTCATAACAGTGGGGCAAGCGACCTATTACGCGTCCAGCTGACGAAGTCAATTAGAGGCAAGGATGTTCGGATATGGATACCTTTCGTTAAAGAAATTGTTCCAGTTGTGGATATTTCTTCTAAGAGGGTTGAGATTAGACCACCGGATGGGCTATTGGATCTGAATGTACCAAAGGAAGGCCCTTCTCGGAATGAATTACTGAAGATGGTATGATAATGCTGCATCGATCTATCTTCTCTATTGGTGTGGTCGAACCGTCGAAAATATTTCATCTTTTAAATAAGTACAGAAACTTTTTGGCTCCTCCTTGTCATATTTCCAATCTCATTTCTATGTAGGATTCAAAAAGGTGATTTTTTCAAAAAGAACTGTGCTATTTTGGCTGTACAGGAGCGCAAGAGGAAAGCAATTCTCTCGGCTATAAGGAAGCGTCTGAGAGCTCTAGGGCAGACGCATGTACTAGAAGGTCTGTCTACAGGAGAAGAATCTCAGCGTCAGACCCTTATGGATCAATTGATGAGCATCGACTTTGGACTCTTTCAACAAGCCCTATTAAATGCCCGTAGTCCATTGTCCACAAATTCGTAAGTAATGAGTCTCAGCCTTTCTACCCTCAGCTCTGACTTCCCTATTAGTTCAGTTCTGCCACTGACGACCCATACGAGCTTCATGAGAACATTTAGCTTCTCCTCTGTTTTCAGTCACTTAATGACGTTTATAAGATTCAACTGTCTTATTATCACACAGGATAACTGGTGAGCTACAACCCCCTCCTACAGTACCACAAGCCAACTGGGCAGATTTTGAGACTTGGTCACCTACAAGCAAAGACAACGATACAGCTCGCTGGTGGCACAAGGGCTTACAGCTAGTCGCAGATGGAGAGGTAGCTGTGATTGTCCTTGCTGGTGGTCAAGCCACAAGACTAGGACCAGACAGCCCTCCTGTGAAAGGCATGTTGGAGCTTGACCTCCCGGAAAGGAAATCTCTCTTTGAAATTCAAGCTGATCGATTGCTCCTTGTGCAAGAACTCGCTGCCCAGGTATATTTAAGGATGCTCAACTTGCACATTCCGCTTCTTGGGCATACATGATGAGAGCACTCTTTTTTAGTGTGTCATAAACTGGATGCGAGGTTCTTGATCCCTGGTTTTGGTATGACTGTTGCAGCTCATTACAGTAGATTAGGTGCTTATTTGTTGTATGTAACATCCTGTCAATCATCATCTCCTGATTGAAATTCTCGAATGACTCGAGGACAAATGTAATAACGTATTTTAAGATATTATTAAGACCACTGTCCATTAGACGTACTTTGCAGAGTGTTTTGTTTTGTTTTGTTTTGTTTGTTTGTTTTTTTTTTTTTCCTCTTTTTTTGGCATCAGTTCCTTCAAATAGTGGGCTTGTGAGGCTTGTGAGAAGAAATTTACACCACTTATTGGCTGTTTATGATGCAGGTCTACCCTGAAGCAGCCCCTCAAATACCATGGATTGTCTTGACTAGTGATGCTACTGATGTTTCCACTCGGTCTTTCTTTGAGGAGGAAGAGTATTTTGGATTGAATGAGTCTCAGGTAAAACTATTTTCAGCTTTTTAAAAGTTTCATGTCATGGTATTTTCCATCTTTTCATTGTTTTTAGAATCATATTGCTTCCTATTGATTGTGATAAGGCTAGCGTAGTTTCCGAGCACCCTGTATGACAATCACGCTCCAATCGCTCTCGCCCTTGAACGCTTAAAAGAGCAGGTGTGCACACTGAAAAACTGGCCGGATTGGATACCTTGGATGCTAAGAGTTTAAGACCATGGCTGTTTCTATTAGAAACCATGCTACTTTGAGCTACATCACGGCGTAAATCTCTTCGGACTTAGTAAAACTATAGGAGTGTTAGGGATGAAGGTATCCTCACTTTGACATGGTTGTTTTGCTTGTTTTGAATAACCTCTATTTTGCGCATAGATTGAGCCATCAAGCCTTGCAGGTGTGGTTTGTCAAGCAAGACAGTCTACCTTGTGTAGATTACAAAGAGGGCAATGCTATACTTTTAGAATCGCTATGGAAATTGGCTGTAGCGCCCACAGGAAATGGTGGCTTGTTTTCTGCTCTCCACGCACAAAATATTCTTGATCGGCTATCTGAAGAAGGCGTACAGTATGTTCAGGTATGCTGGATAAGTAATTTGAATGTTGTATTTCCTCTTGTCATTCTTCATACAAGCAACCTGATACAGTTTTTAAAAGAATGCGAGCTAATTGTTTTTCAAGACAGTTATAGTGAGGGTGCACGAATGGAAAGTAGTTGTGAATGAAGTACAGTACTTCTATTTTGCTCATTTTTTTCTCCTCAATCCCTAGTTGGAAGCACAAGCATTGCTGCATTTTGGAGTATGACTCTCTCCTAACTAGACTTCATTTGGGACGACTTTATGTGGAAATGTGAGGAACGTGTTGCCATTTTTGATGTATTCGTTACTACAAGCAGTTTGACTTCGATGAAGGAAATGTTTGGATATTGCAGGTGTACTCTGTGGATAATGCTCTTGTGCGAGTTGGAGATCCCGTGTTTTTTGGATACGCACATGAACAAAAAGCGGACGTTGGTGTCAAGGTAGTCAAGAGAACTTCGTCTGACGAGGCTGTAGGTGTAGTATGTTTGCAGAAGAATAATGAAAAAAATCTCCATAGCGAACATGATGGTACACAGATAGAGGACATTTCGGAGTCTGATGAAACTGAGGAAGGTGATGAAAGACTTGCAATCAACGATCACGGAAATTCAACTTCCAGCCATTATGGAGTCTTGGAGTACAACGAGATGCCAGACGCGCTACGAACTGCAAAAGAGGGAGATGATCTAGTTTACCAGGCAGCTCACATTTGCGTAAACCTTTTCTCAGTGGACTACCTGAAAACTCTCGCAGACAAAAAGCTAGAACTTGTGTTTCATTCTGCATTGAAGAGGATACGATGTCTGAAAAAAGATGAATCAGGTGAATGGGCAACCTATACGCCCGACCAGCCTAATGGAGTAAAGCTGGAGCGGTTCATATTTGATGCTTTCAAATACTGTGACCCGGAGAAAGTAAGTTGATTAACGTGCACGTATTAAGCATGTTTCTAACCCACGTCAAGTAACAAAGTGTTATTCTCGCATTTCTGTGTAATTGGTTAACCTACTATAAGAATTGTATGCATGTTATATTCTGTTAATTCAGGCTGTAGGTCTGCCAGTGTAAATATTTTTCTTCATAATCCAAATGGCTGTTGTATGATTGTACAGGTTGCCCTGTTGGAGGTTAATAGGAATGAAGAATTTGCGCCCATTAAGAATGCCGTTGGGCAAGGAATTGCAGACACAGCCGAAACAGCTCTTGACATGATGCTTGCATTACGAAACCGCTCGACGTCCACCGCTGCAGAATCAGATCAAGATGGTGATAACCATTACTTGTCGCTTCTTCGAGCTTACATTTTTGGTAAATAAACAAGCGCAGTCTCAAGATTTAGATATTGCAATTGTGGTAAGGCACATGCATATGCAAAGGTATAGTGTCAGTTCTATCTTGATTTCGCAATCTACCTTGGTATCAAATCAATGTAAAACTGGTCCACCAACATTGCTAGGAAACTTTGGCTGTTAAGAACCCTTATATCTATTCCATGTAACCGTCTCAATTGAACGCGTCTCTACGTGAGACCTGTTTCCTGTTATGTGGGTTATTGAATGACATTGAATTTGGGAAAGTTTTCTCAAGCAACTTTGCATGAGAATCATCAGATTTCAATCTACATGCCCATTGTTTGTTCTTCAAGTAGACCTGTAAACCTCTGAAGAATGATATTGTTGGTCTTGCTTTCCCTACATATGTTCTATCTCTCAAATGTCGAAGCAAATAACCTGCCTGTCACTTTACTACTCGTGATGACCACAAAAAAATTGTTTTACCAAATGGATCACGTGAATGAACAGACATCCAAAATGTTCTGCACACATATGCCCTGCGGCTATCCACAGCACTCACGGATTGGGTTTTGTACACGTTTCGGTTGCTAAGACTTGAGCATAACAAGCCTTTGACTTCAGCACTACAAGGGCAGTACTGAATTCAGTTCTAGCCTAAGCCAGTTTCAGAGCAAGTCAAGGAAATCATCTGAAAAGTACACTACAAATTTGTCGCTCTTGTTGCAGTTAGAACAGGTACCATCATCCACTTTCCTTCATCTTGAATACCAAACATTTTTGCACAAGCGGACAAATGCTTCCTCCACTAACATAAATGGAACTGTCACGATTGGCACATGAAACGAACTGAATCCACACGCTTTTGAGAAAGCCAAATAGATGTCACTTACAACTTCGTAACGAAATCTTTTGTGTCGAGAAGGATATAATAAGAAAATGGTTGAAAAATGACGTAACAGTCAAATAGCTAAAATAGGAAAAGAAAAAGAAGAAATGAAACATAGCAAAAGTGACGTTCCCTCATCAATGATTAGCAAGGTGGCTGTGTGTGAGAATTTCAACTCTGCAGCCACTTGATTAATTTTCATGAATGATTAACTGCTTCACTGAAATCAACCTTAAACCATCCTGTGCAATAACTGGATCGAGCTGGATTCAGAAGTGCACAAGATTCATGGGTTTTCCCCTAGATTCATAAAGCAAGTGAATATCGTAAAAAAATAGTGTCGATGAAATAGTGGTACTGTGTTTCTATTCTGGAAGTGGGCAGATGAATCTTCATCCGTCTATTCTCATTGAAAAAGCATTCATCGGTAGGTTAAAGGAGATGCCAAGGAGCCTTATAGATGCCTCTGAGATACCCACGAAGTCTCGCTGCTTGGTTCGCAGCCCAGCTTTCTTCACGCCATTGTTTAGCAAGTGCCACAGAGCATACAAGAGACAGATTTATCTGCAAGAGAAACAAAGAACGCTTGAGTGTAAGAGGGAGACAGATTGATCAGCAAAGTTTGGATTGTGTGTGTTAGTGGGCAGATCGTGGTAGTGAAGGTCGGAATGACAACTCCTTGTGACCCCACTCAAGCCCCAGCAGCTGATTCTGTTCAAAAGATTCAGGAAGAGTTGGCGGGCATTACTCTAGATCCGCCGTCTAATGGCGCCGTCGCACACAAGTGCGAAACTGCGAATGGGCCAATGCCCACCAACGTGAATCCCACCGATGGTGCTTCAATTTTAGGTATACTGCACAGTTGTAGTCTTTGGTGCAATTTCAATCATGTTCGCATGTCGGATGTTCTCTTACTGGAACTTTTGTTTTCGCAGAGAATTCTGTGAAGATGATGTTGTTTGGTGGAGCTATCTCCTGCTGCTTCCCTCCGAGATATGGAGTAATGCCTCTACTCTTTTCTTTTGGACTCCCCACTCTTCATAAATCTTTTATTGGTTTTGTCCGCCTGTGTGTAATTGGAGCTTGTGTTGTGAATACGTGGGTGTACCCTGGAATTTGTTATCTGCACATTTCATGAACCAGTCAAGTTCCTGTCTGTGGCATTGAAAATCTTGGCCCTGTTTCTGTCTCATTAGGACTCACATGTCTCGGATAGTACCTGATGATCACTGGTAATCTCTCACAGGATATAAGCGACCTTCGGGATGTACCAAATAATCAGGTGTGATTGCTCTCCATTGTATTTCATCGTTTTAGCGACTAATCATATCCGCTGTCGTCTCTATTGAGTTTGGTTCTTCTGGGTCCTCATAGAGAGGTTTTTGGAAATCGCAGGAAGCTTTTGTGGATCCTAACCGGGATGAGAGCTTTATTATCGAGCTTTTGGAGCTCAAGGAGAATGTCGCTGATGCAGGCAGTGCCCGCTGGTTCTTGGAAGACCTTGCCGTGGAGCAAGCATTTGAGAATACCTTGGTATGCCGTGTCTCAATAACATCGCTACAGGACTAATATCACGTTTGATGTTTGTCTTTGATGCATGCTTTCACGGTTTTGGTAGGATTAATGAGAATATTAGGGTTGCACGCATACTCGCATGGTAGAGGAAGTATGGATAAAGTTCTACCAAATTGTTCTAAAGCCAACAGAGCAGTAGAACTTTACCTACCACTTACAGTGCTCAATACTTTTTATCTACTAACGTTCATTAAGTATTTCTCAGGGTAGTTGAAGCGATTGTAAGAGGTCCTTGCATCAAATGTCTGCAGCTGCTTTCTCGTTGTAAATGGTTGTTGTGAAGGGGTTGGAAACAGGTTTTGGAAGATGAGAGTAGGATACCTGCAGCGAACATTCCCAACCTGGATGCAAATACCATGGTTAATGCTGTAATCGGTACCATGGTATGCCGCTCTGGCCAAGTCTTTCCTCTCGTGTCAGAACTCAATTTGGGTGATTTGTGTTGTGGACTTAAAAGTCTAGAAGAAGGGGTAGTTTCCTGATCGTCCTTTGTTTCACATGTGCAGGAGATTGCTAAAGGTCGCCAAGGTGTTGAAGCGTCCAACAATGTGCGGGTACGCTTCAGTCATAAATGCCCATCAGGCTCTTACTGCACTATGTTGAGAGTTTCTAGAAGGGTGAACGATTGAGGGTTTAGATGTTATATTTTCCATCACAATGCCTGGACACTTGATCATAGCTACTAGGGCATTTAGCTTCTGAACGAAAATTTTCATATGCTTCTGATGTTGACTTGAAATTATGTTATAGGTATTGGTATGATGCGTATATCTAGTAGACTGATGAATTTGGTATCATCTCATCTATGTAGGTGTACTTAGCAAACATCCGATTGCGAGTTGTGGAAACAGACATTCTTATAACTGTTTATGAGCCTCTTGATATCAGGTAATGTAGTCAGGGAAGTCTTATGTATCTGGAATGGATGTGAAAGCCTTCTTTTAAGTCATATTCTAGATTCGTTTGACTATTGATTCTGATACCATGATGGACGTCATACTTGTTCAGTCAGACATGGATATATGCTGATTGGACATCATACTTGTTCAGTGAGCACAGTGAAAGTGCTGCAGCAGTGGGAGCAGGTGCGACCTTGCCAGCTGCTCAGGCAGGACTATTGCCGGCTGCTGATGTGTTCAAGCAAGTTCTTTCTACCTTCAGGATACACGACTGGTCTCTTTTTGGATATGTGGATGAGTAAGGCACAAGGAATTGATGCTTTCCTCTACGAAATCGGTGCCGACCGAGGGTTTTAAGTTCTTGTGCGGCTGTTAGCTCCTACATAACCAGTTAGCCAGAAGGAATAGTGCATCTTGCAAGCACCGCTATATTCTATGCGATAGAACCCTGCTCATATATTATGTATATGTTCTCACTCGGCGTCTTTCTCGTAGTACCTATTGGTAGTTTTTTTTTCGCTGTAGCTCAAGAGCTTCTTCATTACAAGATGACAGTTGAGTGCGGTTGTTTTGGCACGCATCAAAGCCTGTCAACGGTGCGTTTAATGAGATGCGCAGATTGAATTTAGCGGAAATACTGAGTTCCTACAACCATCAATTAACGTGGTCGATACACTCTGCTAGCATTGTGGATGACGTGACCTAATTGTCGTCATTTGCAACCGCTCACTTCTGGTGAAATGTACAGACTGATGTCTAAATTATGACCAAAATATTTGTTGCAAAGAAAAACTGGTTGAATCTGTCCTTTACACGCTGATGACTAAATTTCTGGAATGTATGTTGTCAGCATTATTTTCCCTGTAAAGTTTTGCACTGCATCCTACGTCAGGAGTTTTTCTTAGCACCTTGAATGGGAGGATAATGAAATTGAAATGGAAACAACGTTGCGAAAAAAGTAGTCAATGTGAAAATCTCAATCTGAGTTTACAAACAGAATCATTTTGTCATGGTCGACGTGTGCGTTACCTTGAAAAGTAACAGTGGAGAGGATTTGTAGGTTGCCACGAATAATTTAGATCGACTAATTTCCCTCGATTCAATCTCACAACACATTTAATTGTCATTCCAATTCCCAATTGTTTAGGTAACGATAACCAAACAATGCAATGCGTGAAACCCACTACATAAATCGTGCATGAGGATGTTCAGCACTGTCGCACAAGGATAGTGATCAACCGACCGAACCTCTTTTCCAGAGGTAGATTTCCTTCCAAGATTTACCGTGGCTACTCCTTTGGAATCCCAATTTTTTATTCTGAACTTCTGAAACGGCATTCTGAACTGGGTGATGGGTATCTAGCTGCCAGTTCCACATGTTGCTGTGGATCGTACAAAATATCAAAATGCGCAAGTCGACAAGTTTCCAATTTTAACTCCATGAAGCAATACATTGTCAACAATGATCACAGTATCAGAAGGTATCCAGCCCAGCATATTCTTAGATACGAAACCAAGAAATCTCCTACAAAAGTTGAAAAACGGACGTTGAATCAAATCCTGCAAACTCAATCTCGCTACGGAAGTTTGGTAGCTCGTGATGAAAAACATTAAAAAAACAAAAACACGGGCCAAGATAGGAAAGGATCTAATAAAACTATACGTAAGCTCATGGAACTGAGTGCAAAGGCTCACCGTTGCAGGGAGAGGTCTGAAATTTATCGGCGGCATTACTTTCATGAAGTCACAGAAGCAAATCAGGATTGCAACGTCCAAGAATGAATGACCATTTCACCGAGGGTGAAGCTTTGCCGGCCGGCCATGCTCCCAGAACTCGAAGCCATCCAGATCCATACAATGTACAGACTTCCAACACTGCAACTCTACGGCAATGGGTTTTGTAGCTGGCCCAAGGCTTCGAAGTTTCGGTGCTTCTAAGGTTCATGAAGTGCAGCTGAAAACTTCCCCCGTCGTGTCGAAGGATTGAAGAAGGCCCTACCTGGCGACGCACACAACAACGAAAACTGCCGTGAAGCCTGCTTCTCTAATTCTCCCCAAACCATCGATGGTTTCTACGAACATCGATCAGTCACCGTCTCTCGCTGCTTCAAACTGCAAACTCTGCCGTGAAAAGACTAAGTCGCGACGTTGTCATGAAATCTGAAGTAGGTGTGAACGTTTCCTCCACGTTCTCCAGCCTTCGTTTTGTCTCATCCTCCGCCATTTCCGAGGTGAATAATGCACCAGTTCAAACCACGCTTCGAATGGATGACCACGACCATAATTCATCCATTCGTAGGCTGGTTGGAAGGATCTCAACAACTTCATCGGTTTCCTGGGTTGGTGGCTTTGGAACCAAGAATATTCGACTCCCCAGAGGATTCTCATATTCTGCAGTGGAATTGGCATGCGAGTAGGAGGGCCAACATCCATTATTAGCAGCGTCAGCATTTATGTTCCCAACTATAACGAACTGGAAAAGACGTGTTCACAAAAAGTTCTCTGCCATCTCTAACGCGAAAAGGAAAGGACAATATAAATAAAGGAAAAATGTCAACCTACTTTGCTTTGTCACAAGCTGCCCTGAGGGGAGCAGTCAGTTGGGAACGGTGCCGATGCCTCGTTCCCAGTGCCCTTAATGCAGGCGCAGTACCATCTCCGCCTTTCGTTTGTGGATCGGTCAGGATTACTTTGTTCCTCGTTCCTCCCAACCCTAAATTATTTTCTTAGACAACATGCGCAAACTCTAATTAGGATGCACCATTTTCAAGTTCCAAAGTTTTAGGATTTTAAAATTTTTGAAGAGGTGCTTTTTTTTTAAAAAAAAAAAATCAAATAAGAATATCACATGTGCCATAAAAGTTTTACATTAAAAATTTGAAGCATCACAGTTACTATTGTGATTTTGAATATGAATGACTTACAAAACATCAACTTTAGCACTTAAAATGTAACATTCCAACACACAGAATGATAATTCACAATAAACAAAGCCATTTCAGCACATGTGAACAATTTAAAAAAAATAATCTTCTACAAAAAGTGAAATAAGTATAAAATTGGATTTAAAAAAATACATTAACTGTTCATTATTAAGTACATTAAAAAAAAAAAAAAAAAACTATTTGTGTATGAATGTATATACATGCATAAAATTTCAAACAACCATTAAATTTTAAAAGATTTTTTTTGTTTTAAGTTTGAATATCAAAATTAAAACATATAACTTATCCTATTTTTAATTATTTTAAGAAACTTAATATATATATAACTCATGCAAATTAAACATGCATCAATACAACACATGCATATTAAACTATCTCAAAGAATTTTTTTAACCATTTAAATATATTTTTTAAATATATATATATATATATATATATATATTGGTACATCTTCAGTTGATAACTCAAAAAGTATTAAAGAATATCATTTTTTATATTTTTCATAACCTTATCATTGTCCATATCTTTATTATGATATATGTTTATTGATGCAAATTGAAAAACTAAATGCTTTATAAACATTTAAATATGATGCATTAACTAAAAGTAAAATATTTTATTTATGGATTCAATACTAAAAATTTCCAGAAGACATTATTTTATTATTAAATATGATCATAGTAATTTAATACTCTGCAAAATGAAGAAGATTAGTAGCAGAGTATTTTTTTAAGATTAAATACACTTAAAATCAAGTTCAAAACTTATGCTCACATACAATAATTATTTCAATACCTTCACTTTCTGAAAATTTTCCTCTTTTGCTATTTAAAAGAAATACATATATATTAAAAACGAATAAAAAATAATGAACATATATTTTATGAAAATATTCATCCATCTCATTTATGTATTATATTATATTTGATGGTTTTTGTATTACCTTAATATATCTTAACATCAAAGAAATATGTGTGTGCATATATATATATATATATATATATACACACACACACTCTCATTTGTAAACATTGATAGCTATATACACATACACACATTCCTCTACAATAGATTTCATATTTTTCATGTGAATAATTTGAAAGAGAAAGCTTTTTTAGACTTATGTGTGTGACTTTTTGTATCATATTTAAATTTTTATGTTGAAAATATTTGGTCTTTTAGAAAGCAGTGTTACATTAAAATAACATGAGATAGCATTTACAAAAGAAAGAAGAAAGTGGAAAGATTTTTACCAAAAATAACCCTTCTTATATTAACTTTTTAAATTGAATGTGATGCATAAGATCCCATCTCAAATTGAAAATTTTGAATAAAATTTACTGAATTTTCATGAGTGAAAAAAAAGTTTAAGTTTTTTGCAAGTGGAAAGTTAAAAAGGACCTTCAGGGCAAGTACCATTCCTGTGTTACAGAGGGTGATCTATTCACCTGATCAATTTACTGTACAAGAAATTGAAAATATCTAAACCTAACCCTAATTACATGGATTTAAGTTTGACACCATTCTCAAAGCTCACCCTCTTTTTTGCTTTCTTTATTTGATTTCCTTTCCCTTTCCTCCTTCTTCTCCTTTATCTTCTATTCTCTTCCTTTATCTCCTGCTTTCTTTCTTTTTTCTTTTCCCCCCTTTTCTCTTGCCATTAGGATATATAGGCAACCTCCCTTCGTGACTTACAGCTGAAACCCATCTTTTGTAAGGGCCAACCTTGACATTCAGCCCCAACCAATATTCAAGTAGTGTGCTCCCATCAATTCCACATAGAAAGGGTGATGTTGGATTTAATTTTTTTCTCCTTCTCCCTCTTTTCATATGCTATTACCACCACCTCACATGTCCCCCATGTATTCAGGCCCTAACAACACAAAAGCTTTTCTCTTACCTTCATGAGTTGCCTAGCAACTTGCAACTCTCCCACACAACCCCATTATTTCACTATCATCTTCATCTCCCAAGCCATTCATTCAATCATCCATGGTTTGACTTCCATAGTGGAGGTGAGCCCATCCCAAACTCCACATCATGATCAAATGCTGCTACTAAGACTCTCAGAAAGATCCTTGTCTCACCTCTGTCAAATCTTTTTGTTATGTATCCCATGGTGTTCTCCAGCATGGGAACAAGATACTTCTGACCAGATCCCAATTATAAGCAAGAGTAGATTGGGGGATAGCACACCTGGTGCTTCTGTGTGGTGATACTTTAAGTGTTTGCTTTCCAAGGTTCTAATGAAGTGGTGGACGGTTTCTTAAACCAAGGGTCACAAAATTTATCCATCTCTCCATATATTTTGTCTCTTTCTTTCCCCCATAGACAACTGATGGGTTTTGAAATTTCTGATTTCAAGAAGTAAAAAAGAAAAGTCATAAAAAAGCAAGAAAGTGGTCTTTTTGTGACACTTCTTTCCACTTTACAAAGTTTGACATAAACTGTGTTAACCCCCTTTGTCTTATGTTGTTTGTTATGATTGAGAAGTCCAACTACACAGAGTTGTGGTTTATTGAAAAGATAGTAAGGCTTCAACCACATTTCATAGAAGTTGCACATTGACACAAATTCTTTTGTGAATTCTTAGACTGTGTCGTTGACGTAATTATTTACAAACCAATAAATAGTCCAATTATAGTAGTCTTGTAATATCCTTGTATTTATATGCAGTGTTGTATTATGTGTTGTCTTGTTTGAGAATGCATCGGGGACTTGGTTGTGGAAGATAAACTTATATTTTGTAACTAATCAAGAAACTAACAATCCTAATAAAGCTCTAAATAAATCCCAATTGAATTCTTAACAATTCTAATCAAATCTTAAAGTAATTTTTAAAAAATCCTAACAAATCATAAAAAAATTCTAATGAAATCATAAAAAAATCATATAGAAATCATAAAAAGTCTTAAAGAAATTCTAAAGAAATTCTAAAGAAATCACAAAAAAAACCTCAAATATTTTTAAAGAATCCCTAAAGAAATTATAAAAAAATCATAAAGAAACCTTAAAGAAATTTTAATCAAATCTTAGCCAACTATCAATAAATCCTAATTGAGCTTTAACCAAATCCTAAGTAAATCCTATCAAAATCTTAATCAAATCATAATTGAATTTTAACCAAATTTTAAATAAATCATAATAAAACTATAATAAAATTCTAATCAAATTGTAATGAAATTCTAATACAATCTTGATCAAATCCTAATAAAATTTTAATAAAATCTTAATAATTTTAATAAAATTCTAAAAATATCTTAAATAAATTCTAATCAAATTTTAATCAACTCTAGTAAAACCTTAAAGAAATCCTAAGCAAATCTTAATAAAATTCTAATTAAATCTAATAGCAAATTTAAAATTTTAATAATTATTAAAATAACCATTGAATTTTATTCAAAATTTATATTCTTCTTAATTTTCTAGTTGACAACAAATATATATATATAATTTAAAGAGATTTGAACTTATAGATTGAGAGAAAAAACTCCTAATCTACTTAGGTATTGGTATCAAGGATACAAATAAAAAGAAGATGCATAAATTAATGAAATTTGTGTCAAAAAAAAATGACAAAATAGAAATAAAAAAGTATATATATTTAAGAAGAAATTGAAATGGCTACTACCAAAGACTAGAAAATATAAAGACTCTTGAATTAGATTAGAAGCAAGAAAGAAATTGATAAGATGTCAAAGACACAAACTGAAAGAAGATGCATAAATCAATGAAATCTACATGAAAAGAAAATGACAAAATAGAAATAAAAAAATATATATATTCAAGAAAAAATTAAAATGGCTATTATCAAAGATTAAAAAATATAAAGATTCTTAAATTAGATTAGAAGCAAGAAAAGAGTTGACAAGAATGAAGAAGGCTTCATTTTTGTTTCTATATATATTATCTATCTAAGAGCTATGTGGCAGCGTTCTATTGGACCTCCAACACATTGTCGTATGTCGTGAAGTCCTACTTGAGAATGTACTGGGCACCTGGCTATAAAAGATAAAAAAGAAATAACAATAATAGGTCCTAATATCTCTAATAGAATTATGTAAACTTATAATTAAGATTTACAAGTATGCTTCAATCATTAAAAATTTAATTAGATTTTTTAATTAATTATAGTAGAATATATCTAAAATCCTAAAGAGTTCTAATTAAAATTTGGTCAAATCCTAAACAAACCCTAGTCAAATTTTAAACAAATCCTAAATAAATCCTAATTAAACCTTGGTCAAATCCTAAATAAATCTTAATCAAACATTGATCAAATCCTAATAACCTTATTCAAATCTTAAATAAATCCTAGTTAAATCTTGATCAAATCATGATTAAATCCTAATCAAATTTTAACCAAATCTTAATCAAATCTTAATCAAATTCTAACCAAATCTTGATCAAATTTTAATCAAATTCTAACCAAATCTTGATCAAATCCTAACAATCCTAGTATAATCTTAAATAAACCCTAGTCAAACTTAGGTCAAATCTTAACAATCCTAATTAAATCCTAAATAAATCTTAATCAAATTCTGATAAAATTTTGATTAAATCTTGATAAAATTCTAATCAAATTTTAATCAAATATTAATCAAATCCTAATCAAATCATGATCAAATTCTAAATAAATTCTAATCAAACTTAAATAAATTCTCATCAAACCTTGATCAAATCCTAAACAAATTCTAATCAAACCTAAGTTAAATCTTAACAATCCTAATTAAATCCTAAATAAACCTTAATAAAATCCTAGACAATCCTAATCAAATCCTAAATAAATCCTAATAAAATCCTGATCAAATTTTAAACACCCTGGTCAAATTCTAATTAAATCTTAAATAAATCCTACTCAAATTTTTGTCAAATTTTAAATAATATTAATCAAAGTCTAGACAACATTAATCAAATTCTAAAAAAATCTTAGTCAAATTCTAATTAAATTTTAAATAAATCCTAATCAAACTTTAACAGCCCTAATCAAATCTTAAATAAATCCTATATATCTTGGTCAAATCCTAAACAAATCTTAATCAAATCTTAAAAAAATCCCAATCAAATCCTAATAAAATCCTGATCAAATCTTAAATAAATTCTAATCAAACCTCAGATAATTCTAATCAAATTTTAAATAAATCCTAAATACTTTAGTCAAATCTTAAATAAATCTTAGTCAAATTTTAACAGTCTTAATCAAATCCTAAATAAATCTTAAATACCTTGATCAAATCCTAAAAAAATCCTAGTAAAATCCTAATCAAATCTTAGTCAAATCCTAGTCAAATCTTAAACAAATCCTAATAAAATCCTAGACAATTTTAATCAAATCCTAAACAAATTCTAGCCAAAATCTAGTCAAATCCTAAATACCTTAGTCAAATCCTAATCAAATCCTACTAAAATCCTAATAAAATCTCAACCAAATCTTAATCAATTTCTAGTCAAATTCTAAACAAATAACAAATATCTTGGTCAAATCCTAATCAAATCTTAGTCAAATCTTAACAATCCTAGTCAAATCCTAAACACCTTGATGAAATTTTAATAATCATAGTCAAATCCTAAACAATCATAACCAAATCCTAATCAAATCCTAACAAGCCCAATTAAACCCTACAATAAATTTAAACTATAATAGCTAAAGATCTAGCTATTGATCTTAGTCCAAATTTTATACACCTTTTAACAATTAAGTTGAAAATATATACAAAAAGTTTGAAAGAGATCCAAATTACTTAACAAAAATTATATTCAAATTTTTACTCGGGAATAAGCCAATATCTGGATTATTAGGACGTTTTTGAGAAAAAGAATACAAATAATCTTCCGGAGCATCGTCCGTATGATTGTTCAATTGACCTCAAAGAAAGAGCTCAACCTCCATTTGGACCAATCTATAGCTTATCACAAAATGAGCTGGCTGAACTCAAGAAATACATTGATGAAAACTTAGCCAAAAATTTTATATGTCATTTGAAATCTCCAACAGGAGCTCCTATCTTATTTGTAAAGAAAAAAGATGGATTACTACGGATGTGTGTAGATTATCGAGGGCTCAACAAGATTACCATCAAGAATAAATATCTTCTACCATTGATATCTGGACTTTTGGATCAATTGAATTAAGCTAAGATCTATACAAAAATAGATCTAAGAAGAGCATACAATTTGGTCCACATCAAAGAAGGAGATGAATGGAAGACTGCTTTTTGAACAAGGTATGGACATTTTGAATATAATGTTATGCCTTTTGGACTCACGAATACACCACTTATTTTTCAGCATTTCATGAATGATGTTTTTTGTGAATTTTTAGATGATTTTGTTATCTGTTACTTAGACAACGATTTAATCTATTCTAAGGACATAAAAGAACATGAATTATATATTCAACGTGTATTACAAAAACTTAGAAATACCAGATTATATGCCAAAATCAAAAAGTGTATATTTCACACTATTCAAGTTGATTTCTTAGGATACATCATTTTGAATGATAGTCTTATGATGGATCTTAAGAAAGTCCAGACAATCATGAATTGGAAGATTTCAAGAACAGTAACAAATGTGCAATGCTTTTTGGGATTTGCCAATTACTACCAAATCTTTATTAAGAACTTTTTTCAAGTTGTAGGTCCACTTATATGTCTAACTTATAAAGACAAACTTGAGTGGAGTAAGGAAGCACAAACATCATTTGAAGTGTTGAAAATAACTTTTATTTTTGCACCAATTTTGTATCGCGTCGACTTCTCCAAGGCATTTTTTAAGGAAACAAATGCATCAAACTTTGCTTTGGGTGCAATATTGTCACAAATAGGAGCAGATGACAAGTTCCACCCAATAGCTTTCTATTCTAAGAAATTTTCAGCAGCAAAGATTAATTACAAAATCCACAATAAAGAACTTCTTGCAATTGTGGATTCTTTTCAAGAATGGCGCCACTATTTAGAAGGCACTTCTAGTCCAATCACTATACATACACATCACAAGAATCTCAAATATTTCATGTCAACCAGCTTGTTAAATCATTGTCAAGCTCGTTGGAGCATGTCTTTGTCAAGATTTGAATTCATTATTATTTATTGGCTAGGAAAACAACAAGGTTTGTTCGATGCTCTTTCTTGACAATCTTATCTTGTACCAAAAGAAAGAAATGCAGCTTTTGATTAACAAAGAACAATCCTCCTGAAATCAGAATAATTTCATATTCGAGCAATAAAATCAATATTGATTGTTGATTTAATGTTTCTCAAGAAAATCCAATTAAATATGCCGTCAGATCCTCTTGTTCATGATATTAAGAATAATTCTTCTAAATCTCATGATACTTCAAAGTTTGAGTTTAGGGACAACTTACTTTATTTTGAAGGACGTTTATACGTTGTCATACTGTAATTACTTATAATATGTAAAAATTAATTAAAATATATTATATATTTATGAGTCTAGATGTCTATTAGAATGATTAGTAAATTAAATTAAAAATAGTTGATAGAAGAAATTTTATTTTATTTTATTTTTTATTTGTTTTGATTATGGTATTTAAAAATTATAAGATCTAAATGTTTAGTATGAAGCCTTGAGAAAAGGTGGGAGCCTAAGGATGAAAATTTAAGCTAGTAGGAGGCTAATTGGAAGGGATGAAATCAAGGCATGGTCGGATGAAGGCAAGGAATGGAGAACTTCATCCCTATTGGTCAAATACCATGCCCAATGGACTTTGAGGAGGGTGCTTGCAATCTTAACAAGGGTTTCGGTGACTTTAAGGAGGGCAATAGGAAATCAGAAGCTAGGATTGTAAAGTTTAGGATTTTGGCTACAATTTGCATATAAAAATTAGAGGATTTGGAGTTAGGATAAAGAAGTTATAGCCATTTGAAGTTAAGGTATCAATTTGAGACATACTATTACTCTTTTGAGTATAGGAGGAGTTGTACAATAGCTTTTGGAATTTGAAAGGCGTACTTAGAATGGCGATTTTAAGACCTATATCTTTTATCAAAGAAATATTGCGTTTATATTTTATATAAAGAAATTATAGGGAGTTGAAGGTGGTGCTTCCAAATCAAAGGCAATAAATGAGTGGTTTTGTTTATAGTAATGATTGGAGCCATAATTTAAGTTTCCAAACGAATTTTTGGCTCAAATTTCTTGGAAAATATAAAATTTTGTGTTAAAAAGCTATACATACATATTTTGTGGCATTTGAGCTTATAGTCAATGAGATATGAAGAAATTTGTATGCAAGTGTACACAGACAAGGGTTTAAAGTGACTGATAGGATTTTCAAGATATCTCAAGATCCGCAATGAATTTGTAGCTGAAATTTGTTATAGAGGTTGATAAGAATATATCACTATCTGTTGTAAATTTTTACTATGTTTGGATAGTCGGATCAGGAGATATGAGGTATTGAAGTTTGGAAAAATTTCCACATAAGGATATATAAGGTTTTAGAGGATTTTACCATATTTTGGATGTTGTTGGTTACTTGAGGCTTATGTATTTGGTGTAATTTCTCCAAAAGAAAATATATATATATAAACTTAGAGCTTTCCTTATTTTGAAGCTTGATTGAGAAATTAGTGACAATTAGAAGTCCGACGCTTTCTTGAGGCAAACTCTCTCTACCTCGACAATATCCCAGAAGGTGAAGCACGACTATGTGCTCTTGAAGCTCGTCATAACTTCCCTGGAGCTAGACATTTCGGATACAATAAGACCTTGGAGCTTATTTCAAGAGATTTTTGGTGGCGTCAAATGTAGAAGGCTGTTAAAGAGTTTGTACAATCATATGATGTTTGTTCAAGATTGAAAACCCCTCGTCATCGACCTTACGTACTTCTCCAACCATTACCTATATTAAAACAACATTGGTCTTCTATTTCTATGGATTTCATCATGGATCTTTCAAATTCAAGTTCATATGATTCTATATTCGTGATCGTAGATCATTTCACCAAGATGGCATATTTTGTATCATGTACAAAATCTATCACAGGTGAAAAAACAGCTAAACTCTTCCTTGACAACATCTATCGCTATCATGGATTACTAAAGGATATTATATTAGATAGAGGGATGCAATTTGTGTCAAGATTTTAGAGAATGATTTTTAAGATTTTAAAGGTGGACATAATGCTATTTTCAGCTTTCCATCCTCAAATTGATAGACAAAGAGAGTGTATAAACCAAGTCTTGGAGTAATATTTAAGGTGTACCATCAACTACCAACAAGATGATTAGACAACTCTCTTACCATTGGTAGAGTTTGCTTATAATAATACAATATATTCTTCTATACAATAAATATCTTTTTTTGCTAATTATGGTTACCATCTATGACTTGATACTTTTGATTTTTTAAAAGTTGATAATCCAGCAATAGAAGATTTGGCAAATCATTTGTTAGAATTACATGTAATAATGAAGGTGCAATTAAAAGAAGCTCAAGAATGATAAAAAATAAATGCAGATGCGTATCGCAAGGAACAACCATAATTCAACATGAGAGACAAGGTATGATTACTTTGTTGCAATATCAAGACTACTCGTCCTTGTGATAAGTTAAACTATCATAGGCTTGGACCTTTTTCTAGTTCTAAACAAATCAATCCAGTTGCATATCAATTACACCTACCGGTGTCGGGTAGAGAGAATTCGCCTTGGGAAAACGCCGGGTTCCTAGCTGCTACTAGAACTAGCAGGGAACATGAGAGGAAGCCGTGCAAGTATGTTCTATACTTGCACAATATTTCTTCAAGCTTTCAAGTTATACTTGTATTATACTTATACAAGTCTTGTACAAATATAAAGTATAAATACTTGAATAATACTTATACAAATACTTGTATAAATACTTATATAAATCCTTGATATAACATTTGTATAAATACTTGTATAAATCCTTGGTATAATACTTGTACAAATACTTGTACAAATATTATGTATAATACTTATAGAATACTTATAGAATACTTGTATAAATACAAGTATATATACTTGTATAAAAAGTATAAGCAAAGTATGTATGTATTCAAGTATACCTCAAAATACAACCGCATATGAGGAATACAAGTTATACAACAAACTGAAACTAAATAAATCACTAAAAATTCATCTAAAGGTCGAATCAAGCGTGCTTATAGCCTATGGAAAGCCAATAATCCATTGTAAAACATATCAAAATTTCACAAATAGATGACTTACCATTTAAAAGTTATGGCTAAAAGAAATAGGCGCTAAAATTTCCAAGCAAATGCAAAGGCAGCAAAGCTCGTCTTCACTTCAGCCTTTGTTGTGATCACTTCCCTTCTCCAAATTGGACATGCAATAGCTTTTTAGAAAGCTCACTCCATCACCTAACTTGTTCTAAAATTTCGCATGCATGCCTCTCAAACTCCAGATTTTGTAGCTAGTCGATTCTACTCTTCAAACCCTAGCAACAATTTTCCCTCTTTGACACTTCACGGCTCATAAAACTTTCATCAAAGCTCCAAATGTATTGATTTTTTGTTTTTGTGGAAAGCTTACACAAGCTACTACAAGCACTTAAAATATCAAAAAGATTGAAGAGATTGTCCGACTTGGGTGGTTGAACAAAGTCTCTGCCCCTCTTCGTCGGGTGGCAGCAAACCCTTTCCTACTCTCAAGCTCACAACTTTTGCTCTCCAACTCCAAATGCTACAAGAGATGTCTTGATAGAAAGCTAGCACAATTTTCCACACTCTCTTTAAATTTCACTAAGAAAGAGTTGAAATCAAACTTGCAGTGGCAGCTCGAAGTTTCTGCCCCTCTTCGTCGGGTGGCAGCAAACCTCACTCTACTAAAACAAGCATAACCTTTTGTTCACAACTCCAATACAAGCAAGTGAGTAGGTTCTAGAATCCTCACAACTCGAAGAACACACCTACCAATTTTCACTACAAACACTTCTATCTCCTCGGAGCTATCTCTCTCCAAAGTTCACTACTCAAAAACTCCCTTTCCTCTCGGTCTAACAAGAGGAGTATATCTCCCTTTCTTTCTATATTAGACTATGAGACGCCCACATGGGCAGCCAAATCCTATTGGATGGGCCTTATTCACCCCATGCTCTTCTTTCTTACCCTTCATAAGGTCCATTCTACCTCAAAAGTCAACAAGAAAGGTAAAACAACCTTTACCTTTCTTCTAATTACAAAAGAGTCTATTCTAGGATATAAATAAGGTAGGAACAAAACAAATAGCCATCTTAATTCACTAACTAAGTGGCTATAATAAATCCTCTTCTTATAATATCTTCTAAAATAACCTCTAGCACTCACACATATATTAACAATAGATACAAGATTTTTCATATTTTTATACACTGCACGTAAATGCAGTATGACACCGGAGTCTATGAAGATTCATCTTATATTTCACGTATCTCTTCTTGAACCATACAAGATAGTGAACATACTAAGAAGAAGACAAGTGCCACCTCCTCCAATACACGTAGATAATAATGAAGAATTTGAAGTAGAAAAAGTCTTAGATTTGAGGCAACGCCAAAATAGGTTGGAATATCTTGTTCATTAGCGTGGATATGATATTAGTGAATGCATATGAAAACCAGCAAAGAATTTTACAAATGCAGCAAGAAAAGTAGAGGCTTTTCATCAATGACATCCATCAAAACCAAGATGAGAACCTTCTCTATAAAAGAAATATGATCTAGAAAAGATAACATTCTATTTTTTATCATTGTTTGTAGTTTTTTTGTATTTATGACGTTAAATAGATGAAGAATTAACAACTTGTAGATTCAATTCAAAAACCTTCATTTGCTGATTTATCGGACAAGACATTACAACTATCACAACCTTTAAGACGACGGAATAGAGATGAGGACCCTCAAAAACAATATGTCCTTCCTCGGATTGATAGCAAAATACAACGTTGTCGGGTAGAGAGAATTTACTTTGGGAAAACGCTAGATTCCTAGCTGCTACTAGAACTAGTAGGGAACATGAGAGGAAGCCGTGCAAGTATCTTCTATACTTGCACAATATTTGTTCAAGCTTTCAAATTATACTTGTATTATACTTGTACAAAACTTGTATAAATATAAAATATAAACACTTGAATAATACTTATATAAATACTTATATAATACTTATATAAATACTTATATAATACTTGTATAAATATTTGTATAATACTTATATAAATACTTATATAAAAATAATATATAATCCTTGGTAAATACTTATACAAATACTTGTACAAATACTTGTATAAATATTATATATATTATTTATAAAATACTTATATAAATACTTGATATAAATACAAGTATATATACTTGTATAAAAGATATAAGCAAAGTGTGTATGTATTCAAGTATACCTCAAAATACAACCGCATATGAGGAATACAAGTTATACAATAAGCTAAAACTAAATAAATCACTAAAAATTCATCCAAAGGTTGAATCAAGCGTACTTATAGCCTATGTAAATCCAATAATCCATTGTAAAATATATCAAAATTTCACAAATAGATGACTTACTATTTAAAAGTTATGGCTAAAAGAAATAGGCACTAAAATTTCCAAGCAAATGCAAAGGCAGCAAAGCTCGTCTTCACTTCAGCCTTTGTTGTGATCACTTTCCTTCTCCAAATTGGACATGCAATAGCTTTTTAGAAAGCTCACTCCATCATCTAACTTTTTCTAAAATTTCGCATACATTCCTCTCAAACTCCAGATTTTGTAGCTAGTTGATTCTACTCTTCAAACCCTAGTAACAATTTGCCCTCTTTGACTTTTCACGGCTCATAAAACTTTCATCAAAGCTCCAAATGTATTGATTTTTGTTTTTTTGGAAATCTTACATAAGCTACTATAAGCATCTAAATTATCAAAAAGATTGAAGGGACTGTCCGACTTGGGTGGTTGAACAAAGTCTTTGCCCCTCTTCATCGGGTGGTAGCAAACCCTTTCCCACTCTCAAGCTCACAACTTTTGCTCTCCAACTCCAAATGCTACAAGAGATGTCTTGATAGAAAGCTAGCACAATTTTTCACTCTTTGAAATTAAACTTGTAGTGGCAGTTCGAAGTTTCTACCCCTCTTCGTCAAGTGGCAGCAAACCCTACTCTACTAAAACAAGCATAATTTTTTTGCTTACAACTTCAAAACATGCAAGTAAGTAGGTTCTAGAATCCTCACTACTTGAAGAACACACCCACCAATTTTCATTACAAACGCTTCTATCTCCTCGAAGCTATCTCTTTCCAAAGTTCACCACTCAAAACTGCCCAAACCCTAGATCTAGCAAGAGGAGTATATCTTTTTTTTTTTCTATATTAGACTATGACACGCCCACATGGGCAGCCAAATCCTATTGGATAGGCCCTATTCACCCCATGCTCTTCTTTCTTATCCCTCACAAGGTCCATTCTACCTCAAAGTCAACAAGAAAGGTAAAATAATCTTTATTTTTCTTCTAATTATAAAAGAGTCTATTCTAGGATATAAATAAGGTAGAAACAAAACAAATAGCCATCTTAATTCACTAACTAAGTGGCTATAATAAATCCTCTCCTTATAACCTTATAAGAGACTTCCGATATTTGGTGATACTTTTAGAGGTAGGAACTACTCCTATTGGTGTTTCTAATGTTTTCTTTGAAGGCAGTTATGAAGGCCTCAACAATGATCAAATAATAAGGTGGTCCTCTCGCCGAGATATGGGACATTATTGATGGTTGAAAGAACCTATCAACTATCTTCAAAGGGAATAAATATCAAAATATGTGGCAAGTACAATTCGACGTATTTTGGCCTTCCTCAATATATAATCACTGTTCCTCGTTGAACTCGTCTATAGAAGGGGGTGTAATATCATGGACATAAGATTTACTCCAATAATTATTTAATTAATATAAACTAATAGAAATAGATAAAATAAGTTGATTTAATATTATCTATTAGAAAAGCTTCTTAGAAGCTTCATAAACGCGAAATCACCTTTATATATGTCTATAGGTGATTGGTAGGTTTGAAACTTGGTCAACAAGCTAGCCACATGGCGCACATGTTGGTAGCTTGTAGAACAAGCTAGCCATGTGTTGCACATGTTGGTAGCTTGTGAAACAAGCCAAGTACGTGGCACACATGTGAGAAACTTGTCGTGCAAGTTTGACACGTGTCTTGCAAATTACACATGTGTAAGAGGTCCTATAGAATACCGCCATGTAGTTCTTAGATAAGTAGTATAATTAGAGATAAGAGTAAAGCCTTCTTCACTCTTATCAATTCCTTTCTTGCTTCTAATCCAGTTTCAAGAGTCTATATTTTTCTTGTCTTATGGTAATAGCTATTTTAATTTTTTTTAATATACATACTTTCTTACTTCTATTTTGTTATACTTCTTAATAGAAGTTTCATATGTTTATTTGCTTTCATTGAGTTTTTGTCTTTGACACATAAACATATACACTCTTAAAAATTTTGAGTAAAAAATCTATCAAATTGCCTAAGATATAGCTCAAAATGTAACCACTACTTAAGCGGGGTTACTTATTGCTCTTAGCTTATAAGCATTGACTTCAACTCTCAAAATCTCCTTTACCTCAACTTAGATTTCATCGAGACATATGTGAAAAGTATAGCCAAGAAAGTGCTCTTTCCAACATGGATGGCCAAGCTACCCTATTTCATACTAAAAATCCCTTCTAATCCTTTTTCTTATAAGATTTATACAATATGTGTTCTAAATATCAAATAAAAGAAGTAAATAAGATCTTAAGGATCACTAATATCTAACAAAGGTGACTTAAGATATGTAAGAGTTATTATCAATATAAATCAATCTCAAAATTACTATCAAAAAAAAAAAAAGGTTGTATAAATCTTATTAATAGCCCTATTAAATGGAATTTTTCTAAACTAACAACCTAATCATATCTTATAACCAATAAAATCCACTATTATAGCTTTCACTTAATTTTATAATAAATTATATATTAAATATATAAATATAATTTTTTCACATGGTAGCTGTCACGGACATACACATAGTTACCTATATAATTAAGTAGAACTAGGTAAAAGTAGATAAAAGTAGGTTAATTCTATAATATCTTCTAGAAAAACTTCCTGGAAGCTTCATAGACGCTGCTTTGACCGTATAGGTGTCCATAGTTGATTTCTTGGTTAGAAACTTGGTCAACAAGTTAACCATGTGCCACACATGTTAATAGCTTGTTCTTCAAACTAACTACGTGGCGCACATGTAAAAAACTTGCCTTGCAAGCTAAGGCAAGTGGCCTTCAAAGTCAACACATATTGGAGGTCCTATAGAACATCGCCACGTAGCTTTTAGTTAGATAGTATATATAGAGACAAGAGTGAAGCCTTCTTCACTCTTATCAACTTCTTTCTTGCTTCTAATCTAGTTTCAAGAGTCTCTAGTTGTCTTGTCTTTTGACAATAGCCATTCTAGTTTCTATTGAATACATATTTATTTATTTCTATTTTATAAGAAAAGTCTCACTTGTCCATTTGATTTCATCGAGTTCTTGTCCTTGACAGTTTGACAAGAGTGAAGATTTATTGTTCTTATTTTGTGTTAGAAGTGAGTGGATTTTCCCACTTCTATTCTTTGTATTTGAAGGTTGCAGACTATCCACCTTTGAATTGACTCTATTTGCTTTCTAACCTTGATTTTTTCCTAAAAGAGAGAGGATCATCCCTCTTGGTGGAAGATTTTTGTTTGATATTAGAGGTTGCGGATTACCCTCCTCTAATCCAAATTATAGATTTGCGAAATTGTCTAAGATGGAAGGAAAAATCATGGATGCTACACTTACCGGAAGCGAGAATAGATTTGCAACTATTGCAGATCTTCAGGAGCTTGTCAACACTCTTAGAGTGGAAATTTCACGAATCACCAATGGTAATCATGGAAGCGCTATTCTAACACCTATGGAGGAAGTCCAGAGCTTACGCCAAGAAGTTGTACAACTGAGAGAAGCAATTAGATCAGCCTTCCAACCGAATCCAAGAAATCTTGCTTCTTTAAGTGTTAAAGAGGCAAAGATTAGTATGCCCAAGAAATTTGATGGAACAAGATCAAAATTTTGAGGATTTTTGCAACAAGTCAAGCTTTATGTAAAGTTACACCCTTTCCAATATCCTAATGGATTTACCTAAGTTGGATTCAAAGGTGCACCTCTATCTGGAAGTGCCCTTTTTTGGTTTGCACCTTTGATGGAAAAAGATTCAAGACTTCTTTACAATCTGAATTCATTCCTTGAAGTGTTTACGGCTACATTTGGAGAAAGCGATTGAGAGAGGATAGCAGAGACCAAGCTTTTATCTTTACGACAAGGATCACGGTCAGCTACAACATATGCTGCTGAATTTGAAAATCTTGCTTGTGATGTAGAGTGAAATGACAAAGCCCTTATCAACCAATTTCGTTATGGATTGAAGGATAACGTCAAAGATTTGTTACTAACAATGCCAAAAGCTGAATTTTTGGAGCAATTTGTTGCTCAAGCGATTGCATGTGACAATCGATTATTTGAAAGGCGCCAGGAACATAAATTTAGTTGGAGAGGAACAAGTCAATTGATGACAGCAATTACTAAGTTTTCAGAAACTTACTTGGCTAAACCAGAACCAATGCAAATTGATGCAATACGTTTTAAACCTCTCACTGAGCAGAAAAAGACTCGACGTCGTCAAGAGGGTTTGTGCTTATATTGTGGAGAATCTAAATACACTTCTCAATATTGTCCAAAGAAGCAACGCAATCACAAAATGAGAAGTATGGCTGCTAGAGAAGACACTGTGTCGGAAAACAAATTTCTCCAGCTACAATAGGGACCGTGCAGCTGGAATCATGTGCAACACCTTGTAAAGGTCCTATTCTCTCCTCAGACCCCTCACCTTGTTTTACAATAGAAGTATCATTAGGACCTAAAAATCACAAAGTCTTTGTTTTATTAGATTCAGGAGCCTCAGCCTGTTTTATAGACAAAGACTTTGTCAAAAAACAAGAAATAGTTTTAATCAAGAAAGCTAAACATGTGCACGTAGAAGTCATAGATGGTCGTTTGTTATCTTTTGGAGATGTCACCCATGAGACTGTTCCTTTAGATGTAGCAATTAAAGGACATACTAGTGTAGTAATATTTAATATAATTAGATCCCCTTCAAATCCGATTATTTTAGAATTATCGTGGTTAAAAAAGTATAATTCTCAAATAGATTGCATTTCTCATAACCTCGACTTTTCTTGTAGTTCAACCCAAGAATCCAGTAGTCAAGTAGAAATACATAAGTCTAGTATATCCAAACCCTTATTAATAGGTGCAAAAGCTTTTATACATGCGGCAAAAGAAGGACCATCTTTTGTTATATATGCCTCATCTATTTCGGATACTGAGAAGACTACAAGTAATATTCCTAACTAGTATCAAGATTTTTAAGATGTTTTTGAAAAGAAAAACACAGATATTCTTCCACAGCATCGACCTTATGATTGCTCAATCGACCTTCAAGCATGAGCTCAACCACCATTTGGACCAATCTATAGTTTATCGCAAAACGAGCTGACTGCATTGAAGGAATATATTGACGAGAACTTGGCTAAGAATTTCATACGCCATTCAAAATCTCCAGCAGGAGCTCCTATCTTATTTGTAAAGAAAAAAGACGGATCCTTATGGATGTGCGTAGATTATCGAGGGCTTAATAAGATTACCATCAAGAACATGTATCCTTTATCTCTGATTTCAGGACTTCTTAATCAACTCAGCCAAGCAAAGATCTATACAAAAATAGATCTACGAGGAGCATATAATTTGGTTCGCATCAAAGAAGGTGACGAATGGAAGACTATATTTTGAACTAGGTATGGACATTTTGAATATAATGTCATGCCGTTTGGACTTACAAATGCACCAGCTGCTTTTCAACATGTTATGAATGACGTTTTTTGTGAATTTCTTGATGATTTTGTTGTCTGTTATTTAGACGACATTCTAATCTACTCTAAAAACGCAAAAGAACATGAATTTCATGTTTGTCGTGTGTTACAAAAACTTAGAGATACAGGATTATACGCCAAGATGGAAAAGTGTGTATTTCATATTATTCAAGTTGACTTCCTAGGATATATCATTTCTAATAACGGCTTAATGATGGATCTTAAGAAAGTTTAGACAATTATGGACTGGAAAATTCCAAGGATAGTAAGAGATGTATAGTGTTTTTTGGGATTTGCCAATTATTATCAGATCTTCATTAAGAACTTTTCTCAAGTTGCAGCTCCATTGACATGCTTAATTTGTAAAAAAAAACTTGAGTGGAGCAAGGAAGCAGAAGCATCATTAGAAGCTTTGAAGACAACTTTTACTTCTGCACCAATCTTGTCTCGCGTCGACTTTTCTAAAGCATTCTTTATGGAAACAGATGCATCAGATTTTGTATTGGATGTCGTATTGTCACGAATGAGAACAAATGACAAACTTCATCCAATAGCTTTTCATTCAAGAAAGTTTTCAGCAGCCGAGATTAATTATGAGATCCACGACAAAGAACTTCTTGCAATCGTAGACTCTTTTCAAGAATGGCGTCATTATATAGAAGGTGCCTCCCATCCAGTCACTGTATATACGGATCACAAGAATCTCGAATATTTCATGTCAGCATGTGTTTTAAATCATCGTCAAGCTCATTGGAGTATGTCTTTGTCAAGATTCAAGTTCATTATTACATATAGGCGAGGAAAACAACAAGGTTTGTCTGATGCCCTTTCTAGACATTCTTATCTTGCTCCAAAAGAAAGAGATGTAGCTTTTGATCAACAAAGAACGACCCTCTTGAAGCCAGAACAATTTTATCTTCGAGCAATCAAATCAACATTGACCGTTGATTCGAATTTTCTCAAGAAAATCCAGTCAAGTATGTCCTCAGACCCTCTTGTTCATGATATTAAGAACAATTCATCTAAGTCTCATGATACTTCCAAGTTCGAATTCAAGAACAATCTATTCTATTTTGAAGGACGCTTGTATATCCCAGAAGGCGAAGCACGACTACGTGCTCTTGAAGCTCGTCACAATTTTCCCGCAGTAGGACATTTTGGGTACAACAATACTCTGGAACTAATATCAAGAGATTTTTGGTGGCCTCAAATGTGGAAGGCAGTTAAAGAGTTTGTACAATCATGCGATGTCTGTTCAAGATAAAAAACCCCTCGTCATCAATCTTACGGACTTCTCCAACCACTACCTATATCAAAACAACTTTGGTCTTCTATCTCTATGGATTTTATCACAGATCTACCAATTTCAAGTTCATATGATTCCATATTCGTGATTGTAGATCGGTTCACCAAGATGGCACACTTTGTACCATGTACAAAATCTATCACAGGTGAAGAAACAGCTAAGCTCTTTCTTGACAACATCTATCGCCATCATGGATTGCCAAGGGATATTATATCAGATAGAGGAACGCAATTTGTATCCAAATTTTGGAGAACCCTGTTCAAGATATTGAAGGTGGATATAAAACTATCTTCAGCCTTCCATCTTCAAACAGATGGTCAAACGGAACGAGTGAACCAAGTCTTGGAGCAATATTTGAGGTGTACCATCAATTACCATCAAGACGATTGGACAACTCTTTTGCCATTAGCAGAGTTTGCTTATAATAATTTGATTTGGCAAATCAATTGACAGAGCTACATGCAACAATGAAGGTGCGATTAAAAGAAGCTTAGGAACGACAAAAGACCAATGCAGATGTCTATCACAAGCAACAACCTCAATTCCATGTTGGTAATAAGGTATGGCTACTTTGTCGAAATATCAAGACTGTTCGTCCTTGTGATAAGTTGGATTATCGTAGGCTTGGACCATTCTCAATTTGTGAACAAGTTAATCCAGTCGCTTATCAATTAAAGCTACCAGAGTCTATGAAGATTCATCCTGTATTCCATGTATCTCTACTTGAGCCATATAAGACAACAAATATATAAGGAAGAAAACAAATGCCACCGCCTCCTATAGAAGTGGATAACAATGAAGAATTTGAGGTGGAAGAAGTCTTAGATTCGAGACGGCGCCAAAATAGGTTGGAATATCTTATTCATTGGCGCGGATACAATATTAGTGAGCGCACATGGGAACCGGCAAAGAATCTTGCAAATGCAGCAAGGAAGGTGGAGACCTTTTATCAACAACATCCATCAAAACCAAGATGAAGACCTCTCCTATAAAAGAAACAAGATCTAGACAAGATAACATTCAACTTTCTAACCTTGTTTGTAACTTCTTTGTATTTGTGGCGTTGAGGAAATAGAGAACCAACAACCAACGGATTCGACTCAAGAGCCTTCATTTGCTGACTTGCCAAATGAGACGTTGCGATTGTCACAACCTTCAAGAGGACGCAACCGAGATGAAGATCTTCAAGAATGACATGTTCTTCTTCGAATAGATGGCAATATACAACGTGTTTGGTATCACGACCTTGGAAGAGACTCCCAATGTTTGGTGATTTTATTGGAGGTAGGAACAACTCCTGATGGTGTTTCAAACGTGTTATTCAAAGGAAGTTATGAAGGTCACAACAATGATCAAATAATAGGGTGATCTTCCTGCCCCGGAATGGGATATTATCGATGGCTGAGAGGACCCATTAATTACCTTCGCAGAAAATAAAGATCAGAGTATGTGGCAAATATAATCCGGCGCATCTTAGACTTCCTCAACATCTAACCACCGCTCCTCATGGAACTCGTGCCTAAAAGGAGGGGTAATGTCACGGACATATACATAGTTACTTATATAATTAAGTAGAACTAGGTAAAAGCAGATAAAAGTAGGTTAATTCTATAATATCTTCTAGAGAAACTTCTTGGAAGCTTCATAGACGCTGCTTTGATCGTATAGGTGTCCATAGTTGATTTCTTGGTTAGAAACTTGGTCAACAAGTTAACCATGTGCCACACATGTTAATAGCTTGTTCTTCAAGCTAACTACGTGGCGCACATGTAAAAAACTTGCCTTGCAAGCTAAGGCAAGTGGCCTTCAAAGTCAACACATATTGGAGGTCCTATAGAACATTGCCATGTAGCTTTTAGTTAGATAGTATATATAGAGACAAGAGTGAAGCCTTCTTCACTCTTGTCAACTCCTTTCTTGCTTCTAATCTAGTTTCAAGAGTCTCTAGTTGTCTTGTCTTTTGACAATAGCCATTCTAATTTCTATTGAATACATATTTATTTATTTCTATTTTATAAGAGAAATCTCACTTGTCCATTTGATTTCATCGAGTTCTTGTCCTTGACAATAGCTGAACCACAACATGACAACAGTGACCGGATTATAAGTATCTTTTAAATAATGATGCTATTCTTGAAAAGAATCCTCAATTATAAAAAATTCTTTATGATGGATTTTATAGTTGATCTTTGTTATTGAAAATTTCCTAGAATAAATAGCTATTAATTGGAATTTATCCTTTGCTTTCATTTGTGACAATATCATATTCAAAGTAAAATTTGATGTATTTATTTTTATAAAAAATACCTTAAAAAAGTTGATGCTATCATATTACATGTTGTCTTGTTTGGAAATGTACTGGGCACCTAGCTATGGAGGGTGAAGTTGTGATTCACAAATTTCTAAGAATCCTTAATAGATTTCATCCGTATAAGAAGAATGTAATTGAATATCAATATGAGATTACTTAAGTCAATATAAAGTGCCTAAAAACACTCTTTTTGATAATTTTATCCACATATAAATCCCAATTTCTTTGTTGCTTGTCACAATCAAGCAACTAAGATTTCTCTTTACAAATCTTCGTCTTATCCAATGAACTTCAATAAATTGTGACTTTTAATCTAATTGTCAATTTGATATAAAACTTTGTATACAATTGCAAATATAAGTCTTCTATATGCTCAAAAAATTTCAATCCAACTAAACTTACAAATTGTCAAAAATCAATCAATATCTACACTGATATCACTTGGCGACTAGCTTGAAGGTTGATGCAAATATCCCAATGGCAATTTCTCCTTTTTCAGCTATTAATATCAATTAAAATTTGGTATATTGCTTGTCCTTCAATTCTTCTAATATTATACTAATTTTCACCTTAATTTGACTAGTAGATCTTTAGATATCACAAAAGCCCTAAATAACCCTAAATTATCAATTTTTGATACCTGTTTGTATTGAAAATCAAATAAGTCTTGATTTTATTATTAAATTAATATTAATTTTAATTTAATCTTAGCACACTCAATCACCCACACACTATCAAATTTCCAATTATAGATGTCACTTCAATTGCACACAATAGCTAAAAGTGTTGGTCCTAATTTCATTGCATATAAACTTAATCCCTAATACAATCCTTGATTTTAGATAGTGATTGCTAAGTCCTTCCAAATCCTATAGAAAAAAACTTAATGTCTTTAAAACAAGCTCAAAGCTAGTTCTCTAATTCTAATTGCTAGTTTTTGAATGATCCCACCTTCTGCCCTTGGTGGCCGTTTTTGTGGCTAGAGGTCTAATTTTGACCCTGTCTCATATACGGTCGATCCCTGGATATCAATCCAACTTATTCTAAAGATTTTTAAGCTTAATCCTATCATCAATTTATCTCTAGTATCAACTATATTAATTATTTATCTTTTCTATTCTATTTTTATTAACTTATAGCTTTTTAAAAGCAATAACAAAGTTTGTACAACCTAATAGGAAAATTTAATAACTAACTTTTATCTATTAGCTATTAAAATAAGAAAATAATCTAAGAGACTTTCATAAATCTTTTTTTAAGTATTTTAAATTTCTATTGAACTAAGATAATCAAATATTAAATAAAAATTATTCTTATTCATGCTTTTCACTATATAAATATATTACAACATGACAACGCAATATAAAATTAGTATAGCAGTAAAAACTACCTTCAAAGCTTCTAACAATGCTTTTGCTTCTTTATTCCACTTAAGTTTGTTCTTATAAGTTAAGCATATAAGTGGAGCTACAACTTTAAAAATATTCTTAATGAAAATTCAATAGTGATTGACAAATTTTAAAAAGCATTGAACATCTCTTATTATTTTTAAAATCTTTCAATCCATAATTATTTGGACTTTCTTAAGATCCATCTTGAGACCATCATTCAAGATGATGTATCCTAAAAAATCAACTTGAATAATGTGAAATACACACTTTTTTATCTTAGCATATAATCTTGTATCTCTAAATTTTTATAACACATGATAAATATGTAATTCACACTCTTTTATGTTTTTAGAGTAGATTAAAATATTGTCTAAATAATAGATAATAAAATTATCTAAGAATTCATAAAAAACATCATTCATGAGATATTGAAAAGCAATTGTTGCATTTGTGAGTCCAAAAGGCATAATAATAAATTCAAATTATCCATACCTTGTTTGAAATGATATCTTTTGTTCACTTCCTTCTTTGATGTGGACCAAGTTGTACGCTCCTTATAGATCTATTTTTGTAAAGATCTTAACTTCATTCAATTGATCAAAAAGTCCAAATATCAAAGATAGAGGATATCTATTCATGATGGTAATCTTATTGAGCCTTTGATAATCTACACAAATCCATAGTGATCCATCTTTTTACTTTACAAATAAATTAAGAGCTCTTGCTAGAGATTTTGAATGACATATAAAATTCTTAACTAAGTTTTTATTAATGTATTTTTTGAATTCAATCAATTCATTTTTTGATAAATTGTAGATTGGTTCAAATAGAAGTTGAGTTCCCTCTTTGAAATTGATTAACAATTGTATTCTATAATTTATAGTTGCATCATTTCTTTGAATAATATTGAGCACTATCCTTAGATTCTCCACAATATAAGCACAATTCTTTTTGATAACGACAAGTCTTTTTTTATTTAATAAGAGGTTTAAAATATACTACATCAATTTGCATGTCTTTTATTTTCAAATGTATGTATTGAAAAGACATTAGTATTGCTATTATATTATAGTAATATTAAGGCTCTCTTGTGCAACTCTCAAATTGAAATTCAAAAAGCCAATTGTCATACTTTAGAGTAAAATCAAGTGCTTGATTCAATGTTTGAAGATTAGATAAATTAAGCATCAATTTCTTTACCTCATATTATAATCCATAGAAAAATTGATTGATGAATGGAGCATCATCCTATTTCATATTAGTCACTAGTTGTTAAAATTATAAAGCATATAATGACACTAATTAATTACCTTGTTGTAAGATACAAATCTTGTTGGTTGCAATATGAATTGTATTATATTTTCCATACATAGATCAAAACTTTGTTAAAAATGCCTCTAAATTATCCAATATTGAATCCTATTATTCAAAAAAAGATGTAAATCTCAATAAAATAGAATTTGAAAGTAATGTTCCAATAAATCTAACTTATGATCTTTAAGTTGGATAACTTTGAAGTTGAAGTTCAATCACTAGTTGTACTTAATTAATGAATCTTCAAAACTTAGATCTTAAGCTTTGAAATTTTTTAAGCAAACTAATTTTTAGTTCTTTGATATTTGAAGGATGTTCTATTGTAGTTGAAGTAATATGGTTTGATGTAGATATTGAAGCAATTTTAATTATTTCTATTTCTTTATTTTTTTTTAATCTTATTACTCCTTATGGTGGTACATTGAATTAATGCATTACAAGCATTAGATCTTTCATTTGCTCTTGCATTTGTGCCATTGCGCTTTTTATTTCAGCAAGCTTTGCTATAATAATAGAATAAAAAAAAAAGTGTCTATTTTTTATGTATAATAAAATATTAAAAAGAAAAAACTTCTAGGAATAATATTAGTTTAGAAGTAGATAATCCACAACTTCTAATATACTTATGTCTTATTAAAAAAATTGATAATCTTTTTTTAATTAAAAAAAAAAATTCTAATATTATGTGTGTACTTTTGTCAATTGTCAAGGACACAAATTAAAAGAAGATGTATAAATCAATGAAATCTATATCAAAGAAAAATGACAAAATAGAAATAAAAATAATATATGTATTCAAGAAGAAACTAGAGTGGCTATTGCCAAAGATTAAAAAATACAAAGACTCTTGAACTAGACTAGAAACAAGAAAGAAGTTGATAAGAATGAAGAAGACTTCACTCTTGTCTCTATATATATTATCTACCTAAGAGCTATGTGGCAACGTTTTATAAGACCTCTAACACAAGTTTAATTTGCAAGACACATGTCAAACTTACAAAACTAGTTTCCTATATGTGTGCCACGTACTTAACTTGTTCTATAAGCTATCAATATGTGCAACATGTGGCTAATTTGTTGACTAAGTTTCTAATCTATTAATCACCTATAGATATGTATAAAGATGAAATTGTATCTATGAAGCTTCTAGGAAGTTTTTCTATAAGATATTATTAGATTAATTTATTTTTACCTACTTTTATCTATCTATATTATCTAAATAACTATTAAAATAGATCTTATATTTGTGATATTATTTTTTCTTTTAGAGACTAGTTCCATAAGGAGCAATGATTAGATGTTGAAGAAGTCAAAAATGTGTCAAATTATATTTGCCACATATTCTAAATTTTATTTCTTTTAAAGGTGGTTGATAGGTCCTCTCAGCCATCAATAGTGTCTTATATCAGAGCAAGAGGACCACCTTGATATTTGATCATTGTTGGAGTCTTTATAACTTCTTTCAAATAAAAAATAAAAAATACCATTAGAAAGAATTCTTACTTCCAAAAGTATCACCAAACATTGGGAGTCTTTTCTAAGATTGTGATACTAATCACATTATATCCCGCTATCAATTCAAAGAAAAACATGTTGTTCTTAAGGATTTTCATCTCTATTCTATTATCCTGAAGGTTATGATAGTTGTAATATCTCATCCAATAATTCAACAAATGATAGATTTTGTGCTGAATTTATTGGTTGATTTTCCATCTCCTTAATACTAAAAAATCTAAAAAAATAAAAAACAAATAATACAAGATAGAATGAGATTTCCATTGAACTTGCTTTGCTTTATAGCAAAGATTTTTTTGTCTCTTCATCTTAATTTTGATGGATATCATTAATAAAATATATTAACTTTAATTGATGCATTTATTAGATTCTTAGATGATTTCTATGTACATTCACTAATATCATATTTTTGCCAATATATAAAATATTTTAATATATTTTAAGACATCTTCCATCTCAAATTCTTTATTATTGTCCAGTTCTATAAGAAGGGATGACATTTGTCTTCTTCTTTGTATATCCGCTGTTTTGTATGGCTCAAGTAGAAACACATGGAATACAAGATGGATCTTCATAGACTATAGTAGGTTTAATTAATAAGCAACTGGATGGACTTATTGAAAAATTAGAAATGGTCCAAGCCTACAATAATCCAGCTTATTACAAAGACAAATAGTCTTGATATTATGACAAAGTAATCATACTTTATCACCAATGTGAAATTAAAGTTATTTCTTGCAATAGACATTTGCATTGGTCTTTTGTTGTTCTTGAGTTTTTTTTAATTATGTCTTTATTGTTGCATGTAGCTTTGATAATCAATTTGCTAAGTCTTCCTTTGTAGGATTATTAGCTTATAAAAAGTCAAAAATATCAAGTCATAGATAATAACTATAATTAGTAAATAAAGATATTTATTAGATAGAAGAATATATCAAATTATTATAAATAAATTTTGCTAATGGCAAAAAAGTTGTCTAATTATCTTGATGATAATTGATGATATACCTCAAATACTGTTTCAAAACTTAATTTATCTATTTTTTTTTATCCATTAATTAGAGGATAGAAGGTAGAAGATAGTTTTATATCCACCTTCAATATTTTAAAAAAGATTTTTTAAAATTTTGATACAAATTGTATCCTTCTATCTGATGTAATATTCTTTGACAATCCATGATAGTAATAGATATTATCAAGGAAGAGTTTAGCTGTTTCTTTATATATGATAGATTTTGTACATGGTACAAAATGTACCATTTTGATGAAACAATCTACAATCATAAATATAGAATCATATGGACTTGAAATTGATAAATCTATGATAAAATCCATAGAGATAGAAGACCATGGTTGTTCCGATATAGATAATAGTTGGAAAAGTTTGTAAGATTGATGACAAGGAGTTTTTGATCTTGAACAAACATCATATGAATACACAAATTTTTTAATTGCCTTCTATATTTGAAACCACTAAAAATCTCTTGATATTAATTTTAAAGTCTTATATCCAAAATATCCTACTGTAAGAAAGTTGTAACAAGTTTCAAAAGCACGTTTTTGGAATAGAGAGAGTTTGCTTTAAGAAAGTACTAGGCTTTTTGCTATCACTAATTTTTCAATTAAGTATCAAGATAGATAAAAATTCCAAATTTATATAAAGATGTTTTTAAAAAAGACCATTATATCAAATACATAAGCCTTAAGTATTCTAGAATCTCCAAAATGTAGCAAAAATATACTAATCCCTTCATTAACCTTAAAAAAAAAAAAATTTAAATTTCAATAGCATATATTTCCAAATCAGCCATCCAAAAGTACTCAAATATTATCAAAAAAATGGACTACTTACTGCATTGGAATTTGATCTTCTATCTTCAACTTCTAATATCTCTTTCTTCTAAACTTCAAATATAACTATTCTTCTGTATAAAATGTAGGTCTTAAAATCACCTTTCCAACCACATCTTTTGATCTCCAAAAGCTCTTGTACAACTCCTTGTATTGACAATAGAGTGATAGTAGATTTGATTTATATACCTTAAATTCAAGCATCTACTATTCCTTCATAAAAAATCCAAAGCTCGTAATTTTTATACCAAGATTATAATACAAAAAACAAGCTTTCTAATCCTAGCCTTTTATTTTTGAATGCTCTTCTTAAAATTGCTAAAATCCTTATTCTTGTCATAGACAACCTGCTCAAAGCCTATAGGGCATGACCATCAACCAATAGGGCTATAGATCTTCACCTCTTGCCTTCATTCATCCATACCTTGCTTTTATTCCTTCAAATAAGCCTCTTAATAGTTTAATTTTTTATCTTTGGATCCTAATCTATTTTCAAGGCTTCATATTAAATATTTAGATTCTATATAATTCAAATACCGTAATCAAAATAAATAAAAAAAACCAAAATAAAGTTTCGTATACCAACTCTTTTTAATTTAATCTATTAATTATTTTAACACATATTTAGATTTATAAATATATTATATATTTTAATTAGTTTTTATATACTATAAGTAATTACAATACAACATCTACTTCCTCCAAACTTGTACATCTTTTGATATGTGCCAAAAAATCACCCCTCTTCAATCTTCAACTTAATCAATGATTCTTGAGTAAATTGATGTTCAATTTTGTATTTTTTTCTTAAGCTTAGCTCTTTAATTACTTGCTTAGAGTGTATCAAGGACAAAGACATGAATCATAAAAGAATAAAATATACTCTCATTGTCATGAAGTAAATACATCCATATATAAAAACCTAACTTAACTATCTTTTCTTTAAAATTTTATTAAGTTCTTTCTTTCTTCTTATCAATCTAAATTTTTATATAGTTTAGGAAAAATTTCTCACTTTCTTTCTTTTTCTTTGGCTAAAATTTTACCTTATCTTTAATCTTAACTTTAACTTTGGTTTAGCCTTGAAAACTTCTTTTATTTCTTTTATTTTTTTTCCAATCTTAAGTTTTAGTAGATTCAGGATTATATTTATAGATATAAGGAGTTTTGACTTTGAAGTTGAATTTAGGATTTTATCAAAGATAAATAGAGGTTTGGATGTCAATAGTTGGCTGCCATTAATAGTGCTAACTTGGAGGATTAGATTTGGGGTTTTTATAACTTTAAACTATTAATTGTTGACTTGGACTTTAAAGACCTTGGCTGCGACTTCTTTGATGAGCTCGGAAGAGAAGAAGACAGGGTTTTTTGGCAAATCGAGGGAAGCATTCAGAGAGAGCTTCTTCTTGGCATGAGTTTAGGTGGTAGAAATGCATGATTTGGAGCTTAGATGAGAGAGATATGCTTGTTTGAACTTAGACTACTAATATGACACCTATTGTCACTTTTTAGGGTATATTTGAAGTTTTAAGATACTAGCAAGAAATCAAGAAGTTGGATTAGAAACTAGACTTCAAGTTATATATTTTGCATCCAAGAATTGATAGAAATGATTCTAGAATGAGTGAGATATGGCTAGTTAAACCCAGCAAACTAAACTAGGATTTTGAAGAAGTTAGATAAATAGAAGGGTTTGCTTTAAGCTAGAACTTGAGTTTCAAGAAGAATTTGAATCTCATTTTTTGTTTACATATTACTTATACTATAAAGAGTCTATGTCTAAAATCTCATATCAATTGAGACTTTGATTAGACAGTAATGGCAAATTTGTTCTCAGGTGTCTAGGGTTTTAACTTTTAAAAGTATCTACCAAGGATTTAGTGATATCTAACGATTAACAATGAATTCATAGCTCAAAATTTATGTAATGAAGATCAAAGGTATGAATTATGTTTTTCCAAATTTTGAGCTTATTTGAATGGCTAGATCTTAAATTATGAATTTTTAAGTTTCGGATTGAGATTTGACTTCTAAAAGTATCTGCTAAGGATTTGGTGATATCTAATGATCGGCAATGAATTCATGGCTCAAAATTTACGTAACAAAGATCAAAAGTAAGAATTATGTTTTCCCAAATTTTGAGCTTATTTGAATGGCTGGATCTTAAATTATAAATTTTCAAGTTTCTGGTTTGGTTTTTACTTATATAATTACTTGCTAATATTTTGATGATATCTAGTGATCGGTAATGAATTCACAATTGAAATGTTTTGTGAAGATGACTAAAGAAGTGAAGTCTATGCTTCCAAAATTTGAACTTACATAAATGGCTGGATTTTGATTTATAAATTTTCAAGCTTCTAGTTTGTTGATTTATTATACGCATGGTTTTGTGACTAAAAAAGAAAAATTTAAGAAAGTTTGTGCATATTGGATCCAACTTGATTGTAAAGAGGGACCTTGTATCTATCTGAAGCGGACTTTTGCCACGACATCGTGTTACTCAAAATCACTCGAAGATGGAATAATATTAAAACTATAATGGCTGTTGTCTAAGATAAGAAGAATAGAGATTCTTGAAATAAGACTAAAAATAAGAAAGGCATTGATAAGAGTGAAGAAGGCTTCATTTTTATCTCTATGTATACTATCTATCTAAGAAGTATGTGGTGACATTCTATAAGACCTCCAATATGTGTCTAACTTGTAAGATACATGTCAAACTTACAAGATAAGTTTCTTACAGGTGCACCATGTATTTGGCTTGTTCCACAAACTACCAACATACATAACACGTGGCTAGCTTGTTCTACAAGCTACCAACATGTGCAATATATGGCTAGCTTGCTGGTGAAATTTCTAGCCTACTAATCACCTATAGACATGTATAAAAGTGAATCGACATCCATAATGCTTCTAGGAAGCTTGTCTATAAGATATTATCAAATTAATCTATTTTTACCTATTTCTACTTATCTATATTAATTAAATAATTATTAGAATAAATCTTCACTGTAATATTATCTTCCTTTCTAGAGATGAAATTTGCAAGGAGCGGTGATTACGTTGTCGTGTTGTGATTTGGCTACTATGTAAAAAAATTGTACATATATATTTAATATATAATTTACTACTTAGTTAAATAAAAGTCATATCAGTGGATTTTATTGGTTATAGGATGTGATTAGGTTGCTAGTTTAGAAAGGATCTATTAAAAAGATTATTATTAAGGTTTATACAACCTTATTTTCTTTCTAGTAGTGACTTTTGAAGTTAATTTTATATTGATTGTAACTTGTATATATCTTAGGTCACCTATATTAGACATTGGTGATCCTTAAGATCTTATTTACTTCTTTTATTTGGTGCTTAAAGCACCAAGTATGTAAATCCTATAAGAAGAAGGGTTAGAAAAAGGTTTTTAGTGTAAAAAGGGTAGTTTGGCCATCCATGTGGATGAATAGAGGTGGATGATAGAAATCTCTATTCTAATTGGCCAAAAATCATGCCCAATGGGCTTCAAGGAGGCTGCCCGAGGGTTTATTAGGAGTTAGGGTTTGTTTTTGGAGAGGAGTCGAACATTAGAGGCTAGGATCATAAGGTTTAGGTTTTTGGATCTGGTTTAGGTGCAAATTTTGTGTGATTTTTACTTTTTATGAAGAAGTTATAGGCGCCCAAAGTTAAGGTGTTGATTTTGGACCTACTGTCACTCTTTTAGATATAACTCGCGCATACAGAGAGCAATTAAGAATTGGCGACTAGGGTTAGAGAGAACACTTTCACAGCTACACTTTTTACATATGGCTCGATAAAATCCAAGCTAGAGTGAAGGAGATATTGGGAGTTGAAGTCAGTGCTTACAAACTTAAGGGCAGTAAGTGACCCGCTTACATAGTGGTTACATTTTGAGCTATATCTAATGCAATTTGATAGATTTTTGGCTCAAAATTTTCAAGAGTGTATATGCTTATGTCAAAAGACTATATAAAATTTTTTTGTGGCATTGGGATTTTAGATTTGTGAGATATAAGGAAAATAGTGCTCGGGTGTCTCTGAGCTAGGGTTTTAAGCACCTGCTAGGAATTTTGAGATATCAGACGATCAGAAACGAATTTACGATCGATTCTTTCTTGTGATGAAACTTAAGAGATTTATCTATATTCAAAACTAAATATTATAGAAATTGAATAGTTTGATCAAGAGTTATTGAACTCTAAAGTTCAGTAAGAAATAAGTCCTTGCAGATGAATAAAGTTTTGAAGGGTTTTTGTGGAAATTTGAACCCTTTCTGTACAAACTTACTTGAATACAAGAGGGTTTATATATATAACTTCTCTTTTGTGAGATTTTTGTATTATTTTTTCTTTTTATTGAGGACAAACGATCTATTGGATTTTTGCCATCAAGTTTCAAATAAATTCTCCACAGCCAAGTACCTAGTGTATTCCTAGATAGAAGGCAACGTCATACGACAACGTGTTGATGAAATCAAAGATGCGCCAAATTATATTTGCCAGATACTCTGATCTTTGTTCTTTTAGAAGGTAGTTGATAGGTCTTCTTAGCCATTGATAGTGTCCCATACTAGGATGAAAGGACTATCCTATTATTTGATCATTGTTGAGACCTTCATAACTTCCTTCAAAGAAAACATTTGGAACACCATCAAGAATAGTTCTTACTTCTGAAAGTATTATCAAACACTAGGAGTCTCTTCCAAGGTTGTGATATCAAACACATTGTATTTTGCTATCAATTTGAGGAAGAATATGTCATTCTTCAAGATCTTCATTTGTCTTTTGTCATCTTGAAGATTGTGATAATTGTAATGTCTTGATTAATAAATCAGTAAACGATGGTTTTTAAGCTGAATTCATGGGTTGTTGATTCTCTATTTTTTTTGGCATGAACAAATTTAAAAAAATAGCAGACAATAATACAAGATAGAATAAAACGTCTTTTGAACCTGCTTGGCTTTATAGTAGGGATTTTTTTAACTCTTCATTGTAATTTTGATAGATGTCGTCGATGAAATGTATTAACTTTTGTTAATACATTAGCTAGATTCCTAGATGGTTTCCATGTGCATTCATTGATATCATATCTGCGCCAATATACAAGATATTCTAATCAATTTCAATGCCACCTCAAATCTAAGATCTCTTCCACCTCAAATTCTTCATTGTTATTTACTTCTATAGGAGGCTATGGCATTTGTCTTCTTCCTTGTATATCCATTGTCTTGTATGATTCAAGCAATGACATGTGGAATATAAGGTGGATCTTCATAGATTTTAGTAGATATAATTGATAGGCAACTGGATTAATCTATTCACAAATTGAAAATAATCCAAGCCTATGATAATTCAGCTTATTACAAGGACAATTAGTCTTGATATTATGACAAAGTAATCATATCTTATCGCCCACATGGAATTGAGGTTGTTCCTTACAATAGACATTTGCATTGATCTTTTATTATTTTTGAGCTTTTTTTAATTGTACCTTCATTATTGCATGTAGTTTTAACAATCGATTTGCAAAATCTTTCGCTATAAGATTATCAACCTTTAAAAAGGTATATATCAAATATTGCTCTAAAACTTGATTTATCTGTTTTATTTGTCCATTAGTTTGAGGGTGGAAAATTGAAGATAGTTTTATATCCACCTTCAATATTTTAAAAAGGGTCCTCCAAAATCTTGATACAAATTATGTCCCTCTATTTGATATAATATCCCTTGATAATCCATGATAGGGATAGATATTATTAAGGAAGAGTTTAGTTATTTCTTCACCTGTGATAGTTTTTGTACATAGTAGAAAATAGGCCATCTTGGTGAAACAATCTATAATCACAAACATAGAATCATATGAACTTGAATTTGAAAGATCCATAATAAAATCCATAGAAATAAAAAATTAAAGTTATTCCAATATATGTAATGGTTAGAGAAGTCTGTAAGATCAATGTCGAGGAGTTTTTGGTCTAAAACAAATGTTGCATGACTTTACAAACTCTTTAACAACCTTCTATATTTGAGGCCACCAAAAATCTTTTAATACTAATTCCAAAGTCTTGTTATATCCAAAATATCTTATTGCAAGGAAGTTGTAACGAGCTTCAAGAGCACATAGTCGTGCTTCACCTTTTGAAATATATAGGTGTCATTTGAAATAGAATAGATCATTCTTATACTCAAATTTAGAAACATCATGAGACTTAGATGAATTATTCTTAATTTCATGAACAAAAGGATCTGAAGACATATTTGATTAGACTTGCTTGAGAAAAATTGAATCAACAATCAATGTTGATTTCATTGCTCAAAGATGAAATTACTTTGATTTCAAAAAAATTATTCTTTGTTGATCAAAAGCTGAATCTCCTTCTTTTGCTGCAAGATAAGAATGTCTAAAAAAGGCATTGGATAAACCTTGTTGTTTTCTTGATTGATAAGTGATAATGAACTTGAATCTTGACAAAGACATATTTTAATAAGCTTGACAATAATTCAACACACATACTGATATAAAACATTTGAGATTCTTGTGATCCGTATATATGGTGAATAGATTAAAAGCGCCTTCTAGATAATAATGCCATTCTTCAAAAGAATCCATAAAACTATACGTTTAATTTGTGACAATACCACATTCGTTATAAATTAAACGTATCAATGAAACTACAATTTTTGAAAAAAATCCTTGATAAAGATTTAATAATAATTGGCAAATGCCAAAAGCATTACACATTCCTTATTATTATTAGAATCTTCTAATCCATGATTATTTGGACTTTCTTAGGATCCATCTTGAGACCATCATTCAAGATGATGTATCTTAAGAAGTCAACTTGAATAGTATAAAATACATACTTTTCCATCTTTGCATATAGTCCTATATATTGTATAGATCTTCACTTGATTGAATTGATCTAGAAGTTTTGAAATCAAAGATAAAGAATACATATTCGTAATGGTAATCCTATTAAGTCCTTGATAATCTATACACATCTGCATTGATCTGTCTTTTTTCTTCACAAATAAGATAAGAGCTTCTGTTGGAGACTTTGAATGGTATATGAAGTTTTTAGCCAAGTTCTCGTCAATATATTCCTTCAATACAATCAACTGATTTTGTGATAAATTATAGATTGGTCCAAATGGTGGTTGAGCTCCCTCTTGAAGATCAATTGAACAATCATAAGGTCAATACTCTGGAAGAATATTTGTATTTTTCTTTTCAAAAACATCTTGAAAATCTTAATATTGGCTAGGAATATTACTTGTAGTAGTTTAGCATCTGAAATGGATGTAGCATATAGAGTAAAAAATAATCTTTTTTTTGCCACATGTATGAAAGCTTTCACACCTATTCATAAGAGTTTGGATATACTAGATTTATATATGTCTACTTGACTAGTAGATATTTGGATTAAACTATGAGAAAAATTAAGATTACGGTGTTGAGGTAGAGAGAGTTTGTCTCAAGAAAGCGTTGGGCTTCTGACTGCCACTAATTATTCAATCAAGATTTAAATATAATAAAACCTCTAAATTTATATAAAATATTTTTTTATAGGACTATTACATCCAATATATAAGTCTTATTTCATCAAACCACTCAAAACATAACAAATGCTCTAAAAGCCTCATTCCCCCATAAGAAGGGAATTTTTTCTAAACTTTAAAAATCCATAACTTTTAATTCAACTATCTAAATCTATTCCAAATTTATATAAAGTACTGATATAATCTTTAAAACTACCACCACAAATTTCAACCATTGATTCATTACCAATCTTTAGATATTGCCAAAATCCTAGCAGTAGCTTCAAACCCTTATTTATAAACACCTGTGTACTAAATTCTTCATATCTCACAATCTAAAAGTCTAAATGCTATGAAAATTTGATATATAGCTTTTTAGCATAATGATACATCTTCTTAGAAAGTTTGAGACAAAAATTCGTCCAAAAACTCAAAATATGGCAAATTCCATCACTATCAACAAAACGGCCTACTTACTGCCTTGGAATTCAATCTGTTGATTTTGACTCCTTCTTCAAAATTCCAAATATAATAAGTCTTCTACATCAGGTATAGAGCTTAAAATCACCTTTCTAGCCGCACCTTTTGATCTTTAAAAGATCTTATATAACTCTTCTAATCTTCAAAAGAGTAATAATAGGAATTATTTGTACATCTTAATTTCAAGCGCCTACTACTCCCTCATTAAAATTCCAAATCCTTTGATTTTTATACCAAAATTATAGTACTAAAAATAAGTTTTTTAATCCTAGTCTTTGCTTTTTGAATGGCCTCCTTGAAGTTGCCAAAACCCTTATTAAGGTTGCGAGCACCCTCCTCAAAGCCCATTGGGCATGATATTTGACCACTAGGGATGAAGTTCCCCATTCTTTTCCTTCATCCGACCATGCCTTAATTTCATCCCTCCCAATTAGCCTCCTACTAGCTTAAATTTTCATCATTAGGCTCCTACCTTCTCTCAAGGCTTCATACTAAATATTTAGTTTTTATATAATTTCAAAGCAATAATCAAATTACGTAAAAATCTAAAATAAATTTTCTTACACCAACTCCTTTTAATTTACTTTATTAACCATTCTAACACATAGCTAAACCTATAAATATATTATGCATTTTGAGTGGATTTTACATACTATAAGCAATTATAGTACAACAACGGAAAGTCTAATTTATTTGAAGATTATATTTTTTTAACCTTAATAATCCTAAAATAATTGGATTGGAAGGAGAACTAATGATATTAAATATTATTATGCTATTATGTCCCTTAATTACTACATCTAAAGGAATAGTCTCATGGATAACATCTCCAAAAGACAATGAATGATCATCTATGATTTCTACATGTACGGCTTTAGTTTTCTTGATTAGAAATATTTTTTATTTTTTGACAAAGTCTTTATCTATGAAATAAGCTGAGGCTCTTGAATCTAATAAAGTAAAAACTTTTTGATTTTTAGATCCTAAAAAAATATCTATTATAAAATAAGGTGAGGGATAAGAGAAGAGAATAGGACCTTTATAAGGTATTGCACATGATTCCAACCGCACAGTCCCTATTGTAGCTGGAGAAGCTCAATTTCTAATATATTATCTTCTTTAGCAACCATATACCTTATTTTGTGATTACATTGCTTTTTTAGACAATATTGAGCAATGTACTTTGCTTCTCTACAATACAAGCACAACTCCTCTTAACGACGTTAAGTCTTTTTCTATTTGGTGAGAGGTTTAAAACATACTACATCAATTTGCATTAGATCTAGCTTAGTGAAGTAAGTTTCTGAAAACTTAGGAGTTATTGTCATCACTTGACTTGATCTTCTCTAGCTGAATTTATGTTCTTGTAGTCTTTCAAATAAATGATTATTGCATACAATGGCTAGAGCAAAAAATTATTCTAAGGAATTTATTTTTGACATTGTTAGTAATAAGTCTTTGACATTATCCTTAAAACCATAACAAAATTGATTGATAAAGGCCTTGTTGTTCTACTCCACATTGCAACAAAAATTTTGAAATTCTACAGCATATGTTGTGGCTGATCGTGATTCTTGTCACAAAGATAAGAGCTTGATCTCTATTTCCCTCTCTTGATCACTTTTTCTAAATGTGGCTATAAATACTTCAACAAATGAATTCAAATTATAAAAAAGTTATGAATCTTTTTCCATCAAAAATACAAATAAAAAAAAAACACTTCGAAATAGAAGTGCTTCTATAAATCCATCTTGAATAAATCCATTAGGATATTGAAAAGGATGTAACCTTAGATATAGCTTGACTTGTTATAAAAATCTTCAAAATTTTGATCTTGTTCTATCGAACTTCTCAAGCATACTAATCTTTACCTCCTTCATTTTGATAGAAACAAGGCTTCCTAGATTTGCTTGTAAGGTGGATTTACTTGCTTCCCTCAATTGTATAACTTCTTGATGTAGGCTTTGGACTTCTTCCATAGGCATATGAATAGTGCCTCCATAATTGATATTAGTGATTTGTGAAACTTCCATCTAAAGAGTATTGACAAGCACTTCAAGATCTATGATAGTTGTAAATCTATTCTTGCTTCTGCTAAGTGTAGTATCTATAATCTTTCCTTCTATCTTAATAACTTCACAATTCAAATTAAAAGAGGATAATCCACAACCTCTAATATCAAAAAAAAAAAAAATTCTACAAAGAAGGATGATCTATTTTTTTTTTTTCAAAAAATCAAGATTAAAAAGCAAAGAATGTTAATTTAAAGGTAGATAATCCACAACCTTCAAATACAACAATAGAAGTGGAATAATTCACTCACTTTTTAAATACAAAATAAGAACAATGAATCTTCATTCTTGTCAAATAATTCTATCTTGTAATTCAATTGCATAGTCATAGGGATGGTATTTTGATAACATGTTTTTTTTTTTTTTTTTCCAAATACGTCATCAATTGCTTCAATTGCCTAGTTGGATCTATTGAAGTAGCATATAATGCAAATATAGTCCCTTTTTTTATTACTTGTATAAATGCTTTAGCTCTAAAAAATGAAATAGTATCTCGTTTCTTCTTTTGATGTTTGAATCGTGAAAAAATCTTTTGCAAACTCCAATCAATATTAGGATTACGTAATTTAAATCAAAAGAGTCTAATCACAATAGAATTTTTTGGACATCAAATGATGTTGAAGACAATGTGTGATATTTAATCTCCTAGTATCACTTTGAATAGTTGGATTTCTTCAATAACATCCCTTGATGCAAGGTTTTGTCTATCAATGACTTCAATGGATGTAGGATGGATCTTCTTTATAAGTACTAAGTTATACTTAATTCCAAAATCTTTATCTATAAAGCATGCTAAGGCTCTAATATCTAAAAAAAATTTAGCAAAAATCTCATGTCTTAAAATTCTTATATAAAACATGACGTTGGATTTAGAGATAGGAAGAGACTTTTTTTTGGTACATTAGATTTGAGGGTGTCCAATCGTAAGGTCCCTACTATGGCTAGATGTCTTTGTTTCCCGACTTTTTTAATTCAAATATCATATCTTATACTTTGAATTCTCTAGACTTATTTAGATAATTTGCTATCTTGTGATTAGGTCTTCTACAATATAAATATAGATTCTCTTCCTGATATTTAACCTTTTCTATTAGTGTTATTAGCTTGAATTAAATTATATCAATTTATATAAATTCAAGATATGTTAATGGCTTCTTCAATATTCTTGAAGAGGTAGGAAACATACTTTAATAGTTATTGCTGAAAATTGATCATCTTTTTTATTGTAATTCAAATAGATGATTGTTACAAGTAATAGCTTGAGATATGAGTTCTTTTAAAATTTCAATTTTTAGCATTGTAATCAATAAATTCTTCACATTGTCTTTTAGGCCATAATAAAATTGAGTCATAAAATTCTTATTGTTTTAATCAAGATCACAAGTAAATTGTTGAAATTCTACGGTGTCAAGGATGCAAGTTAGCAGGTTAGCAAAGAACTAAGGAGAAGAAATCAGAACTAGAATAACTTCAAGAATAAAGAACTGGATGAACAAGAAGAAGAACAAGAACTAGATCAAGAATAAGAAATTGGATTAATATCAAGAACAAGGCAACACTCTGGATTATTCTAAGAATTATATTGGCAAGACTAAGGTGCTCCTCAGTCTTGCCTCTTATTTATATTATGAGACCTTATGTCCTATTGGACCTTCTAAGAGTATCTTAGAATATTCTAAAAACTTGAGGAAGATTTTGGAAGACTCTAAAAAGTCTACGGGGGATCTTGAAAGATTGAAGAAGATTCTAGAGGGTCCTAAGAGTATCTTAGAATATTCTAGAAGTTTGAAGAAGATTTCGGAAGACTCTAAAAAATCTACGGGAGATCTTGGAAGGTTGAAGAAGATTCTAGAAGATTCTAGAAGATTCTAAAAGATTCTAAAAGATTTTAAAAAGCTATAGAAGATTCAAGAAGACTACCAAAAGTTCTAGTAGTGACTTAAATATGTCCGTGACATCATCTTCCCTTCTAGCGGCGAGTTTCATGAGGAGCCGAAGCAATTTGATAATCAAATCATATGTGTAAAAATTCTAGAATTCATCGGAATAGAAAAGCAATATATTCCGTCTTTTGTGCGTTGATTATCGGTTCAATAGGACCTTTGAGGTGGCGTTGATGACCTCCAGATATAACCTCTGTAGACCAATATCCCATCCAAGAATTTATTCTTTGTTGCGACCTTCAAAACATCCTCCGAATATAATTTTTGGTCCACCTGGAATCACCCTTCCAACTTTGAGAAGTATTATCAAAGCTCGGGCATTTGAATCAAGATTTTTGTGATGAGGCCATATCTCCAAAGATTCCAAGCGTGGCCTTACTTGATGTTAGGATACTCCTTCTTCATCTTGTCCATGTTCTTCAAACCTACTAGATTGTGAAAGTTGTAATGATTTCCTAGCCGCTTGTATGCCAGAAAAATCTTCTGACTCTTGTTCCTACAATTCCTTTGAAATGCAAAGATTTGAAATGATAACTAACAAGCTTCTAGCAAGATCTATTCTATCCTAGGAAAATACAAGTGTAGGTCTCGGCATGGATCTTCTCTTTTTATAGTGGTCTTTTGTTGTTGATAGGAAGTATCATTTAGAAGCCAAGAGATGTTATTGTCCGCAAAATCTTCAATGACCATTGAATCTAGGTTTTTTAGGATATTGTTGATGGAATTGGTGAACCTTCTTAGGTGCATTCTTAAGATTATCTGAGGGTTCCTATGTTCTTTCGCTAATTCCATAGCCCTTCTAATGGATGAAATATTCTAATTGTCCATGTCTTATACGTGAATCCAATATTTCATCCACCTCGTATTCAATCTCTTGATTGACTTCAACTAGAGTTGGTGGTGGAATAGTTCTTCCAGTAATATTTGATTTATAATAGATTTTTAAAAGCAAGACATGAAAGACTGGATGAATGTGTATGCTACTTGGTAATTCGAGATGAAAACTTACTGGATTTACTTGGTGTAGAATTATAAAAGATCCAAGTCTTTGATAGTCTAATTTTTGTGATGGTCAATTTGTTTGTATATTTTGTCAAAGTAACCACATACGATCTCCTACTTTGAAATTTGGTTGGTTCTTGTGATGAATGTCTACATAGTTTTTATATCAATCTTGGGCTATTTATAATTGGAATTTTAGTTCTTTATGGATGGTTTTTAAATAAGTAGCTTGATTCTCTGTAGCAGGGCTTCCCACATCTTCAATTTGGAATGGATCTGCTTGAAGGTGGTATCCATAGTTTGAAAAGAATGGAATTTGCTTTGTTGAAGAATGTTTGGAGTTATTATATGCAACCTCAGCCAATGGTAGAAAGTCCGTCCAATCTTCTTGTTGGTAATTTATACTGCAATAAAGATATTGTTCCAAGATCTATCACTCGTTCTGTTTGATCGTTAGTTTGAGGATGATAAGCAGATGAGATGTTGATCTTGACTTTTAAAAGCCGAAATAATCCTCTCCAAAAGTTTGATACAAATTGTGGTCTTCAATTTGAAATAATATCAATTGGAAGGCCATGTATTTGATAAATATTATCAATAAAAAGCTTGGCTATTTCTTCCCCAAAAATAGTCTTGTTGCATGGGATAAAGTGTGCCATCTTGGTAAGACGATCTACCACTACAAAAATTGAATCTTTTCTATTCAAAATTGGGAGGTCTGTAATGAAGTCCATAGATAATGATTGCCATGGGCCCTTAGGAACTGGAAGGGGTTGCAAAAGTCCATATGGTTGGTGTCTTGGAATCTTTGTTCGCCCACAAATTTTGCATGATTGGATGAACTCTTTCACCAATTTCTACATTTGAGGCCACCAATAGTCTCTTCATATCAATTTCAGGTCTTATTGAAGCCAAAGTGTCCAACTGCTCGAAGGTCATGTTGAGCTTAAAGGATTTGAAGTCTTGTACATCTTGGAGGAACATATAGGAGATTCTTGAAGTATAACAATCCATCTTCCAATTTGAAATTATTGTCTTCTTTCTCATGTGCATTTTTTAAATGTTATTAGATATTTTTTATAAATAGATCTGTCTTCATTGCTTTCTGGATTTCTATCTTGAGAGTTGTATCTGTATAGGTAGATAGTTGACTGCAAATTGGACTGTCAATAAATTAGTTGACAACAAATCTTGATAGTTGGACGGCTTCAACATGATTGATTTTTGTTGATCCAATACAATGTCTCTTATTCTTGGTGCAAGATATGATCGTCGAGAAAGGACATCTGGTTTTTCTTGAAGTTTTTCTAGACAATATGTAATTACAAAATCAAATCAAGATAATGACATGCTCCATAGTGCTTGTCGATGATTTAGAACAAGAGCACTCATAAAATATTCCAAGTTTTTGTGGTCGGTATATATCATGATCTTGTGTTGAGCTCCTTCCAACAAATGGTGCCATTCTTCAAAAGCATCAATAATTGCCAATAATTCTTTGTCATGGATCTTGTAATTAATCTCTGCAATTGAAAATTTTTGAGAGCGCAATGCTACTGGATGTAGTTGACCATCATCACCAGTTTGAGAGAGTATAGATCTCAATGCAAAATCTAAGGCATCCATTTCTAGAATAAATGGTTTTGTTAAATCTGTATGGACAAGTATAGGAGCAGAGGTGAAAGATTCTTTTAGCTTCTTAAATGCTTCTTTAGCCTTATCATCCCAAATAAATTTGTCTTTGGCTGTAAGTCGCGTTAATGGAGCCGCAATCTTGGAATAATCTTTAATGAAGATTCTGTAGAAATTTACAAATCCCAAGAAACATTGTACATCTCTAATTGATGATGGTTGTTTCCACTCTATAACAGTTTATATCTTCTTTGGATCTATGAAAATCCCATTTTTTGAAGCAATATATCCCAAAAATTGGACTGATGGTTGGTGGAAAGAGCATTTCTCCAATTTGGCATATAATCTACTTTCTTGTAATTTCTTTAATACCTTCCATACATGATATTCATATTCTTTTTCATTCTTAGAAAAGATCAAGATATCATCCAAGTAGATGACTACAAAGTCATTTAAGTATTCTCGTAAGATATCATTCATCATATGTTGGAAGACTGTAGGTGCATTTGTAAGTCCAAAAGGCATAACATTGTACTCAAAATGTCCATACCTTGTGCAGAATGTTGTCTTCTATTGATCTCCTTCCTTAATCCTGACTAGGTTGTAGCCGCCTCTCAAATCAATCTTTGTAAAAATCTTTGCTTGTCCTAATTGTTCCAATAATCTTGAGATTAATGGTAATGGATAGCGATTTTTTGTAGTTACCTTGTTCAGACGTCGATAGTCAATATACATATGTAAGGAACCATCCTTCTTTTTTACAAATAATATAGGAGCTCTAGCAGGCGATTTTGAATGTCGAATAAAATTCTTAGCTAAATTTTCATCAATATATTTTTGTAAGGTTGTAAACTCCGTTTGTGATAGATTGTAAATGGGACCAAATAGAGGTTGAGCTCCATTTTGTAATTCGATTGCACAATCATAAGGACGATGTTTGGATAATATGTCTGCTTTTTTCTTTTCAAATATGTCTTTCAAATCGAGATATTAATTAGGAATTTCTTGCTTTAATTGCTCTATTTGATCTTTCATTGGGATAGCATACAATGCAAATGCATCTCCTTTTTTTGCTGCTTGCATAAATACTTTAGCTTTAAAGAATAGAGCAGTACCTCGTTTCTTCTTTTGATGTGTGGATCTTGAGAAAATTTTCTGCATATTCCAATCAATATTAGAATTATGTAGCTCAAACCAAGGAAGTTCAATGTTAATAGGATTTTTTGGACATCTAATGATATTGAAAACAATTTGTGATATTTGATCTCCTAATATCACTTCCAACGGTTGGATTTCTTCAACAACATCTCCTGATGCAAGGTTTTGTCCATCAATGACTTCAACTAGTGCAGGATGGGTCTTCTTTACAAGTAGTAGATTATGCTTGGTTGCAAAATCTTTATCCATGAAACATGTTGAGGCTCCAATATCTAAAAGGACTTTAGCAGAAATTTCTTGTTTCAAGGTTCTTATATATACATGAAGTATAAAACAAGATGTTGGATCCGGAGGTAAAAAGAGACTTTTTTCTGGTACTTTAGATTTGAGGGTGTCCAACCGCAAGGATATGTTAATGGCTTTTCCAATACTCTTGAAGATATAGCAATTGTACCTTGATAGGTATTGCTGAAAATTAATCGCCTTTCTTGTCATAGTTCAATTAAGCGATTGTTACAAGTAATAGCTTGAGCTATGAATTCCTCTAAGCTTTCAACTCTTGGCATCGTGATCAATAAATTCTTTACATCATCCTTTAGGCCATAACAAAATCAAGTCATAAAAGCCTTATCATTCCAATCAAGATCACAAATAAGTTGTTGAAATTCTGCGGCATAAATTGCAGTTGAATGTTGTCTTTGTCGTAGATTTTGGATCTTCCTCTCTGCCACTCTTTCTCGATCATTGTCTCCAAATGCAGCAATAAATCTTTCTATAAAAGCTTCTAAGTTGTACAAGATTGGAAAATTCTTTTTCAATACTGGCGCAAACCATGATCGAGCACTTTGTGATAAAAGAGTGCCCACAAAAGCAACTTGAGTAAATCCATCTAGGTAACAAGATGGATATAGTCGTAAGTAAAGTCGCACTTGTTGTACAAACCCTCGAAAGTTGGATCTTGTTCCATCAAACTTGTCAGGCATACTAGCTTTTGACTCTTTTATGACAACCCTTAGAACTTCTAGAGAAGTTGTGTGCATAGCTTATTTACCACTTGCTTTTCTTAATCAAATAATCTCTTATTGTAAGTTATAAATCTCTCGCTTAGTTTCTTCAGATACTTGCTCCATTTGCAATTCTTTTCTTGGATTGCGGAAGAATGTCATTTCTTCTCGTACTGTATCCAATAGGGCTCGAAGATCTGCAAGTATTGCCACTCTATTCTCTGTTTGTGAGAATGCACCTTCATTAACCTGATCTATTTCCATCTTAAAAAAGAAAAAATTAATAAGCCGTTAGTATTTTCTATACTAAAAGGAATGCTTTGAGACAATTAGTTTAGAGGAGGATAATCCGCAACCTCTAAAATGTAGTGATATAACTTAAGAAAGGGATAATCCACTCTTTTCAAAGAAAAATCAACTACAACAAATAAACATATCAATCTAGAGGGGAGTAGTCTGCACTCCTCTAGAACGCAATAGTATCTTGAAGAGGGATAATCCACTCTCTATTAAGAGATCTAAGCTCTGATATGATTATGTAAGTTAATCTTGCCAAATTGTCAAAGATGCAAGTTAGCAAGTTAGCAAAGAACTAAGGAGAAGAAATCAGAACTAGAATAACTTCAAGAACAAAGAACTAGATGGACAAAAACAAGAACAAGAACTAAATCAAGAATAAGAAATTGGATTAATATCAAGAACAAGGCAACACTTTGGATTACTCCAAGACTTGTATTGGCAAGATTGAGGTGCTCCTCAATCTTGCCTCTTATTTATACTATGAGGCCTTATGTCCTATTGGACCTTCTAAGAGTATCTTAGAATATTCTAAAGTTTGAGGAAGATTTTGAAAGATTCTAAAAAGTCTAGGAGAGGTCTTGGAAGGTTGAGGAAGATTCTAAAAGATTCTAAAAGATTTTAAAAAGCTATAGAAGGTTCAAGAAGACTACCAAAAGTTCTAGTAGTGGCTTAAGTATGTCCATGACATATGGCATAAATTGAAGCTGAATGTTGTCCTTATTATAGGTTTTGAATCTTCCTTTCTACTACCATCTTTCGATCACTATTTCCAAATGCAGTAGTAAATCTTTCCAGAAAAGCCTTCAAATTGTATAAGATTAAAAAATTTCTTTTGAATAGTGGAGCAAACCATAATCGAGCACTTCTTGATAAAAAAAAATACCTACAAAAGTGACTTGAGTGAATCCATCTGAATAATGAGAAAAATATAATTGTAAATAAAGCTATATTTATTGTACAAAACTTCAAAAAGTGAATCTTATTACATCAAATTTATCAGGCGTTGTCGTGGCAAAAGTCTGCTTCAGGTAGACGCAAGGTCCCTCTTTACAATCAAGTTGGATCCAATATGCACAAATTTTTTTAAACCTTTCTTTTATAGTCACAAAACCATGTGTATAATAAATCAACAAACTAGAAGCTTGGAAATTTATAAATCAAAATCCAGCCGTTTATATAAGTTCAAATTTTGGAAACATAGAGTTCACTTCTTTAGTCATATTCACAAAAATTCTCAATCGTGAATTCATTACCGATCACCAAATATCATCAAAATATTAGCAAGTAATTATATAAGTAAAACCAAACCAAAAACTTGAAAATTCATAATTTAAGATCCAACTGTTCAAATAAGCTCAAAATTTGGGAAAACATATCTCATATCTTTGATCTTTGTCACATAAATTTTGAGCCATGAATTCATTGTTGATCATTAGATATCACCAAATCCTTGGCAGATACTTTTAGAAGTCAAATCTCAATCCGAAACTTGAAAATTCATAATTGAAGATCCAGCCGTTCAAATAAGCTCAAAATTTGGGAAAACATATTTCATACCTTTGACTATTGTCACATAATTTTTGAGCTGTGAAATCATTGCCGATCGTTAGATATCACCAAATCCTTGGCAGATACCTTTAAAAGTCAAAACCCTAGACACCCAAGAACAAATTTTCCATTACTCCCTAATCAAAGTCTCAATTGATATGAGATTTTAGACATAGACTTTTTTATAGTATAAGTAATATGTACACAAAAAATGAGCTTCAAATTCTTCTTGAAACTCAAGTTCTAGCTTAAAGCAAATCCTTCTATTTATCTAACTTCTTCAAAACCCCAGTTTAGTTTGCTGGGTTTAACTAGCCATATCTCACTCAATCTGAACTCATTTCTATCAATTCTTGGACATAAAGTGTGTAGCTTGAAGTCTAGTTTCTAATCCAACTTTTGGATTTCTTGCTAGTATCTTAAAACTTCTAATACACCCTGAAAAGTGATAGTAGGTGCCATATTAGTAGTCTAAGTTCAAACAAGCATATCTCTCTCATCTAAGCTCTGAATCCTGCGTTTCTACCACCTAAACTCATGCCAAGAAGACGCTCTCTCTGAATACCTCTCTGTATTTGCCAAAAAACCCCGTCTTCTTCTCCTCCGAGCTCGTCAAAAAAGTCGCAGCCAAGGTCTTCAAAGTCCAAGTCAACAATTAATAGTTTAAAGTTATAAAAACCCCAAATCTAATCCTCCAAGTCAGCACTATTAATGGTAGCCGACTATTGACATCCAAATCTACTATTTATCCTTGGTAAATCCTAAATTCAATCTCAAAGTCAAAACTCCTTATATCTACAAATATAACCCTGAATCTACTAAAATCTAAGATTGAAAAAAAGATAAAAGAAATAAAAGAAAGTTTCAAGGCTAGATCAAAGTTAAAGTTAAGATTAAAGATAAGGTAAAATTTTAACTAAAGAAAAAGAAAGAAAGTGAGAAATTTTTCCTAAACTATATAAAAACTTAGATTGGTAAGAAGAAAGAAAGAACTTAATAAAATTTTGAAGAAAAGATAGTTAAGTTAGGTTTCTATATATGGATGTATTTACTTCACGACATCCACCCCCTCCAGACCTGCACATCCTCCGGCATGTGCCACCATTCACCCTTCATCCTATTCGTCTTCATCTTGAATTTCTTTATCTTCTTGGTTCCATTGTTCGTCAGACACATACATTTCAAAGTCTTCAGGTAGACAATTATTATTTCTTCTTCGGAAAGCTTTCACTCGTTTCCCTGCTATTGGAATTCGGATAGATGTTCCATCTAAATCTCGAAGTGAGTAAGTTCCATTGTCATGAGCAATTACAACAATATATGGTCCAAACCATCTCCGAGAAAATTTTCTTTGCGTACTATGTTGGTGGTCCAAAGTATTGTCATAAACCACTACCCAATCACCTTCCAAGATTGGTTTCAAACGCAATCGATGAGTTTGATCAAATCGTGTTTTGTTTTCCAATCTTGCTGCTTTCAACCTATCTAGTGCCAATTGGTGGTCTTCTGATAGTCTCTCAATTTGTTGGATCCGGAGTTCCAAAAGTCTTTCACGAGATATGCCATCTTCCCAAGATAAAAATAACCACGTAGGCATAGATTCTTCTGCTGGCATAATGGGCTTTTGACCCAACATTAATTCAACTGGCATATATCCCGTTACCGTACTATGGGTGGTTCTATCGGCCCATAAAGCAAATGGTAGTAGCCTTGGCCATTCCTTTGAATTGCCTTTACAAGCTTTAACTAATGCATGTATGATTGGTGGGTGGCCTCTTTCACTCTTCCCATTTGCTTCTGGATTATATGCAGTGGTTAATTTTAGCTTCACTCCATATCTTTCAAAAAAACTTCTAGCTTCAGCAGCATCTAATTCCCTTCTGTCAGTCCTCATTCCTCCAATACATCCATAGCGACTAAAAATATCCTCAAGGATAAATCGACATATTCTAGCTGTTTGTTTGGTTCTTAAAGCTCTGCCTTCAACATAGTTTGATAACTCTTCTCGTGCTAGAACTAAATATTTTATATTCCATAATCCAACTGGCATAACTACCAAATCAATTACCCATTGGAAGTGAATGGAAAGAGGGTAAGTTGGGTGAAGTTCATCACAATATCTGATTTTGGATTGAAGTTGGCATTCAAGGCACGATCCCACAAAATTCTCTACATCTTTATAAAGACCCTTCCACCAATACCGCTCCTTAATCTTTGTATATGTAGCCCAAATTCCTCGATGCCCAGCCCAATGTGAATCATTAAATTCCTTTAAAACTTGAACTTTGGTGCATGCATTTCCAACTACCCGCAATGGCATTCCATCCTTTCTTTTTGGTTTTTTCCAAAGAAGCCCATCCCGTAGAAAATATCCATATGAATATTGCCTGATTTCTTTAAAAAACTTATTTGACCAATCTTGCAATTTTCTAAGGGTGCTCAAATAAATGCCAATGTCTTTCAATCTTCCTTCATATGATTCTGCCTCAAAAGGTAGAACTTCTTCCATTCTCTCCTTATTTGTTGAAAATACATAATCCAAATCTTTATTACAGCTATCTTCATTCTCTTCTTCAGCAATCATTTCTTCTTTATCCATATATCTAGCCCTTGATAGCATATCCGCTACTGTATTTTCTTTGCCTTTAATGTGAATCAAAATTGGATTTAGAGATTTAATGTAGGCTATCCATCTTAGCATGGCAATATCAGGAGTTGAGCAGTTAGATATCATACCGAGCAAAGGTAAACAATCAGTCTCTAATAGCACATTTGCTCCAATTAAATAATTTTTTTCTGCTTTCAATGCTGTAATTGCACCCCACAACTCTCTTTTCACTTGTAGATATGCCCTCTGGCGCTCTGTCAAGATTCTTGCTCCATATCTAATAGCAAATCGATTCCTGCTGACATCTTCTTGACCAACAACCCAACCTATGGCAATAGGGCTAGTATCCACTGTTACTATCACAGGCTTATCATTCTCATAATTCACTTGTCTTAGAGCCGGTGGAGATCTTAAAATCTTTTTTAAATCTTCCATAGCTTTATCTTGTTCCATGCCCCAAGTAAACTTATTTCTTTTTCTTAAAAGTTTGTATAAAGGCTCCGCTACATGAGCAAAATGAGGTATCCAAATTTGATAGAAAACACATGCTCCAAGAAATCTTCTCACCTCAGTGATATTATTGCAGGCTTTCATTTGTGAAATAACATCTACCTTATCTGGATTTGGCTTTCTTCCATAGCTTCCACACAAATGGCCTACAACTAGAATTTCTTCAACTCCAAATTTGGATTTATCAATGGATAGAGTTAAATTCACCTCTTCCAATCTTTTCAAAATCCTCTCTACATCCTTAATATGTTGTTTTACAAATATTTTGCAGCCATCCGCTTCCACAGTCACATCTTTTATTTCTTCTCTGCAACCTTTGATTGGAATATTGTCTACAAATGGTATAGTCTTTTCTGGTACAAAATCTTTTAGAATTCGATTCATTGCATTCTGCATATGTGCCACTGAGTTGGTGGCACCTTGAGGTAATGTACACATTCGAACCAAACCTAAAGGAGTCTTCATTGTGGTTAAATCCCTGCTCTCTGTTGCCAATTGAAACTGATCATAGCCTGAATACAAATCTCCAATTGAATAAATGGCATGGCCTGCAAAAGCCTCAGCCACCTCATCCACAATTGGACTGGAACCTTTATTTCTAATAGTAACTCGGTTAGCGGGTTGCATATCTTGAATAAACCTTAATGCTCTTGTTTTCTTTGGCACCGTGAACCAACGATTGGAATATGGTCCCATAGAAGGTTCAAGGATTCCCATTTCCATTTTTTCCTTGAGCAACTCAATTAATTTTGAGAGTTGAGCTCTTGGAACTGGAATAGGTTTTAAGTCCCATGGTATATGTGGAACTGTAAAGATCACCATTGGTGCCACTATGTTTGGATGGACACATCCTATTTCATTAGATTTTGATGCAAATGACTTTCCATGTTTAGAAAGCATATTCAAAAAAAGGTTTCTTTCAAGATCAGTCAAGAACTCACCCCCTCCAATCTTCAACTTCTTGAGTGTTTCTTCCGTAAACCGATGTCCAATCCCCTCTAGATTCCTTAGCCTTGGTTCCATTTCAGCTTGTTTTACATGATCTTTGGAATCTTCAGGCAATTGTATTGCCACAGGCTTAATTTTCTTTGCCACTGATTTATACTTTGTATTCACTTGTGCTTCAATTCCAAATATGCAATTGTTAGCTTCTTTAGTAGGATTTTTAACAAATTTTTTTATTTCTTCATAAAGAGCTTGATCATGAATTTCCACCACAATATCATTATTGTTTTTTATATCCATTCCTTCATTTAAACCTTTCAACTGTTGCAGAATATTTCCTACAAACCCTGTTTCTTCCACCATCCCTGAAATAGCTTCATCTTCCAAAAGCACTCCTTTCATCTTTAGATTTTTTTCAATTTTTCTTAATTTAGCTCTATATTTAGAGTCTAATATATCAATACCTTGAAAACTTGAAATACCACATTTGGTCAAATCCAAAATTCCACAGTCATTCTTCTGTACATTGGGGAATATAGTAGTAAATAAAATACTTGCACTCGTAGATCCCCATGCTCCACGTGTGCTCCTTAGAAATCCTGGAAAGTCTCTTCAGTGTCTAGAGGTACTTCTCGCAGTTGATCTCGATGTCTTTCATGCTCTGGCTTTACTGTGAGAAATTGCACTGAATTTCTTCCATCACAACTCCGAATTCTAGCATAATGTGATCCATCATCTAATACCTTAGTTTCCATTCTTGAAGCTGTAATATATGGTTGCCCAAGTATAATTGGATACGTACTTCGGACTTGCACAAAGAAATTCTGATCCACCTCCACATTTCCAATTTTTGTTTTAACTGCTGGGCATGCACCATAAAGACCCCCTCTTTCGTTGTTTGCCGCTCTCAATACCCATCCATGTTTGGTATCTATAGGCCATTTTCTTTTTTCATAAACGACCTTTGATATTATATTAATTTCAGATCCATGATCCACAAGAGCATGTATTGCTTCTTCTAAATTTCCAAGTTTAACTTGGGTTTCTGTTGTAGCCCTTGCCCAATATGGATGAGCATACATTGTTTTTTTTTTACTCACACTTTCCTCATCTGCAGCCGATAAACATGCGTGCACTCTTGCCTCATCTTTCTCTCTTACTTTTATTTCTTTTGTTGCAAGATTAATTTGTTCTTCAATCTTACAATCATCTTCAACTCCTGATTTTTTAATTCCTTCATTTTTTATAGCAATCTTTTCTAGTGATGTTTGAATTTTAGGAGAAAATATACTTAGTACTTCCATTTCTAAATCCTCATCCAAATCATCATCTAGGCTTTGCTCTTGGATATTATAAGTATCATTTGTAAGTTCTTCATTGCAACCTTCTTTGGACCCAGAATCACATATTGTAGAGAATACATGAGCAATCTCATCACCTTCTTCTTCAGTTATGCAAGTATCAATTGCACTAGCCATGACTGTTTCGGTTGTCATTTGACGTTTTCTTTTTATTACGTCGATTATGAGTTCATGAAAATCTTTCTTTGCTATTCCCAAGGCTTCTCTCAATGTGAATTCAATCTTAGCATCAAGAATTCTCTCTTCCAAAATTCCTTTCATATCTATTGATGTTTCTATATCAGAACAAAGTTTATAAGTAGGGCCTTTAACCTTACCTCGTCCCGCTTCTTCTTTTTCCTTTCCCTTGCTTGCTCCCATTCTCTTCTCCCATTTGTCCTTAGACAACAATGTATCTTTCGGATTTGAAGTTGAAGGTGTAGACCCTGATGGATGGTTGGTACCTTGAACAAAATCATCCTTTTTTTTCTCACCTTCATTACTTTTGCGAGTTTGCCTTTTATTTATAAGCTCTCCTTCTTTTTCTTCTTCTGCATTTCTTCCTCTCTTCACCTCTACCCAAACATCTTGGTTGCCATCCTTTTCTTTATTTCTATCCAGAAAAGCTTTGATGCTTGTAGTATCAACAGGATCATCCCATCCAGTTCTTTGTCTGATAGCTTGGGCTCCTCGTATCATAGCCTCACGTGTTGCATGAAACGGAATTTCAATATTATTTTGCCATGCAACAATTTGATAAGAATTGACATTGCTTGAATCTTGGGATTTAGCTCTTTTTATCCAATCCTCCATCACCTTCTTCATTCCTCCTTTACCAAAATTAATATCCAATGGAGAATCTGTAGCTGCTTCCCTAATTCTTCCTTCTTTGAAAATGATTTTTCCATCCTTTAAAGCTCCGACATACTCTGTGCAATTATTCCGGCTATGATTAGTGTCATCACACCAAATGCACCTCATTATATAATTTTTTTTTCCTTCTGGTGGCTGTGAAGAACCACTGCTTTGACCCTTCTTCAATTCACTCATTTCCACCCTTAATTCCTTTATACCTTTGATTAATTCCTCAAGAGTACCTTCATCTATTATTTTGCTCTTTCCAACAACTCTAGATGGAGTGGATTGCACCGATGGTGTATTTTGTATTGAAGAAGTGATTGGCTCTTTCGAGATGCCTATTGGAATGGCTTCTGCATATGCCCCCATTCCCCTAGATCTCACCCTTTATTGTTTGGCTAATAAAATGATGGATTCCTCCACTCTTCTCCAATCTGTGGTGAAGCCACCTTCTGCATCCTTGTCTCCCAAAAGTATAAGCAATCTATCTTCTAAAGCTTCATCAGCTGCTTGTAAAAACAGTTCAACCTTTCAACCATCCAAAAATATTCGATCTGATACAGAAAGTTGACCATATTTCTTTTCAAATGCTCTGAGTAACTTATTTGGTCCCATCATCTTTCCTGGGCGTTGTTCCACCCAATCTAAGAAAAACCGCTTAGTCATCAGGTCAGTGTCTTCATCAAAGAACTCATTTCTCATCCGTTCTTCAAACCTCACCCATGTGATTGCATTAGCAGTTGTTCTTATATGACGTACTCGATCTTGAATCTCTGGTATCACAACCAAATCAAAAGTCTCTAACATTCTAGCTTGTGGAACTTCATGGATCTCCATTTCACAAACATAGGCTTTAAGAAATTTAGTGACATCTTTGCCATCAAACCGGCCTACCTTGTCAATGACTCCTCGAAGTGCCTTTGTAGCTCCATGTCCATCAGAATTAGATCGTTGTTGTTCCACCAACATGGTAACCGCCCTCAGAAGATCCATGGCTCCAACCGTTCCTTGTCCTTCTCGTAAATTTGTCCCTGAATTTGTATCTTCCATGATTCTTAATCCAACTGATTGCCCCTAAAGCAGCTCTCAGTGGAAGCACCAATATGTCGTGGCAAAAGTCCGCTTCAGGTAGACGCAAGGTCCCTCTTTACAATCAAGTTGGATCCAATATGCACAAATTTTTTTAAACCTTTCTTTTATAGTCACAAAACCATGTGTATAATAAATCAACAAACTAGAAGCTTGGAAATTTATAAATCAAAATCCAGCCGTTTATATAAGTTCAAATTTTGGAAACATAGAGTTCACTTCTTTAGTCATATTCACAAAAATTCTCAATCGTGAATTCATTACCGATCACCAAATATCATCAAAATATTAGCAAGTAATTATATAAGTAAAACCAAACCAAAAACTTGAAAATTCATAATTTAAGATCCAGCTGTTCAAATAAGCTCAAAATTTGGGAAAACATATCTCATATCTTTGATCTTTGTCACATAAATTTTGAGCCATGAATTCATTGTTGATCATTAGATATCACCAAATCCTTGGCAGATACTTTTAGAAGTCAAATCTCAATCTGAAACTTGAAAATTCATAATTGAAGATCCAGCCGTTCAAATAAGCTCAAAATTTGGGAAAACATATTTCATACCTTTGACTATTGTCACATAATTTTTGAGCTGTGAAATCATTGCCGATCGTTAGATATCACCAAATCCTTGGCAGATACCTTTAAAAGTCAAAACCCTAGACACCCAAGAACAAATTTTCCATTACTCCCTAATCAAAGTCTCAATTGATATGAGATTTTAGACATAGACTTTTTATAGTATAAGTAATATGTACACAAAAAATGAGCTTCAAATTCTTCTTGAAACTCAAGTTCTAGCTTAAAGCAAATCCTTCTATTTATCTAACTTCTTCAAAACCCCAGTTTAGTTTGCTGGGTTTAACTAGCCATATCTCACTCAATCTGAACTCATTTCTATCAATTCTTGGACGTAAAATGTGTAGCTTGAAGTCTAGTTTCTAATCCAACTTTTGGATTTCTTGCTAGTATCTTAAAACTTCTAATACACCCTGAAAAGTGATAGTAGGTGCCATATTAGTAGTCTAAGTTCAAACAAGCATATCTCTCTCATCTAAGCTCCGAATCCTGCGTTTCTACCACCTAAACTCATGCCAAGAAGACGCTCTCTCTGAATACCTCTCTGCATTTGCCAAAAAACCCCGTCTTCTTCTCCTCCGAGCTCGTCAAAGAAGTCGCAGCCAAGGTCTTCAAAGTCCAAGTCAACAATTAATAGTTTAAAGTTATAAAAACCCCAAATCTAATCCTCCAAGTCAGCACTATTAATGGTAGCCGACTATTGACATCCAAATCTACTATTTATCCTTGGTAAATCCTAAATTCAATCTCAAAGTCAAAACTCCTTATATCTACAAATATAATCCTGAATCTACTAAAATCTAAGATTGAAAAAAAGATAAAAGAAATAAAAGAAAGTTTCAAGGCTAGATCAAAGTTAAAGTTAAGATTAAAGATAAGGTAAAATTTTAACTAAAGAAAAAGAAAGAAAGTGAGAAATTTTTCCTAAACTATATAAAAACTTAGATTGGTAAGAAGAAAGAAAGAACTTAATAAAATTTCGAAGAAAAGATAGTTAAGTTAGGTTTCTATATATGGATGTATTTACTTCACGACAGCGTATTAGCCTTTGGCTCCTTTATGACACTCTTTGGAGCTTCTAGAGGAATTATGTCTATAGCTTGTCTATTGCTTGCTTCCTTCCATCAAATAATTTTTTATTATTAATTATAAATCTCTTGCTTAGTTTCTTCAAATACTTGCTCTATTTATAGTTTTTTTTTTGGATTACAAAAGAATATCATTTCTTCTTATACAATATCTAAAAGAGCTCAAAGATCTACAAGAGTTGCTACTCTATTCTCTCTTTGTAAAAATACACCTTCCATGATTTGATCTACTTCCATATTAACAAAAAAAAAATCAACAAGCTATTAATATAATATTTTCTATATCTAAAAATAATATTTTTAAATAATATTGATTTTAAAAAAAATAATCTACAACAATGAATCTTCATTCAACAACCAATTTGCCAAATCTTTCATTGTAAGATTATTAGCTTTTGAAAAGCCAAAAGTATCAAATTATAGATGATAATCATAATTGGCAAAGAATGAAATTTTTTGAATAGAAGAATATACCAAATTATTATAAGCAAACTCTGCCAATGATAAAAGAGTTGTCTAATCATCTTAATGATAATTGATAGTACACCTCAAATATTGCTTCAAAACTTTATTTATTTATTTATTTTATCCATTAATTTAAAAATTGAAAGCTAAAGATAATTTTATATCCACCTTTAATATTTTGAAAAATATTTTCTAAAATCTTAATACAAATTACATCTTTATATCTGATATAATATTCCTTGATAATCCATAATAGTAATAGATATTGTCAAGGAAGAATTTAGCTATTTCTTCACCTATGATAGATTTTATATACAATATAAAATGTGCCATCTTGGTAAAATAATCTACAATCACGAATATAAAATCATATAAATTAGAATTTGAAAGATTTGTGATAAAATCCATAGAAATAAAATATTAAAGTTATTTTGATAAATATATAAATTTGAGCAATTTCTAACAACTAGGAAGCTTTTCAAGCTCTTTCTACCAACTTGGAAGCTTTTTGAGCTCCTTCCACTAACTTTGAAGCTTCTTGAGCTACTTTTATTAACTAAGAAACTTTTCAATTAACTTTCATTAATTTAGGAACCTTTAAAATATTTTAGAAGGTTCTGCAAACTTCCAAAGTATATATCCCTAATAGTAATCTATTCATAATCAAGAAAAGACAAAGCTTTGATATTGTATGTGCACTATTGTCAATCTATATTAAAATACAAATTGAAAGAAGGTGTATAAATCAGTGAATTTTTGTATCAAAGAAAAATAAATAAATAAATAAAAGAATATATATATATATATATATATATATATATATATATATATATATTCAAGAAGAAATTATAATGATTATTATTAAAGAGTTAAAAATATAAAGACTCTTTAATTAGATTAGAAATAAAAAAAAAGTTGACAAGAGTAAAGAAGATTTCTTTCTTGTCTCTATATATATTATCTATCTAAGAACTTTTTGGCGATGCTCTATTGGACCTCTAATACGTGTCTAATTTGCAAGACTCATGTCAAACTTACAAAATAAGATTTCTATATGTATGCCACGTAATTAACATGTTCTACAAGCTGTTAGGGACATACACTTCGGAGGTTCACAAAACCTTCTAGGACATTCTAGAAGCTTTTCAAATTAATGAAAGTCAGTTGAAAAGCTTCCTAGTTGGTAAAAGTCAATTGAGAAGTTTGTTAGTTAGTGGAAGGAGCTCAAGAAGCTTTCCAATTGATAGAAGCTGCTTGAGAAGATTCTTAGTTTGATGGTAGCCACTTAAAAAGCATCCTAGACATGAGTATATATAGGGGTCAAAGTTGAAAAGTTCTTCAGTCTCGACAATGCATCTCTTAGAATTCTAACTCATCTTTTTTGGTATTATTTGTATACTCATCTGTTTAATTAAAATTCTTGTTTGTTTCTTCTACAAACCTTGTCCTAATTTCAAGTCTCTTGTTTTGTATTCTTATATCCTTGATAGTTTGTTGACATTGCCCTCATCTTCAATATCACAGTTGGTCCTTCTTATTAGAGAGTGGATTATCCGTCTACTCAAAGATATACTAGCGCTTTAGAGGTTGCGAATTATTCTCTTTTAAATTGATATTGTTTTTTTCTTATAGATTCTTTTTTTTTTTCTCTTGAAAATAGTTGGAAGTCAAGACATTAGTATGACCGAATCTTTTGAGTCCAAGTTAGATGCCATCATAAGAGCTCTTACTACTTTGTCTGCTAGGACTGCAGAGATTGAAGGGATTGTTGCAAAATTTTATAATGATGCAACATCTAGAGTACGACAATCTAAACTGCATTCACTTTCAACTTCTATGCTTGAAGATGTAGTACTATTTATTTTACGCTAGAAAAATCTACCTATTCAATAACGTAAGGAGCCTCGAGTTAGTCTTCTAGAGAAATATGATGGAACGCATTGAAAGTTTTAAAGATTTATCAATCAAATTTATTTGATAACAGTTCTATAATTGAATATTTATCCAATAGAAGAATTACAAGTTGGATTAGTGGGCACCTTGCTTACAGGGCAAGCATTATCATGGTTTGTTCTTTTGTTTGAAAAAGATCGCCAATGTTGAGCAACTTTAAAGTTTTCATGGAAGCATTTACGGAAGCATGTGGAGAACATGACAAAACTTATTGGACAACAACTAAGATCCAAGTATTACATCAAGGGACATGCTCTATATCAGTCTATGTATCCAATTTCAGGTAAATTAGAGTGGGACATCAATTAGGATGAAGAAGCTCTAATGAGCCAATTTTATTGGAGATTAAGAGACGATGTGAAGGATCTAATATTGTCACTTTCAGATCCACAATCGCTTAATGAAGCCAATAGTCAAGCTGTAAAATGTAATAACTGATTATTTTAATGTCGACAAGATCAACATTCATGGGCTTTAACAAGCCAATATGCAATTCAATATTCTCCTGCTACATGAATAAGCATTTTGAATTTCCACTCAGAAGTAGAAGATATGCAACTTAATAGAATATGATTTAAACCTCTTAGTCTACAAGAAAAGAGGCATCCAATGGAAGAAGGTCTATGCTTATATTGTGGCAAGGAAGGCCATAAGGTTGGTGATTGCCCGAAGAAACAAAATCGACATATTACCAAAATCAGGAGTACAATTATTTAGGAAAACAAAAATATTCAGCCGCAGTAGGGATTGTGCAGCTGAACAACCCAACACTACAAAACTATTTAGGTTCCTCTCTTTCTGCTCAACATGCTTGTTGTTTTACAATCTCTTTGTATTTTGGCCTTCAAAAGCTTTAGACAAGCGCTTGGTTAGTGTAGAATGGGTAGGAATTTTAGGATTTACAATACATAGTTTGTAGGATTAAGAATAAGCAAGAAGCCGATGAATGGCCAGTTTAGAAGGCAAAATGGATGAGGAAGTTAAGAAAAGTAGTTATCATCAGTTGTGAAGCAATTAACATAGACGAGGCAAGTATAAATTGATTCGGTATGGGGGAGTCAGGGCTAGACTATGATAGTCTTGAGCCGGGATAAGCTTGGTGCTATTTCTCTCTCTTTTCTTTTGTTAGACTGTAGCGAAGGATCCGGATTCTATTTCGAAGGGTTATACCATGTCAATGATGAAGTACAATAATAAAACAAAAAATTTATATATATGTGGATGAATAAGAAATTATGATTGTTTTTTACGTGAAGTTCTTTGTAGTGAATTGGAGGTTGAAGACCGGCTATGTCAATGAAGTTTGGTTGTGGATGTGAGTGTCATGCCATATTGACTGTGAGAGTTGAGTGGTGGAGAATATTAGAATAACAATTTGTTTTGAGAGACGTTGTAGGTGAGAAATTATTTCCAGTGATTGGAGAAAGAAGCGGGTGTATGCAGTCTGTGGAAATGGTGTAACATTGCCAATTATTGTTATGAATTTGGAAGAAGATAGAAGATTACAGTAGGAGTATTGGTGGAGGATTGTGTCACGAAGTATCTTTAGTTGCAGAATAGCAAAACCAGTAGAGTGGACAGCTGTATTTTAGAGAAAAGCGTGTACGTATGCATTGGACTCTAATGTTCAGTAGGTAGTTAGTTATGTGACCCTGACAGTTTAATTCAATGCGGATAGTCTCTCCTTGTATTCAAATCCCCCTTTACAGATTTACTCTGGGCACTATTGGTAGGGTAAGTGAGATGAACAAGAACAAGATTTTGGCAACGCTGTCGGGGATCGACAATAGTATTGAGTGTTAGGAATTAACTGCCGAATGAGTAGTTAAATTAGTGATGGAAAGTAATGTCAATAATAGATGATGAAAGATTATAGTTAATAAGAATGAGAACATTACTTAGAGAAAAATACGTCAGTTGAAAGGAAGACAAGAGAGAGCACAAATAAGAAATTTGTTGCGGGACGAGCAAGAACGGAAGCTAAAAAGGAAGCATTGACAGAGTTGGATTAAACCATGGTTGCATGCCTGTCGGCACATCCAAGTATACCAAGAACATGAAAGATCTTTAATATTTGAGACATATATATTGTTAAAGAAATTGCCAAAAGCACTCGTGGGTAACTCCGCGAGTAGCCCAGTGTATCTCTTGAGCCCATTAACAGAAAGAGAATGGAGCACAGAAGAATTGGATATTCCATTGGATACTTTCCTAATAGTGGATACAACCGATTCTAGCAAGGCTAGTTCTTCAGTAAAAAATGTATTGCTTGCCAATAAGGGCCAATACAGTATATTCCAAAATCCGTTGTTTTCACCTCAACTTCAACCGTTAAAATTATTTGCAGATAATAATACCAAATTGCGGAGGCCGGAAAAAATAATTAAGGGAGGCAGCAGTTATTTTAACAAGGGAGTAAGTAGAACATTGTCACCTTCAATGGCGGCGGGGGGTCCAGTAGTACCAATTGCGGTACAAATGGGTGCGGTGGGTGATCGCACAACTAACGTAGCCCCATTATCTACCTTTAGGGATTTGCCAGGAGCCGACCCAGATCAACATTTGTCTCAATTCCTGATCGCATGTGTAGCCAACAATGGTAGAATTGAAGATATTTGGTTAAGATGGGTGCCAACGACCTTGAAAGATACGGCATTTGAATGATATAATCGTCAACCCGTGGGACAATTTCCTAATTGGGAGGCGTTGAAAAATATATTTTTGACTCATTTTTGACCAATAGGATTTGAAAAATGTCTTAGAAAAAGATGAATGAATAGAAAAATGGTATTGAGAGAAGCAATGCAGTCATATTATGGCCGAGTAGCAGATATCCTTCGAAAATGGCCAAATAACGAAATGCCGGTGTCGGGGTAGAGAGAATCTGCCTCAAGAAAGCGCTGGGCTTCTGGCTGCCACTAATTACTCAAGCAAGATTCAAGTATAATAAAAACCCCCAATTTTATATAAAAGAGATCTCCATAGGGCTATTACACCCAATACACAAGCCTAATTTCCTCAAACCACTCAAAACATAACAAAATACTCTAAACCCTCATTCTCCCGTAAGACGGGAATTTTTTCCGAACTTCAATAACCCATAACTTTTAATCCAACCGTCCAAAACTACTCCAGATTTACATGAAGTACTGATATATTCTTCACAACTACCACCACAAATTTCAACCGTCGATTCATTATCGATCTTTAGATATCGCCAAAACCCTAGCAGTAGCTTTAAACCCTTGTTTACAAACACCCGTGTACTAAATTCTTCATATCTCACAATCTAAGAGTCCAAATGCTATGAAACTTTGATGTATAGCTTCTTAGCACAATAATACACCTTCTTGGAAATTTTGAGACAAAAATTCGTCCAAAAACTTAAGATATGGCAAACTCCATCACCATCAATAAAATGGTCTACTTACTGCCTTGGAATTGGATGCGCTGTCTTCAACTCTTCATATCTCCTTTGTCTAAACTCAAAACTTAAGAATTCCTTCATAACAGACGTAGATCTTGAAATCACCTTTCCAACCGCACCGTCCGATCTCCAAAAGCCTCCGTACAACTCCGCGAAATCCCAAAAGAGTGACAGTATGTATGAAATCCACTCTTTAACTTTGAACAAGTATAACTTCTTCACCCTAACTCCAAATCGCCTAAAATTTCCTCTCAAACTATACCCAAAACCCTAAAATTTACAACCCTACCTCTAAAATTGCAAATCCGCTTTTTGAAGTCGCCGAAAACCCCTGTTAAGGTCGCGGGCAGCCTCCTCAAAGCCCATTGGGCATGGTATTCGACCAATAGGGATGAAGTTCCCTATTCATTGCCTTCATCCGACCATGGCTTGATTTCATTCCTCCCAATTAGCCTCTTACTAGCTTAAATTTTCATCCTTAAGTCCCCACCTTCTCTCAAGGCTTCATACTAAATATTTAGATCTTATATTTTTTAAATACCATAATCAAAACAAGTAAAAATAAAATAAAGTTTCTTCTATCAATCCCTTTAATTTATTTTACTAACCATTCTAACACATATCTAAATCTATAAACATATTAGGCATTTTGAGTGGATTTTACATACTGTAAGCAATTACAGTACGACACCGGACTCGTTTGTTATGTCTATATTGGTTAATGGACTATACCCACTAGAATTGAAGATGTTTGTAAAAGAGGCCCAACCTGCAACTGTGGCTGCCTCACTTGACCGAGCTAAGGTATGGAAAGAATGTGATTATGACCAATTCTTAATCACAGGAGTCACAATGATTCCATCTCAAGGAGGGTATCAAATACCAACCTGGAATGAAACAGTGAATAGTTACCCAAGGACAATTGACTACGGCACAAATTTTAGTATCAATCCATAAGGGATAGTGAATGCTATTCCATTGCAGGCTGTACCATCAACAACTGCAGTTCCATATTTTCCATATTTTCCATATCAAAAACCAATATCTATAAAGGAGTTATCTAATGAACTAGTATCAAAGGATCCAAATGAAACTTTGTTATTAACTTTGACAAAAAAGATGGACGAGTTGGCTATTAACTTGGCAAAGGATAAAAAAAAAGAGGCATAAATCGACTAATATGCGCCCCAATATTTGGTGCACTAATTGTAAGGGGCAAGGCCATTTAGTAACGGAGTGCCTTTCACCACCCCAAATGACTGTGCAATGTACATTTTGTGGAGGTAAGCATATAACCACCAATTACTGGAATTTAAGAAGGCAACAACAATTAGGAAATCAGACCATGATTCAACCGACTTCGTGGGATGTTAATCAAGTTCAAATAGGAAATAGGTTTGGTTAGAACAGGAATCGTCCTATAAAATAAAATAGAAATTTCTATAATTTTTAAAATTTTGAGTATAACCAAGAAGGTGATTCCAATTCTCAAGGTTTTGTGCAAAATCAGCAAGGACAATCCCAATATCCACCTATTCAGAATCTAATTTCAGATCCTATAATACCAACTTGTCAGTCAAGATTCTTTATCCATCAAACCTGGAACAAGCCTAATCGAGATATACCAATCGAGACACCCCATATTCCAGATGGAGGAGGAAGAAGACCACTTCAATGCTATTGATGCAGGCAGCTAGGACATTGTGTTAGTAAATGTTCCAATCCTAGAGCCAATGATGATTATGCTCCAGTATGTGGAAATTGTAAGCAATCTGGACATATTTACCAGCAGTGCAATGCTCCGTTTAATATTAATAACTGAGATCAGCGTATCCAGTTGCAAAGTAAGATGGAGGACAATAATCGAGTTCCATAAGATTCTCCAGTAAACTAGGTGGAATGCATCCATGCAGTACTTACTCAAGCCCAGCAAAAAGAAAAAGATCCAATTCAACAATTAGAAGTACTAGTTGCGGACCAATGTAATCCATTGAATGGTATTCCAAATCTTACATTAGTATCGAAGTTATTACCAACAAATGGATCTAATTCGTCTGTGCAACTTGAGGATGTCTTTAGCCCCAAGATATTGGTTCAACCAAAACCAGTACCAATATCTTCAAAGTGTCAGGAGCCACCTTACTTATTAAAAGATCCTCTCATGGAAAAGAATTACGACAAAGTTCATTCAGCAATTCTAGTTCCAAATTCCGTAAAAAAATTATCTCAAGGGATCAAATTAAAATCCATGAAAAAGAAAAGGGCCTTAAGAATCATTGCCAATATGAAACTATATGATATTATGAAAGATTTGAATGAAATTAAACCTTCTATTATAATGAAGCAATTGTTAGCAGTTGCATCAGAATGTCATTCTACATTGAATTCCTCGTTAATACGACCTAGAGTTTGTAATAAAGAAATTCATGAGGTTAGTTTGAATCCCGATCCAGGAGCACTAACTATCGATGTATCAATTGATGGTATTCTCATTCCTAGAGTTCAAGTAGATGGTGGCCCTAGTGTGAACTTAATGAATGCCGATACAATGGAGGAGTTGGATTTAAAACAATTAGTATCCACGACATTGGTACTAAGAATGGCAGATCATAGTAGGATAAAACCAATGGATATCTTACACAGTATCAATACTATAATCGCAAAAATTACGTATGAAATTGATTATATTGTTTTTTGATCACAGAGTCTCACTTTATCATATCTAATATTATTGAGTCGGCCGTGGCTATATCAAGCCAAAGCTAGGAACGATTGGAGCCGTTGTCGGGGTAGAGAGAATCTGCTTCAAGAAAGCACTAGGCTTCTGGCTGCAACTAAATACTCAATCAAGGTCCAAAATAATAAAACCCTCAAAATTTTATAAAAGTTTTTTTATAGGGCTATTACACCCAATACATAAGTCTTATTTCACAAAAAAACTCAACTATATCAAAATACTCTAAATCCTCATTCATCAGTAGGAGGGGAATTTTTTCCAAACTTCATTTACCTATAACTCTTAATCTAACTGTTCAAATTCACTATAATTTCACATGAAGTACTGATGTGCTTTGAACAACTAGCACAACAAATTTCAGCGGTTGATTTTTTTTATTGATCTTTAGATATTATAAAAACCTTAACAGTAGCTTTAAACCCTTGTTTACAAACACCTGTGTACTAAATTCTTCATATCTCACAAATCCAATGTCCAAATGCTATAAAACTTCAATGTATAGCTTTTTAGTACAAAGATTTACCTTTTTAGAAATGTTTAGACAAGAATTCATCAAGAAACTCAAGATATGGCAAAACCCATCACTATGAATAGAACAGCCTACTTACTACCTTGGAATTCGATTTGCAGTCTTTGACTCCCAATATCTCCTTCATCAAAACTCCTATTGTAAAACATTTTCCAAATTAAATGTAGAGCTTGAAATCAGCTTTCTAGCCGCACCTCCCGATCTCCAAAAGCTCTTATACAACTCCTCCGATCTTCAAAAGAGTGACAGTAGGTACAAATTGCACACCTTAACTTCAAGCGCCTACTTCTCCCTCATAAAAATTCCAAATCTCTCAATTTTTATACCAAAATTTTAGTCCAAAAAACAAGCTTTCTAACCCTAGTCTTTGATTTTCGAATGCCTTCCTTGAAGTCATCAAAATCCTTGTTCTTGTTGCGCGCATCCTCCTCAAAGCCCATTGGGCATGGTATTCAACCAATAGGAATGAAGAACTTCACCCCTTATCTTCATTCATCCTCACTTTGTCTTCATCCTTCCAAATAGGCCTCTTAGTAGTTTAATTCTTTTTCTTTGGACCCCAATTGCCTCTCAAGGCTTTATACTAAATATTTAGGCTCTATATAATTTAAAAGCCATAACCAAACTAAGTAAAATCTAAAATAAAGTTTCTTACACCAATCCCCTTTAATTTACTTTACTAATCATTCTAATACATATTTAAATCTATAAACATATTATACATTTTGAGTGGATTTTACATACTGTAAGCAATTATAGTACGACACCGTTGTCGGGGTAGAAAGAATTTGCTTCAAGAAAGCACTGGGCTTCTGGCTGCCACTAATTACTCAGGCAAGTTCCAAGTATAATAAAAACCCTCAAGTTTTTATAAAAGAGATCTTCATAGGGCTATTACATCCAATACATAAGCCTAATTTCCTCAAACCATTCAAAACATAACAAAATACTCTAAATCCTCATTCCCCTGTAGGAAGGGAATTTTTCCCAAACTTCAATAATCCATAACTTTTAATCCAACCATCCAAATCTACTCCAAATTTACATGAAGTACTGATGTATTCATTATCGATCTTTAGATATCGCCAAAACTCTAGCAGCAGCTTTAAACCCTTGTTTACAAATATGCATGTACTAAATTCTTCATATCTCATAATCTAAAAGTCCAAATGCTATGAAACTTTGATATATAGCTTTTTAGCATAATAATACACCTTCTTGGAAATTTTGAGACAAAAATTCGTCCAAAAACTTAAGATATGGCAAACCCCATCACTATCAACAAAATGGTCTACTTACTGCCTTGGAATTCGATCTGCTGTCTTTGACTCCCAATAACTCCTTCTTTAAAACTCCAAATGTAGTAATTCTTCTACATCAAGTATAGAGCTTGAAATCCCCTCTCTAGCCGCACCTCTCGATCTCCAAAAGCTTTCATAAAACTCCTCCAATCCTCAAAAGAGTGACAATATGTCTCATATTGACACCTTATCTTCAAATGGCTATAACTTCTTTATCCTAACTCGAAATCCTCTAATTTTTGTACACAAATTGTATCCAAAATCCTAAACTTTACAACCCTAGTCTTTGTTTTTCTAATCCTCTTTGAAGTCGCCGAAACCCTTGTTAAGGTCGCGGACAGCCTCCTCAAAGTATGGTATTCGACCAATAGGGATGAAGTTTCTCATTCCTTGCCTTCATCCGACCATGCCTTCATTTCATCCCTCCCAATTAGCCTCCTATTAGCTTATATTTTCATCCTTAGGCTCCCACCTTGTCTCAAGGCTTCATACTAATCATTTAGATCTTATAATTTTGAAATACTATAATTAAAACAAGTAAAAATAAAATAAAGTTTCTTCTATCAATCCCTTTAATTTATTTTATTAACCATTTTAAGACATATCTAAATTTATAAACATAGTATGATTTTTGAGTGGATTTTACATACTGTAAGCAATTTTAGTACGACACCGTGGAACGTTAATTATAGGGGAGGGTAATGACAAGATTGTTTTACACATGTATCCAGTTCAATATCATGGAGAGTCTCAAATTATGGGCACAAAAGCAACATCTGAAGATGAGGGACAATTTGAGGCAGAGTATGATGAAGTTAATAATGCGATGCAAGTTGATAAGGACCCCGTTCACATGTGGAAACAAGGCGTATTACACCAGTATGAAGGGCCAAGGGAATATTTTTTGTATAAGGAGAGTGCAGAGAATTCTGACGATGTCATCGCGGATTGGATGAATAATCGCGCGGTAAATGAAATTGGTACATTGGAACCAGAATTGGATAAGTCTGATTTGCCGGATCATATGACGGATTCAGAGCAGAAGGGGCAAATCAATCCGGGGGTTACGGAGGAACCTGTGTGCCAATCTATTAACTTGGGTTCCAATGAAACACCCTAGATTATCAAAATATACACCGATATTACAAGTACAGAACTGAGAAATTGGAAAGAATTCTTTCTAAACAATTTTAATCTAATTGTTCAAATCCACTCAAACGTGAAGTAGTGATATATTCTTCATAACTAATATCACAAAATTCAACTATCAATTCATTACCAATCTTTAGGTATTGCCAAAATCCTAGTAGTAGCTTCAAACCCTTATTTACAAACACCCATGTACTAAATTCTTTATATCTCACAATCTAAAAGTTCAAATACTATGAAACTTTAATATATAGCTTCTTAGCATAATAATACACCTTTTTGAAAAGTTTGAAAGAAAAATTCGTCTAAAAAATCAAAATATGATAAATTCCATCACTATCAACAAAACAGCCTACTTACTACCTTGGAATTCAATCTGTTGTCTTTGATTTCTAATATCTCCTTCTTTAGAACTCCAAATGTAGTAAGTCTTCTATACCAAGTGTAGAGCTTAAAATCAACTCTCTAGCCGCATCTTTTGATCTCCAAAACTTCTTACACAACTCCTTTAATCCTCAAAAGACTAATAGTAGATACTATTTGTATATCTTAATTTCAAGCGCCTACTCTTCTCTCATTAAAACTCCAAATCCCTCAATTTTTACACCAAAATTATAATACAAAAAACAAGCTTTTTAATCCTAGTCTCTGATTTTTGAATGGCCTCCTTGAAGCTGCCAAAATCCTTGTTCTCTTCACGGGCAACCTCCTCAAAGCCCATTGGGCATGACCATTGACCAATAGGAATATAGAACTTCACCTCTTGTCTTCATTCATCCTTACTTTATCTTCATCCTTCCAAATAGCCTCTTAGTAGTTTAATTGTTCATCTTTAGGCCCCAACCTTCTCTCAAGGCTTCATAATAAATATTTAGGTTCTATATAATTTAAATCCCATAATCAAACTAAATAAAAATCTAAAATAAAGTTTCTTATACTAAATCCCTTTAATTTATTTTATTAATCATTCTAATATATATCTAAATCTATAAATATATTATATATTTTGAGTGGATTTTATATACTATAAGCAATTACAATACTACAACGTGGCTAATTTATTTGCCAAGTTTCTAATCTATCAATCATCTATAGACATATATAAAGATGATATCACATTTATGAAGCTTCTAGGAAGCATTTCTATAAGATATTATCAGATTAATCTATTATTATCTACCTAATTATGTTACCTAGATAACTATTAGATTAGATCTTATATCCATGACAGTTGGCTATTGTCCTTTTCTATCTTTGATATCAATCTTCCAACATCAATAGCTCTTTTTTGCATCATTTATACATTCTAAAATTTTATAAATATATCAAAAATTAAATCAACTATTAATTTTAAAAGAAATCATTCCAATCTAAATAGAAAATTATTCAAAATTACCAAAACTCTCATTAATCTTTAAAATCTAATTTTTGAGATCTTAGCTAATTTAAATTTTAATAATCTTTGATTTAATTGTCTAATTATGCTAAAATTTATAATTGATATTCAACACAACTACATTTAAACTGAACAAATAAAAATGAATACTATATCCGAACCGGGAATCGTGGCATGGATGGATGTTTTCTACTTTGTCGTTACCCAATATTTCATCCATCTTGTTCGGCGCCATCAATAGACAATTCTTTGAATGGTAAGCTTAAACTAAATAACACAAATTCAGATTATGAATTATTCGTAGATTATAACTTGATTTTCGGAAATAACTATAGAAATTCCTCGAAAAGGTTAGTTTTTTTATTCACATAATCCCCTGTAATGTATAGTTCGAGGAAAAGAATACGCCACACCAACATGAACAGGAAAAAATATCCAGAACCGTTAACCCCCTAAAACAATCTTTGAGCTTCTGGGTTACTGAAATCTCTCAAGGACTGATCCCTGGTCTAAAGCTCCTCATATCTTGTGGCTCACAAAGGAACCAGGAATCGAATAATCTCTGGAATCAGTTGGCAGAAGCCTGTTTCTGGAGCACACAATCCGAATCGAAGAGGAGCGGGTATTGACCGTAGATGGTGGGTCCAAAGGGTTGACCAGGCATATTACCCGGGCTCCGTAGTTCTGTGCGGCAACCCGCGCCAGGCCCTACCCCACTGTCGGCCGATACTTCTTCAAGATCTTACTCACGGAGGAAAAAGTTGTTGTCAAAGTTAGCGATGAGTACAGTCACTTTTCTGTTCATGGATTGTAATCGACCGACACTGTGGCTCCTCTGCTATTCGGGTATTTCCTGAACTTGCTACTCCTCAACAAGGAAGCTACTCAGTTTGTACCGTTCATCACAACCGCTTTCAGAGCTCGTCGCTGCAATTGACCTGTGCTGGATTAGCGTGCAAGTATCTTCACAACAGTACTACAGACTGTTTTTAATGTTGCGACATGGAGTTCGAACTTTATCTCAAAACGAGGGTGGACATGGAGATTAACACTAAAGCATTGCTTCCGTCTCTGCGACGGATCATGTTTGTGTGTGTAGTACATGAGGTTTGTTAGTACATCGCTACATCGACTGAGATATAGACTCTAGTTTTCGCAGAAGAAGCTGAAGCTCCAGGATATTTTTTGTGTATGTCCACTAGAATATTTGTTGTGTGGTGGTGCCAGCATGGGAGTTTGGTTTTTGTAGTTATAACATCAACTGTGCGACGTTTGTGGCAGTACTACACTGGAATCATTGCAGTGGGGGGAATAGCTTTATGCTCACTCTATCTGCCGGATAGTGCACCTGTCTAATGCAGCCAATTTGAAGAGAATCTGGAAGGAGAACCTTTTGAGTAAGGATATGATGGGGAGATTGCATGAAAGAAGACCCAGCGGGAGACCTTTCCAAAGCTTGAGACCAACCATTACGGACCACATCAATTCGATTTTGAATTGTTGCAGCTAGCCGGACCACTTGAAAGGGAAAGAGTTCTCTCCTGAACAGTTCTTATTCTGCTTCAAATCGAGCTTGGATTCCACTCATTGTCTATAATATAATATATAAGTAAAAGGAGAAGAAAAGGAATGCTTGTTTCGAACACACTATTCTTACATTGATCTCAGTCATTGACACTGAATGATGCTGTGTTCAAATGGATCTCTTGGTAGCATCAAACTCACTTGCACCACAGCTTTATTTTTCCACAGCCCTAGTTCTGGGGCTGCAGGTCAATTAGCAAATTAGTTCTGGGACTTTTTTTCACCCTAAAGGGAATTAAATCCTGTCTGCAAATTGAGCTCCTGTTTTTCCTTTCATTAGGGACTGATTTCTTGTAGTGATTTTCACCTTTTATATGCAAATATGCTCCCAAACATCATAGCTATTTAAATTAAGCATGTGAAGTTACAATAAACTCTATTGAAGATAACCTAAAAGAAAAATGTTATTCAAAAAAATAAGTGTACAACAGTGTCCAACAACATCCAGTTCTTTTAAGGGTGGTACCACGTGGGCATCTGTGATACAGTTCTCAAAGTAGCTTAAAAAGATTTCAAGCAGCTCACAGGTTATGAAACCAGGACTCTCTTACGGGAAAAATAAAAACGACAAACCCACCTCCCTATTGGTGTTGCAAAAAAGTGAAAAAATGTGGAATAGCATTTCCTTTCTGGAGGTTTAGTTCACATTGAGCAGGACGAAGCCAGTTAACTCCCTGATAGACTGCCACGTGGGATGTGCCAAGTGGAACCACCCCACTTCAACATCGCAACTGCTTTTCTGGGTCTCACCCAGCAACGACTAGCTTGTGGACTCACCCTGAACCCATGTCCAATTAAATGCCACATTAAATAAAGATAATAATATTAACATTTAACATGCTTTTTCTCATTCATCATGACTCCGATCCGTATATAATGAAGCACTGAAGTTCAGATCTGCAGTTGAGTCCAACTCGTTGCAGTTAGTGAGTGGTAGAGTGAGACTATTCATTCAGCCTGTCTATCTTCCAACATCCTTTTGATCTTGCAAGGCTTGCAGACTCTCTCATACTTCTGAACAGGACAAGCTCTCACATCCCACGTTGGATCCACTTCATATTCGTTGCATTCCAATTCCAGGAGCTCGTGTTCTCGAACCTAGTCACAGTCACTGGTCCAGTTCATACAAAGAAGTTTCATGTCTTTGTGCATTCATTCGACATCTTTTGCATGTTCCATGAGGTCATAGCCCTTGAAGCAGCTCACGTGACCATACTTGCCATTCTCTTTTAAGTCTGTGTTGGTGATCCAGTGCAGAACAGCTCTGTTTCATCCGACTTTATATCCAGTTTGTATAACCGTTCTTGAATTCAACCTACAGCTTTCGATTTAGAAATCGGTAGTTGCATGAATCGAAGTACTTAGCAAGTGCAGAGAAATCCAGCTCAAACTTAGATTTTTTTACTAGTACAAATACAAAGAAATCGAGAGGTGCTGATTGCCGGTGCAGGTGGTCCATCAACAGCTAAGGGAACGGAATCATGTCGTTTGACGCTCCGCGATTCCTCAATGCCCATGCAGAAGAAGTGCCAGTTCGTGAGTACCCTAAAATCCTTCATGCGAGCTTGGAATAGTTGACATATGTTTGAATAATCTCATGCATGTGCCTTTTCAGTACGTGTTCACCTCACGTGAAGAGAATGAGCCGGGCTCTCATCATTCCTTGCGGCATAGATAACAGAGAATCTCCAGAGTGAGCTTAAATACCAGTGAACTGCTATTTCTCATAAGCGCGACTCACTGAGTGTAGAGTAATTCAAAGTTTTCATTCCAGAAAATATTTTCACTGTCAGCTGCCTTGAGGTCGTTGAGTCACCGCCTTGTAGTTTACCATTCCAGAAAATATTTTCACTGTCAGCTTCCTTGAGGTCGTTGAGTCACCGCCTTGTAGTTTACGAGTTTGAGTTCGATTAACTGTAAGCCCTGTCAACTTTGGACCTCCTCTGCGTCACTGGTGTATGTTTCTTGCACTAGAAACTCCCACCAGTAGAGACCAGTGAAGAGTTCCAGAAATGTTTTGGGTCCGACGATAAGTACATTGAGTCTAATGTTGAGTGCACATGTGACATCGTTGTGTTGTAGAGCTGGCTTCTGCAAATATGCTCGAAATGGCCATGTCAAAGAGGACACAGGAGACCCTCGCAAGCAATCAGGTAGAATGCTGATGCAGTCTCACAATCTCAAGGCAGTTGCTTTGAGTTGTAGCTCCTGTTTCTCTATACCGTATCAGGAAAAAAATTGATTTTTAAGAAGAGATTGATCGTGGGTTGCAGCTTATGGTGGAGAACAACGTCTTGATCTCGTCCCACTACGGGAATGGCGTGAGTGCTCCTCAAAGGCGCATTCCTCCGCTGCACCTGCCATCCAGGAGAGACAGGTGGAGAATCTTGTGGCTAACTTCCTTGGCTCCCTCGAGCGTCCACTACCCGAAAAACGGTATTACTAGTTTATTTCCTTTTCTATATTTTCTCCTTCGGTGTCCTTCAAGTTCATGATTGCTACTTTACCCAGTAAGTACAGACGAATTGGAGGTCTTTGCAATTCACGCAATTGTAACACATTCTGTCTGCAGCTTTGCTAAAATTGTAAAGTGTATTAATTGCAGGCCACGATACCATGTTGTGCATCTCGCCACCGAAGTTGCGCCTGTGGCGAAGGTAAGACAACAAGACTAATTCAGAACCAAGCTTTACGAGAAAATGTAGTTGTAGTTTCTTATGAAAATTTGACAAATTAATCAGACAGTGAAATCTTGAGGGGTCGTACTCGACGCACCTTGTTCAGATTTCCGTCTCAATTTATCGCTGCACAAAAGCAACAATCTCATGAGGGTTTGTTCCGACAAGTCAGGTGGGAGGTTTGGGAGATGTCGTGACCGGAATAAGTCGTGCGCTTCAGAACAAGGGTCACCGCGTGGAGATCATCATCCCAAAGTACAAGACTCTAGACAAGTCTGGTATCAAGCATTTCAAGGTTTGTTGCATCTTTCTATTCTTCTTCTGCCAAAATCCTTAAATCTCCATCTGCAATTAGACTTAGCAGAACCTTTCAAACGAAGAACCGAGGAAATACCAGCTTTTTTCATGATCAGAGTTTAACACAGCTCCTGATTGAACACTGTGGAAATTGAACAAGCATTTCTACTCGTATTTCGAGGGAGCAGAACACGAGAACGTGGTATAGACAGGCGTTGTGGAAGGTCTGCGAGTGTACTTTATCGACCCACTTCATCCGGTGCAATTCTTCAACCGCGACGGTGTCTACTGTGAGCCGGACGACTTCAAGCGCTTCACATACTTCTCGCGGGCGTCGCTCGAGTTTATGCTGCAGTTTGGGAAGCGACCCAATATCATTCATTGCCATGACTGGCCAGTGGCTATTGTGGTATGTAACCAGATGCATTAGCAACTTCCTACATAGCATAGCCTCTAAAACGGTAAAAACGTATTCATGAGCTGCCATTTGGACCTAAGACTTTGTGTCTACTTATGTGCAGGCGCCGATGTATAAGAGCATTTACGCCAACGCGGGGTTAAGTGCGAAGATTGCCTTCACTTGCCATAACTTTGAGCCTCAAGGTAAGGCGTCGATGGAGGCGTTGATGTCTTCTGGTCTGCAGTTCAAAGCGCCTTTGCACCAGGATGATTTCCAAGACAACCTTGTGGCTGACAAAATCAACATTCTTAAGGTGAGACTTCCCAAATTAAGTGGTTGAGGGAAGCTTGCGATTTGGATTTGACAGTGTTGTGTGGAGGAGTGGCCAGGACGGGATACTGCCGGTGTAAGCATCTGATGTCTGGTTTGTTGTGGGTGCAGAGTGGGCTCTTGCATTCGGACTTCGTTACAACAGTATCACCGACGTATGCTAAAGAGGTCCTCACTCCAGAGGTAAGCAACGACGACATTTGTGCACTAAGTAGGAATTTGGATTCATAGAGTCCTCCTTGCAATGGATGCATTCGAACCTTATTAGAGCTAGGATTAACCAGGATTGTTTCTTCCGGAAATTTGCAGGGAAGTGAAGGCTTGCACTTGACACTCAGAGGTATGACCAAAAAGTTTTACGGCGTTGTGAACGGCATCGACGATAAGGTGTGGAATCCCGCGACTGATCCTCATCTGGAGCACCATTACAATGCGGACGAAATGATGGGAAAGGAGGTGCTGAAGAATGCTCTACGGTCTCGCCTGGGCATGTCCACGGAAGGCATTGATGCGAAAAGGCCTCTTGTAAGCTCGCGCCGCCTATGTTTTCATTGATTGCTAATCACTTACAGTGAAAATGGGTATGTTTGTTCTTTTCGACAAACTCATGTAGAGCTAGAAGTTTCGTAACGTCTTGTTTGTAAAGTAATTCTCGCGTGTGCTTTTCCCGCAGGTGTGCTGTGTATCGAGATTAGTGCCCCAGAAGGGCGTCTTTTTGCTTCGCTCTGCCATCTTCCACACTCTCAATCGTGGTGGGCAATTCATTTTGCAAGGCACCAGTCAGATTCCTGAGATCAATGTGCGAGAAATCTTCCACATGAAAATCCAGTCTTCCATTTGAGGAAGCAACACATTTTTTCTTACTCTAGTGCGAGCTTGGATTGCCTAGAGTTTGTGTTTTTGTCATTGTATCTCGTATAAGCACCGAGATTATTGCTAATTTGTGCTAGGAATGATTTCCTTCACTAGCTAAATTTCTTCGACATCGACATTGCCTTTTAAATTGCAGAAAGCCTTCGACGAGCTTGCACAGCAGTTTGAGAATCACCCTCATGTCCGACTTGCTCTGAGGTGTGAGGAGACACTCACACACAACATATTCGCTGCGGCTGACATGTTCGTGATACCACCCATGTTCGAGCCGTGTGACCTGACCCAGGTCAGTATGTAATTCTCAGCAACGTCGATGGCGAAGAAATTTCTAACAGCACTTGCAGAAGAATGTGAGCTGTTCATTCCCTGCGATACAAGAGTGATGTAAATTCTTGGAAGCTTTTCTTTCATTCCTGTGGATAATTTCCGCCTTGTTATTTTGTTTCTTACGCTTGACAAATTTAAATCCAGATGTATTCCATGAGATACGGGACGGTGCCTGTTGTTCGCAAGACTGGACTAGCTGACAGGTCAGTTTCAAATCCGGTGGTTGATTACCGCTTTCTGACACGTTACATCTAGAGTGGTCACCGACGTTATAATCCACCATAGCCTTAGCTGAAGGTGTGCTGATTAGCATATTCCGTGGTTGGTAACAGTGTTTTCGACGTGGACCAAAAGAGCATAGCTGACGAGAAGCGCAACGGTTTCACGTTCACGGAACCAACCGAAGAAGTGAGTAATCTACCCTCCACTACAATCACCGAATCAAGATGCTCATCAATGCCAGTGAATGTGACTCAACGTATGCACTTAGGCTTGTAAAAAACATCTTACGAACCCTCTGGTGCTAAACCTGTTTACATGGCTCCACATTGCAGGCGTCAGCGAGTGCTTTGGACCGGGCGTTGCTGTACTACAAGGAGCAGCCGCTGTGGTGGACAAACCTTAAGCAGAGGGTGATGCGCATCGACATGAGTTGGGACGCTGCTCCAATCGACCAGTACGTGAAGCTCTATGAGCACACAGTGTAAGACGGCCACCCACCTGCCTCTCTCTCGTGATCACCACACCATCTTAGCCGCATTTCAGTGCCCGGATCGACATCGCCACACACTTGTTTCTCGCAGTGCCGGACCACGTCCCGCACTTCCAGCTTGTAAACTACATATAACGTAGTATAGGAGGAACTTTTCCTAGTAGACTGCCAGCTCCTACATCTAGGTGTTGGTGTGGACTGAGAAAACACACTCTAGGCTAAAAAGAAAAAAGAAAAAAAATGTTGCATCCGTGTACATTAGATCGCTTGTAATAAAATCCAACCACTTTTCTCAACGTGGGTACGTCCTGTCTTTGGTTGTTTTGTTGAGCATATAATGCTCTTGCCTCCGCCCTTGTTTACTTCAATCGCAGTGTGTGAATACGTGGTGGAGATGGTGGGAGTGTAGCCCTTTGTAACGTGTGCTTCAAGAGCAAGTTTCTGGATTTGTATGATGAGTTAATAGTTTAGAATCCTGCCTCAAAACTTGCTATTAGTTTGTGTGAAAATCTAAGCTGGTTTGTTCATGCGGAGTGAAGAATGGTGACACTTGGATTTCAATCAGTGTTGCTTTTCAGGAAGGCCTTTGTCAAGGTCCTTTCTGTGGCATGTGAAGTTTCTTGCGCAATTGGGTGAGATGTGTTGGGTCCACGGTTGGGTGTGTGTTTTGCCTGTGAAGGAATGCTACCATGCTTTTCTTTTTATTCTTTTTCTTTTATTCTTTTTCTTTTAATATTTTTCTTAAAATAAATACATTTTTACAAATTAGTAATTTATAATTTTAATCACTTGTGAAGGTAATTGGCGAAGTAGTATTTCTGAATAGTAGTTCTAACCCATGTTTTACAATGCGCACAATAATATTCCAATGTTTAGTTCTTCAACCATGAAATAACAAGTAAAATTTGATTGTTAATTTTTTTAAAATATACAATTTATGAATGACCTCAGTTTGATCAATTGAATAAGAAATGTGAATTTATTGTAATTTACATAATAATCTATATTAAGCAGATGAATCATAGCTGATAAAACTTATCATCTATTAGAATTCAGGTTTTGCTTAGTTAAAGCAATGATTGAATTGTGTTGTGTATTGTATGCTTCATGAATTACGTAAATTCAATTGACTTTGACTGTTAAAGATATAAATTAAAATATTTCATACCTAAATATCATTGATGAGTATTGGCTATTAAACATGATAAATGCTTTGAAATTAATTAAGTTTGTAAAAGATCAAAATTTGATATAAAACTAGAGAATTGTATTTTAATTTACTAATTTTTGAAAATAATTTTAAAATTAATTCTAAAATACAGTTAAACCTTCAGAAATTAATTTTTCTAAAATTGATATCCTCCAAAAATTAATATTTTATCAAAAAATAAATGTGATAGTATGACAAATAATTAATATCTCTTGTATCTAATAACTACTACAGATATTGAAAAATATTAATTTTTATAAACAACTCAAAAGTAGGAATTTAATATTTTTTGCTTCTATTTTGCTATGAGAAGCTCCATTTGAATGCGTCAAAGTACTTTTTGGGCAATGGCGTAATCAAACTTTTTATCACATTAAGCATTTGAATTATACTCTGCAAGCAACTAAGTTTTTTTTCCTTAGACATGGATACTTTTTTTGATTCACTATTATCATTGATCATTTCATCATCAACATTTTTTGCACAAGCAAGGGCAACAAACTCCTTATCCTAAATCTTCTTCTGTGTAATTTGTGCTTCTTCCAGAAAATTGAGCAGATTAACAACTAATATATAGTGGCGCACTGGGAGCTAATTAATTGCTTCTTCAATTTCTTGTTCAAGTTGATCTTCTTGAAGTTTAATCTTCAACTTTGAATCTTCAAAATCTATCCTAGTTTTTGAATCATCCAGTATAGAAAAAATAATTTTCAATTATTCTAGAAGAAATATCATTTCTACATTGTCTTGATCTATCTCATAGCAACTAGCTTATCAACTTTATAAATATTTGCTTCTTTTAAATGGTATAATAATTTTAGCATCCATAGATTAAATTTTTGATATTGTATTTATAAGATGCATCAATAGTTCCATGTTTATCAACTCTAAATCCTCTTTTGTATGTGATGGAGCATTGTCTAATAGAAGCAACACTTTCTTACCAGTCATTTTCATATCTCTGTTAAATTTATGTGGCCATTCTTTAAACAAAAGTCCAATCATCTAAGTTTTTTAATAATTTCAGTCATAAAAGCTAAGTTGGTTGCTACTTTATCAATTGAGCACTCATGATTTTACAACATGTCTGATAATAAAAAGCTCTCTTTGATAAAAAAATAAAATAAAAATTTAAATCATGTGCATTAGTAGTAAATCCAATTGTGATTTTAGTTTTATTCTTCTTGGAACCTTTAATTTGACATAGGATAATTGTTTTATCAATTGTCATGCAAAAAAATAGTTTGGTTTTGTCTATGTTGTACATATTTTAGAATTCATATTGTGCTATCTTTGCTTATAGCGCAGGCATATCAAGTTCAATGGCTGTATTGTTAGCAAAACCACTTTCACCATAGAACTTCATTCCTTTGAATCTGTGATAACTTTGGAACATGGATAGCTAATTATTAGAAAATTCAAGGACCTTGTCAATGTCCAACTAATCAACAAAATTTTGTGCTTTTTTTTTAATCAAATCACTTCACAAAGCGACTTGGTAAGCTTGATATTGAAGCACCTTGTTTGCAAGAACAAAGTCCAATTTAAGAAAAACTTGATGTGAGAATTTTGTTGATCAGAGTGATGTGCATTGGAAAAAATTGAAAAGGTAGAGAGAAGAATAGAGATGAATGGAAAGAGAAGAGAGTTGATGAAGTGAAGAAGTGTATACAAGTTGAAGTATTTTTAGACTTTGAAAGTACAAATTTAAGTATTTTTCTCAAAAAAGATTGTGTCTTTGATGCATCATGTGTTAGAAGGGAGGAAAAAAGTCATACATTATTATACAAAACCTCTTTCTACTTTGATATCTAATATCTTCCGCTATTTAATCTCTCTCTTTGCTACAAATTGTATTAATTAGCAAAGATTTGATTGTATTAAATTTTAACCATTAAATTTTTTACTTAAAATTAAAAATTATTAAAAATTATGAAAATAAAGATAATTAAAATATATTAATAATAAGTACTTATTATGTGAGTATCTAAGTATAGCCAATCTAATATCCTAGCAATAATCACTTTTAAAAAAATATTTAAAGAACTAAAAAATCATCATAGAATAAAATTTCTTCTTTCTTAATACCTATCTAATCAATTAAAATATTGGCTAAATTGGCCCTAACAATATTAGGTATCTTCCTCTTGAAAGTAGTATTTATTTTGAAATTTGTTCTTACATAGTTGTTCTTTCAGCATCCTCTATACTATGGTGGAACTCTTTCTTTTTAAATTTTCTTTTCTTTGGATCTTCAACATACTTTTAATCTTCATCCACTTTCTAATTTCTTCTTTATTTTTCTTTATTTTTCTCTTATTTGTTAAAAAATATAAATTATCATTATTATATAGTGATTTTTTTTATTTTTTATAAATATGATATTTATTATATTATTAATATTTTTATTAATTTCTTGATTTTTTTTACTAGTTTTTTAATTTTATTTTTTTGATTAGTTTTTTAATTTTATTTTTTTATATATAAAAATAGATCTATTTAATTTAATTTTCTATTTTTTAATTAATATAAATTATTTATATTTTTATTTAATCCCTTCTATACAATATATTTAATATAAATACAATCACAATAAGACCATTGAATATTAGAATAAAAATATTATACTTTACATATAAATTATTATTGCATATTATTATCAAGGACATGAATCTAAACAAAATCCAAAAGACATTGTATATTCATGTGTCCCAAAAGAAGAGAGAAAGTGAACAAAAAAAAGAAATAGTTATAAGATAGAAAAGAACTAAATTGGCTATTGCCAAATATAAAGAGATTAGAGAGTCTTGAATCAAGGCTAAATCACAAGAAAGGTATTGACAAGATTGAGGTTGGGCTTAGCCTTGCTTCCATATATACTAGCTACTAAGAAGGTTTCATGAAGCTTCCTAAGGACCGCAAAGCTTGTGGCTCAAGCATCAAGTTGTAGGTTGCTCCCAATACAACTTTTTAAAAGTAGGATACTTGTGGAACAAGTTTCAATATCTATGTGACATATCTAAAAGATCTAAATATCTAATTTGCATCTAGAAAACTTCCTTGAAGCTTCTTAAAGAAGACATCATCTTCCTAATATGCTTCTACCTACTTCTACTTATTTCTATTTATTTCTATTTATTTAAGCAATATGGATATTTATTATAATTATAATTATAAGTTTATTATTTCTATAAAGTAGTTTTTTATATGAATTTAAAATACTTCTTGATTAAAAGATGGAATTAATTAAACTTCAATTAATGTATTGGTTATTTTGGCTAATAAGAGAAATATTATAATTACATGTGATTCACATCTTCATCTTAATATACTTCTAAAATTACATATGATCTACATCTTAAGATACTTCTAAAATTGTTTAGAAAAAAAACTAACAATTAATGATTATATTAGTTAAAATACTTCTCTTGTATAATTATTAAAAATTTCCTATCTTTGTAATGAGATATATTATAGGTTCTATTGATTTTTGAAAGTTTTGCTTGATAAGATATTCTTAATTTTGATAAATTTTTTGCCATAATCTATTTTTTACAAAAAAATAAAAACTATGTATAACAAAATATGTTTGTTGCAAATCTAAACAAAAAAATACCAAAAATATACTTTTAATAAACAAAAAGATTATGGAAGTTTGTTTATTGTAATCTATTTACAAATATAAGCAAAGAATGCAAGTAATTTTTATTTCTTCTAAAATTCATTAATTCAACATTTTTACAACCATACTGTAGCATCATATCAAATTTAAGTTTTAAAATTTTTATTACAAAATAAATTTTTTTTGTAATTGAAAGTATCAAGTAAAAGCTTTAAGTTAAGATCTTAATAATAAAAAATCAAAGAATAATTAGATTCTATACACATCTCAATACTTTCAGCATTTGCTACTAATCTTTGAAATATTTTTAGGCAATATTCTAAATATTCTACTTATTCAGAAAAAATCTCAAGTTGTATTTTAAATGGTTGTAAAAAAATTAAAATTAAAATTAAAATAAGTACCTTTTCTAATATTACTTATATAATAAAATTGTCTCATATAAAAAATTTATGTATATCTTTATTAAATTGAATTGCATATTTGAATCTTCAAGCTTCTTAGTTGGATGTCTTTGTTATATAACTTTGTTCTTTTTGTTCCTTATTTATTGTTGTCTTTGAAGCATCATAGCTTCTATAATCTTCTAAATTCTTTGTGAATGACTTTAAGATCTATCTTCATACTCATACCTATTCTACATGTAAAACATACTTTTTTTAAAATTCAAATTGATTTTATAAATTATTAATTTTAATATAATATGTAAGTAAATAACATAACCTACATTTGTGCTAACATTAATATAATATAATACATTACAAGAATTAATTATCAATCCTTTTACAACCATTGAATATAACTTATAAAAATTCATTTCTCAATTACAAAATAGATAATCCATTTAGATGCTATGAATATTGTTCTAATTCATTCTTTATTAAGTTTTTAGATAAAATTTCAACTAAAAATCATTTGATATAATAACATTCTATGAATTTTATAAAATACAAGCACACAGCAAAGTAATAAGTGCAATTATGGTATAGAATATGATAATTTGGAATCTAATACACAATTCCAAATTATGTATTAAGAAAAATAAAAAGATATTAAAAATAATCAAATAAAATTTAGACATTTAGGAGAAGGCAAATCCTTCAATGTCTTATGTGAAGACTCAAGACAATACTTGAATCTTGATCACACTTTCATCAACTAATCTTAAACCTCAAATGCCTCAATGACTCCTCCAGCTTCAAATTTTCATTTTTAGGAACTACTGCATTCTTTGTCAAGGGATTATTCTTATAATCCTTCCACAAAGAGGGATTTTGAAAAACCAAATCCTTGGAACCTTCTTCAACCCCAAGATGGGATGAGTTGGCATAAAGGTGCCAGACCAGAGAAACCAAAACAAAACTATTACATACGTCCAGTACAATAAAAATCGTTATCACAATTTGCACACAATAGTAGCTAATTGATTCCTTCTTGACATCAACATTATTTGCGCAGCAGCTAGATTTGGTGTTACATACTCATCAAGAGATAGACGAAACAAAATCAATGGAAGAGGAACGACGGTGGCGCTCCTGGTTCATTTAAAGGACTAGTTTAGTTTCGGACACTGAAGTTCTTCACATCAACAATTTCGAATATAGATTCTGTTCCACCACAAAACCAATATTTCAAGAAACAAACTTGTATGAATTATCGCTCTTAACCGCAACACAAAACTTTAACACACTGTGAATCCTCTCCGCTTCACTTCATTCACCACAACTCTATCACTAGAACACTTAATTAAAAACAGGTCACTTGAAATAACTTCTACCTACCCAACTGGATTATGCGAAAGGAAAAAGGAATAGGATATCAGAAGTCGGAAGGAGGAGGTCAGAAGGAAAAGAATCTGGAAAGAAAGAGATCCAGGGAAGGATGAAGGAAGACGAAAGGGCACCCACATGGCAAAATCTAAAATAGAAACCAAATTCAAGAGGAGGGTGCAATGCCTTGCTGGGGCTACATTGGTACATTGACGCAAGCGAACATCACCCACCTGTGTTAACGAATATCAAATAAACCGAACATAACATTTCTTAAAAATTAAACTTTAAAAAAAAGAAAAAAGAAAGGATACTCAGGAATAGCACTAAAGCTTGTCAATGAACTAATATGATCGTAGTGATGCAGAGAAGACCCATCATTGAATCATCTCTTACCCATTAAGTTATCTTTCCACTTGTGAATGAAACCCTTCACAATAAGCGCATAATTCTTTTCATGCCAAAAAAGGTAAAACGTTGGAATATAACCCAATAAATTGCACTTCCAAAGATGATAATACTTTGAGATTTAGCCAAAAAATTGCGATGCGAATAGATGATGGAAAAATTGGTAATCCCTTCATACACTTAAAACTGCAACAAAAGTAAAGAAGCAGCATTTTGCACTTGCTTCATCCGCTGGATTCCGGATCTGCTGTATCTCTGCTCCAGTAACCTGCAATCCTGCTCGATGATGCTCTTCTTGCGTTGGACATCAGGGACGAGAACTTGCTGGAGCAGCAATGACTGCTTGTATGCATTAACACAACTTTGGCATGCGAGATTCAAAGCCAGAGTCTACTTCTCTGCGTGCCTGGACTTTCGGCTCTTCTTATTGGAGGAGGAGCCGCTGTGGGAGCTCCGGTGTCTCTTGTGGTGATGAACCATTCTCTTGGGAGCGAACAGCGACCGAAGGAACATGAAGACGGTGACGCAGGGGAGGACGAGAAGAGCAGCAGCCAGAACCCAAATGACGTCATTATTAACGAAAGAGGACAGAAACTCATACTGTCCTAAAGTTTCGTTCAAATGACTCTGGACTTTCTCATGGTAGCTCGTGGCAGCAGTCACCGCGCGGCGGTAATGAGGACCTGCCACAGTGTTCAGTTTCTCCAGATAAGGAGCTGCAAATGTCTTGGCCTGGTCGACATAAGGCTTGGTCTTCTGTCTGGTAGTCTGCACATAAGCCAAGGTGTTAACAACCTAAATGCCCAACATCTCCATCTCACAAAGGCTGTCATCCCCCCTGGAATCACACATGACAGAGTTAAACATGTTCTCAGTAGAATCAAGTATTCGAGAAAGCGCTTCCAAACTCAAGTCACATACCTCCACATATGGGCTTATAGTCTTCTTAACAGTCGCTACATGCGGGGCGATGTACTCGCGAGACGAGACCCCTGCCTTCTTCACAGTTTCGAGGTGAGGAGCAACAGCAACCACAAGTTTCTGCCATCTCTGCCGAATCACAGGGTTCACCTTCGAGTGGAAAGTGTCGAGATGTGGCTTGACGAACTGGTGAAGATCACCAGCTTTGGTGGACACCGTTCTCTGAAGGTTCTCCGCGACAGGTGCCCCGTGGGTGGACCAGCGAGAGGATGCAACCTCTTGAAAAGCTTCGGCATGAGTAGCGGCCCATGGCGGCAACCATCCCTGGTGGAGCTCCTCAAGTTTTTTGGTCTTCTCGTCAGCCTCAGCTTTGGCCTTCAACATAGTAGCCTCAGCGATCTGGAGCCCCCTTTCTGCCTTCTGAAAACGGTCTTTTTGGTCCTCCAAAGCCTTGATAACCTTCTCCTTGTCATTCAAATGTGTGTTTGCAGACTCTTCCACAGATTTAGCATGGTCTGCGTAGAGATGTGCCTCCACCCTAAGCTTCTCGGTCTCTGCTTGCAGAGACTGGAGTTGGGACTCCAACTCGCGGACCTTTGACATGGCGGAATCAATCTTGTGCTGAGCGAGGGCTGCGTTTTCGGATTCCTCCTTGCGAGCTAGAAGAGTATTAAATTCTTGCTCCAGTGCGGTGATCTTCGATTGCTTCTCGGACAGAATCAGCTCTTTGGTCTTAGACTCCTCCTCTAGAATGTTAATCTTAGTTTTGAGTTGTAAAATTTCATTGCCATCCTCGTGATTGATGCCTTCGTCTGCTTTAACCACTGTTGCAGTGATAAGAACTAAGCCAAGGAGAACTATCGACAGCAGTAATCTTGTAGGAGCCATCTTAAAATGCTTAAGGAGCATTAAAAAATGCTCTCAACTGTGCTTCACGATGCAATATCAACTTTGAAAAATAATTTGTTCCTCAGTAGCTGCTCATTGCACAGAAGCACATCACTGTTAGTTTGGCTGGGCTAAGCTGACAGTTATTGGCGTATTAAAACCTTCGCAGTATATCAGTAAGAAAATAAGTTGAGCGTAGAGCATATAAATCACAAAGTGACAGACATCAGAAACACAGTTATGACAATTTAGATTCGACCATTCAAATCAATAAAGAAGAATAATTAGTTCACCAACAAACGTTCATCAGGCAAAACTCCAGAACTGTCCAGACAAGGACCCAATCGGAAACATTGCATCTATTAAAATAAACTCATAAACTACTTTATTCCAAAGAAGAAGAAAAAAAAAAGAAAAAGAAAAAAGAAGGTGAACAGCATGGAAGACAACAATGTTCATGCAGTGCGAAACTACATAAAGCAATATAAATCACATTTGATGCTAAGGAGTCTAAAGTTAATGATCTCTCATACTTATACCATATCTTGTCTTTGATGAACCTTCAAAAGCATTGGGCCGACCACAAAATATAGCCTCACCGCATCAGACAAAGTCCAAACATAGCATCTACGAAACAGAACAACAGCTCTACATCCTTGCAGAAAAAAACACCAGAAAGGTGTCCTCAGGTACAACGATTGCCAAACACCGGAGAAGTTGTCGACACATTCAACCTACTCTACCTGTTCTCGGATTTCTCTGACTGTAATGCGAAGGTCCTAAGGATACAGGCGACCGACACCATTCACTTGCGTCTGTATACATCTAAGGCAACTTGCAGTACCGAGTTGTTAGACCCTTCAGTAGAAAAAAGGCACAATAAATGCTTCCAGTTTGCTGCTGTTATCGAGTTCACACATCAGCGAGCTCCCGTACTCGTTCCCCTGTCCCACACTCTCTTGAATAAACGACCAGACCCATCAACTGACTAGCATTTATCCCTCTTCTAACGACAACATTGCATGACCTAAACATTCAAAGAGGCATGCAAAACTTGAATGTTATCAGATACACGTGACACAACGGCGGAAGAAGAGAATAAATGCCACAACAAACAGTGGCACAGACCAAGATCGAAACTCCTGACCTACAGGTAAATCTCGGAACCACTATACACAACAAACCCAAACGCTACTTCCCACCAAAACAACTCCATAATCCCGACAATGAAAGGAAAAGAGGTGCTTACCGAGACAGGAGAGGCGGCGCATGGTGGCGCTAAACCTCGAGAAAGCCTACCACTGGCGGCAGTGATAGCAACCAGTTGGGGTCGAGATGGAGGGGAGAAAACGTCGTGGGCCTGACACGAGCAATCGGGTGTCCTGCAGCAGCTCCAGAAACAGGGATTGGTTGACGGATCGATGGAATGATCGCAACTCCAGCGATGTACAAAACCCAGGCGAAGGGGAGAAGAGGGGGGGTTGCAGAAGATCGATGGAAGTCCAAGTGGCCACAGCAGGCCTCGTTCGTCACGGCCCCTGTCCCTATAAACCCAGATCGATGATTTGTCCACCACCACCCCGATGACGACGATGACGACGATTCAAGGCGGCGATTTCCGGCGCCATGCCCATTTCGATTGCGGCCCGCCCCCCTTTCCCTCATTGCGGTGCATTCTAGAACAGCCTTGCGGTGCCACCTGGCCAGCTCCCCTATGGGCGCTTCTGGGTCCTGTGACCACGGTTGTAGTTATGGGTCCCGATTTCTGGACGGGTGAGGGTAAGGACTTTGTGTGTTTTTTTTTATTTTTTTTCTTATTTATTTAGTTTCGCATCATCCCCACAACGATTTATGAGTGGTTTTTCTCCGCTTCATCCCTTGTGATTAGAAATTTTATTGCCTCTGTAAAATTATAAAGAAATCTTTGAGATTTTATAAGTCTGTGATTCAAGTTGAATAGGTACATTGTGATACGTTAATAAAGCTTTGGGAAATTGCAAAAAATAATACTGATAAATTATTTTATACGTGATGTTTTCTACTTTCAAAAATTTAAATTTAAATTGTAGATTGTCTTGTGTGATGTACACCTTTACATCACTAATGCATAGTTTTACTTTCAAATTTTTTTTGGAACACATGTGTGTGATTGTGTGTGTTTGTATATATATTTATATATCTATGTGTATATATATATATATATATATATATATATATATGAATGTATGTATACGTGATGTTTTCTACTTTCAAAAATGTATGTACTCAAAAATGACTTAACAACATTACATAAGAAATTTTGAACATGTGCTATCTTCATATAGTTCTTTTTTTTAATTTATGACGTTCTTAATTTATGCTTGTTATGATATTTAAATGTTTTTAAAGTATGGACATATTCACTAAATTTATTATGCAATAAGTTTTGAACATAAAAAACTGTAAAAAGATAGAACTACTAGTTTATTATTGATTATTATTATTATTATTATTATTGTGAAACATATTTTTGACATTCTTTTAACTCACTCCTTATTAAAACTCACACAAAATATGAATTATGTCATTGCTATATGTATAAAATATAACAGCTTCATTTTAAATAAATACACACACATAAATATAACATATTTTAACAAATTGGCACAATATACATTAGTTGCCCAAAAAAGTATTTGAAAAGTAATAAAATTCATTTTGTCTAAGTTTCAAAAACAGACTGCCAAGAAGATGGTTATATTCACACTGCAGAAGGTGTATCAAATAAGAATTTCACGTTTAAAAACATCAGTGATTTAGAAAATTGGTGATGCCTAGTTACAATAAAGATTAAGGTCAAAATTTTATGATTTTAAAAAAATGCATATGTATGTATGTATGTTATTATTATTTTTATTTGATAATTTTGATTTATTTACCATACCAATGTAAATAAAATTCAAAAAGTTTATATTTTCTATTGGATTGCAAATATTTGTTCTTGTATATAAATTATTTAAATCTACACATAAATTGTAAACAAAATGTTTTCTCAGAAAACCAATTGTTTTCAAGCCTATTATTATTTTTGTGAAAACTATTAATGGATGTCTTTGAACTTTCATAACTATTATTTTCATAAAAACTTTTGAAAGTAATACCAAAAATTTAAATATATTTGATTTAGGTCTTTGTGTGGAAAAAAGAATGCAAAAAGCATACACATTGGATGATTAACAACATAAAGTTTTTAAGCTAGTACCTAATGTTTTTTTAAGTTAGAAAAATTAGTATATCTAAAAATTAAGCTTGTATCAACATCAATTACATGTAAATTATGATAATATGAGTTTTTTTTTACAAAACTCAAGATTAATACAAAACAATTATCTGAACAAAAATAAAGAAAAGTAAAATAAAATAAAATCATTTACAGCTTGAAAAAGGGTAATATAAGACACCATAAAAATGTAATTTTTGTCAATATATACATAAAATTATAAAATATAATTTATTTGAGAGTATTGGTAAGAAATCATTAATCATTGAACATCGTGGTGATCTATAACAAGGTGGAATGATCTTTTTAAAGAATATATAATCTTTTTAAAGAATACATAATTTTTTGAAAGACACATCTTTGTTACAACTAGTTGTCATTTGTTTTAGTAATTAAAGTTAATTAGTATGCACATCAATTAACAACAATAAAGTAGTTATTGATTTAAGTAGGAGCTACAATAAGATAACACAATTTGCAGATTGCTATAAATTTTTTTAAAACAATATCATTTTTTTAAATTAATTAATTAAAAAATACTTTTGAAAAAATAATATATTTAGAAAAAGCACAATCTACCTAAAAACTCCATAAAGGAAAATAGAAACAATGCCATTTACTTTTTAAGTTTGTAAGCTTAAAATAAGGCCCAAAAACATTACAAGTGGCATATTAACAATTTAGATCAAAACACTAGTAATTTTATATATTTTTAAAGTAGAGGCAGTTGTGTTTATATGGAAGTGTCTTAATCTTGATAAAAAATAAATGACACTTGTATAAAATTTGTTTGGAATAAATTTTACATTGATAATAATGAAAACTATTAGTGCAAAATAAAATAATATCTACACCTACATACATAATATTATATTTTTAATAACAAGAAATAATAAAAAATAGCATAGTAATAAAACTTTGTTAGAAAAAACTTTATGATTATTAGACAATACTTCAATTCAACAAAAAGAAACAAAAAAGTTTAATTTTTGAAGTTATATAAAATTTAAGAAAAATATATATATATATATATATATTAAAATATTTCCTATTTCACAAAAATATCTATAAAAAATATATTTATAGAAAAAATTATATTATTTTATTAATTATTCTATTATTTTTACCAGCATATATATAAAAATAAAAATATATATATTAAAACTTCTATACATGTACTCACACAAGTCTACATGTATGCTTCATCTCTCCATATTAGATCTTGAAAACAATTCTAGCACATAGTTAAACAAAAAAATTATAAAAAATATTTAAAAGCTATAAATATATTATATAAAAAGAATATAAAGACAATATTTACTAATTTGAGATTAAATATAATAAATATGTGATAAATCAATATAGAATTGTATTACTCAAGGATACAAGAAGGAATATGTGAATACAAGATATTCACTACCTAACTAACAAGAATACAAGAAAACATTAAGCTTGATCTTACAAAGAATACTTTGTAGGATCATAAATAAGAAAATACAAAGTAGATTAGCAAAAATAATATTTAAAGGCACCTTTACATGAAAGTAAAAAATAACTTTTAATAAAAATTATTTAACAAAATCTTGGATTGATATGTGGGGAGGGCCGGTTGTGAACCAAGGTTAAAACTAGATCACATGGCACAAAATTGCTTGCCAAAGGCAAAAAGAGGATTTTTTTTTTTTTTTTTTTTTTTTTTTTGATCAAAGGACAAGATTGAAAAGAAAACTTAATAGGATTTCTTCAAGTATTGGTTTAGAGGTTTTTAAGTTTGTAATAACTTTGTGAGAGCTATACAAAATCAAGGTTCTATTTAGATAACTTTGATTATTGAGAAATAAAGTAGGTTCACATTATAGAGAATTTTATGAATGTTGTAGTAGATTTATAGGTGAAAATTTGTAAGTTTATAAATATAATTGTATTAGATGTGTGTTATAAATTTGAACTCAATCAAATGATTAGATCAAAGATTATTAAAATTCAAGTGGATTAGGATCTTGGAAATTGGATTTTGAGGATTAGTGAGGATTTTGAGAATTTGAGCAATCTATTAGTTAGATTAAAATGGTTTCCTTTGAACTGATAGTTGATTTAATTTTCAACATTTATGAAGTTTTTTAGAGTAAGTAAATAGTACAAAAACGAATTATTGATGCTAGAAGATTAACATCAAGATTGAAGAAAGAAGATGGCTAACACTTGAGCAAATTAGGACTTTTATCTCCTATTTGTATATTTAATTCTCTTTAGATTTTGTATACTTGTTTTTAATTAATAAATTAATAAATATATATTTTTTGAATTAAAATCAATGATTATTTTAGTAATTATTGAGGTTTTAAATCTTCTATAGAATTTACTTCAGATATCTTTAGAATTTCATTAGAATTGTTAGAATTAATTTAGAATTTTTTTAGAATTTAATTAATATTTCTTTAAAAATTTATTAAGATTTGTTAAGAATTAATTAGGATTTGATTAGGATTTGATTAATATTTTGTTAAAATTTGACTAGGATTTGATAGGATTTTGTTATAATTTTGGTAAGATTTGATTAAAATTTGATTAAGATTTCATTAAGATTTGTTAGAATTTATTTAGGATTTCTTTAATATTATTAGGATTTTATTAGGATTTTATTAAGATTTTTTAAAGATTTCTTTTAAAGATTTTTTAATAATTTCTTTAAGGTTTCTTGAAGATTTTTTTAAGATTGATTAGGATTTTTTAAGATTTCTTTGAGTTGATTAGGATTTCTTTAGGATTTAATTAAGATTTTTAAAGATTATTTTAGATTTATTTGGAATTGATTAGAGTGTGATAAGATATATCTAGGATTTTTTTAAGGTTGATAGAACATACTTAGAATAATTAGAAGCTTACTTAAATTATTCAAGATTTCTAAAAAGATATTTTTAAATACCTTATGCATTATTTTGGATTATAAATCCAACTTCAAGGTAAAATAAAATTCTTCCATAACTAGATGCCTAATATATTTTCAAGTTGATTTTCACATAATATAATAGCGTTCCACAAAAAAACTAAGTTGATATTGTAACTATCAATTTTCTCACAAGCAAAGTGATGCTAGATTTCAATATGCTTGATAGGATTATGAAACAAAAAAAGTGTATTTTATATTATACTTGTAATATAAAATACACTTTTTCTGTTTCATATGATCATGCTTCATAGGATTTGATAGGATTATTTGAAAGAATTTTGTAATTTTGATTATTACTAAAAATAGTCATATAATTATCTTATAAAAATCTAATGTCTTTAAAAAACCTTTGAAGCCAAATTACTTCTTTTGTTGTATAAGTAGTTTTCATATATTTTGCATTTGTAGTAGATAATGTGATTATTGGTTGTTTCTTATTTTTTCAACTAATTGTACCACCACCCAAGAAAAATATATAGCTAGTTACAAACACACTATTCAAGTAAAACAAGATTCTAAAAGTTTAAAGAATTGAAACACAAGAAGTATATTTTATATTACAAGTAAAGAACTATGACAAGGCACTATGACCATTTAAGATCTTTTAGAATCTTCTAAGACCTTCTAAAATCTTCTTAGAATCTATTAGGATCTATTAAGGACGTCTTGAAATCATTGAAAACTTTTTAAAATCTTCTAGGACCAAATTGTCAAGGATGCAAGATAGCAAGTTAGTCAAGAACCAAGAAGAAGAATTCAGAATCAGAATAACTTCAAGAACAAAGAATTGGATGGACAAGAATAAGAACTAGATCAAGAATAAGAAACTAGATTAATATCAAGAATAAAGCAACACTCTGGATTGCTCCAAGATTTAGGTTGGCAAGAATGAGGTGCTCTTTAGTCTTGCTTCTTATTTATACTATGAAGCCTTATGTCCTATTATACCTTCTAAGAGTATGTTAGAATATTTTAGAAGCTTGAGGAAGAATCTGGAAGACTTTAAAAAGTCTATGGAAGATCTTAGAAGGTTGAAGAAGATTCTAGAGGATCCTAAGAGTATCTTAGAATATTCTAAAAGTTTGAAGAAGATTTTGGAAGACTCTAAAAAGTCCACAGGAGGTCTTGGAAGGTTGAAGAGGATTCTAGAAGATTTTAGAAGATTCTAAAAAATTATAGAAGATTCTAGAAGATTATAAAAAATTCTAGTAGTAGCTTAAAGTATGTCCGTGACATCACCTTTCTTTCTAGTGACGAGTTTCACGAGGAGACAAAGCAATTTGATGATCAAATCACATGCGTAAAAATTTTAGAATTTGTCGAAGTAGAGAAAAAATATATTTTATCTTTTGTTTGTTGGTTATTAGTTCAACAGGACCCTTGAGATGGCATCAATAACTTCCAGATATAACCTCTCTTAGGACAACATCCCATCTAAGAATTTGCTCTTTGTTGCGACTTTCAAAACATCCTCCAAACATAATTTTTGGTCCACGTGGAGTCATCCTTCCAACTTTGAGGAGTATTATCAAAGCTTAGGCATTTGAATCGAGATTTTTGTGATGAAGTTGTATCTCCAAAGACTCCAAGCATGGCTTTACTTGACGTTGGAATACTCCTTCTTCATCTTGTCTATATTCTTCAAAGCTAGCAGATTGTGAAAGTTGCAATGATTCTCCAACCGCTTGTATGGCTGAAGAGTCTTCTGACTCTTGTTCCTACAATTTTCTTGAAATGCAAAGATTTGATATGATAACTAATAAGCTTCTAACAAGATCTATTCTATCCTAAGAAAATACAAGTGTAGGTCTTAATGTCACTTTTTTTTTATTTTTTTATATTGGTCTTTTGTTGTTGATAGGAAGCGTCATTTAGAAGCCAAGAGATTTTACTGTCCATGAAATCTTTAATGACCATTCAATCTAGGTTTTTTAGGATATTGTTGATGGAATTGGCGAATCTTCTGAGGTGCATTCTTAAGGTTATCTGAGGGTTTCCATATTCTTTTGCTAACTCTACAACCTTTCTAATGGATGAAATATTCCAATCGTCCATATCTTATACGTGAATTCAATATTTCATCTACCTCATATTCATTCTCTTGATTGACTTCAACTGGAACTGGTGGTGGAATAATTCTTTCAATAATATTTGATTTATAATAGGTTTTTAAAAGCAAGACATGAAAGACTAGATGAATGTGCATGCTACTTGATAATTCGAGACAAAAACTTACTAGATTTATTTGATGTAGAATTGAAAAAGGTCAAAGTCTTTGATAATCTAATTTTCATGATGGTCAATTTGTTTATAAATTTTCTCAAAGTAACCAAACATGATCTCTTACTTTGAAATTTGGTTGCTTCTTGCAATGAATGTGTGCATAGTCTTCATATTGATCTTGGACTATTTGTAATTGGAATTTCAATTCTTCATGGATGGTTTTTAAATAGGTAGCTTGATTTTCTGCAGCAGGGCTTCTCACATCTTCAATTTGAAATGGATCTGCTCTAAAGTGATATCAATAGTTTGAAAAGAATGGAATTTAATTTTTTGAAGAATGTTTAGAGTTATTATATGCAACCTCAGCCAATAGTAGAAAGTCTGTCCAATCATCTGATTGGTAATTTATATTGCAATAAAAATATTGTTCCAAGATCTAATTCATTTGTTTTGTTTGACTGTCAGTTTGAGGATGATAAGCGGATGAGAGGTTGATCTTGATCTTTAAAAGCCGAAATAGTCCTCTCTAAAAGTTTGATACAAATTGCGATCCTTGATCTGAAATAATGTCAATTGGAAGGCCATATATTCGGTAAATATTATCAATAAAAAGCTTGGCTGTTTCCTCCCCAAAAATACTCTTATTGCACGAGATAAAGTATGCCATCTTGGTAAGACGGTCTACCACCACAAAAATTGAATCTTTTCCATTCAAAATTGAGAGGTCTGTAATGAAGTCCATAGATAACGATTATCATAGGCCCTTAGGAATTGGAAGGGATTGCAGAAGTCCATATAATTGGTGTCTTGGAATCTTTGTTCGCGCAGAAAGTTTACATGATTGGATGAATTCTTTCACCAATTTCCACATTTGAGGCCACCAATAATGTCTTGATATCAATTCTAAGGTCTTATTGAAGCCAACTACTGGAAGGTCATATCAAGCTTGAAGAATTTAAAGTCTTGTAGGTCCTAGAAGAACATAGAGGAGATTCTTGAAGTATAACAATCTATTTTCTAATTTGAAGTTATTATTTTCTTCCTTATGTGTATTTTTTAAACGTTGTTGGATGTTCTTTATAAATGAATCTGTCTTCATTGCTTTCTGGATTTCTATCTTGAGAATTCTATATGTATAAGTATATATTGTCAATGTCTTTCACTATAAATTGGACAGCTTCAACATGATTGATTTTTGTTGATTCAATACAATGTCTCCTATTCTTGGTGCAAGATATGATCGTCAAGAAAGGGCATCTGATTTTCCTTGAAGTTTTTCCGGATGATATATAATTATAAAATCAAATCGAGATAATGACATATTCCATCATGCTTGTTGATGATTTAGAATTCCAGTGCTTGTTGAGTCCCTTCCAACAAACACCGCCATTCTTCAAAAGCATCAACAATTGCTAATAATTCTTTGTTATGGATCTCATAATTAATCTCTGCAGCTAAAAATTTTTGAGAGCGGAATGTTATTAGATGTAATTGACCATCATCACCAGTTTCAGAGAATATAGATCCCAATACAAAATTTGAGGTATTCGTTTCCAGAATGAATGGTTTTATTGGATTTGCATGGACAAGTATAGGAGCAGAAGTGAAAGATTCTTTTAGCTTCTTGAATGCTTCTTCAGCCTTATCATCCCGAATAAATTTGTCTTTGCTTGTAAGTCACGTTAATAGAATCGCAATCTTGGAATAATCTTTGATGAAGATTCTATAGAAATTTACAAATCCCAAGAAACATTGTACATTTCTAATTGATGACGGTTGTTTCCACTCCATAATAGTTTGTATCTTCTTTGGATCCATGGAAATCCCATTTTTTGAAGCGATGTATTCCAAAAATTTGATTGATGGTTGGTGGAAAGAACATTTCTCTAATTTGGCATATAATCCACTTTCATGTAGTTTCTCTAATACCTTCCGTACATGCTATTCATATTCTTCTTCATTTTTAGAAAAGATCAAGATATTGTCCAAGTAGATGACTTCAAAGTCATCTAAGTATTCTTGTAAGATATCATTCATCATATATTGGAAGACTGCAGGTGCATTTATAAGTCCAAAAGGCATAACATTGTATTTGAAATGTCCATACCTTGTGCGGAATGCTGTCTTCCATTGATCTCCTTCTTTAATCTTGATTAAGTTGTAGGCGCCTCTCAAATCAATCTTTGTAAAAATCTTTGCTTGTCCTAATTATTCCAATAATCTTGAGATTAATGGTAATGGATAGCGATTTTTTATAATTACCTTGTTCAGACCTCGATAGTCAACACACATATGTAAGGAACCATCCTTCTTTTTTATAAATAATATAGGAGCTCTAGCAGGCGATTTTGAATGTCGAATAAAATTCTTGGCTAGATTTTCATCAATATATTCTGGCAAGGCTATAAGCTCTATTTGTGACAGATTGTAAATTGGACCAAATGAAGGTTGAGCTCCATCTTGTAATTCGATTGTACAATCATAAAGATAATGTTTGGATAATATGTCTGCTTTTTTCTTTTCAAATATGTCTTCTAGGTCGCGATATTGATTAGGAATTTCTTGCTTTAGTTACTCCGTTGGATCTTTCATTGGAATAGCATACAATACAAATACATCTTTTTTTTTTACTGCTTGCATAAATGTTTTAGCTTTAAGAAATAGAGCAGTAGCTCGTTTCTTCTTTTGATGTATGGATCTTGAGGAAATCTTTTGCATATTCCAATCAATATCAGGATTATGTAGCTCAAATCAAAAAAGTCCAATGACAATAGGATTTGTCGGACATCTAATGATGTTGAAAACAATTTGTGATACTTGGTCCCCTAGTATCACTTCCAATGGTTGGGTTTCTTTGACAACATCTCTTGATGTAAGGTTTCATCCATCAATGACTTCAACAGGTGTAAGATGGATCTTCTTTACAAGTAATAGATTGTGCCTGGTTACAAAATCTTTATCCATAAAGCATGCTGAGGCTCCAATATCTAAAAGTACTTTAGCAAAAATTTCTTGTTTCAAGGTTCTTATATATACATGAAATGTAAAAGAAGATGTTGGATCCGAAGGTAAAAAGAGACATTTTTCTCGTGCTTTAGATTTGGGGGTGTCCAACCATAAGGTGCCTACTGTGGTTAGATGTCTTTGTTTTTCAAATTTTCTAATTCAAATATTAAACCTCGTGCCTTGAATTCTCTAGACTTATTTGGATAATTTGCTGCCTTGTGATTGGGTCTTCCACAATATAGGCATAAATTCTCTTGTCGACGTCTAATCTTTTTCATTGGTGTTAATGGCTTGAATTGAATCGCATCAATCTGTATAGGTTCAGAATATGTTAATGGTTTTTTTAATATTCTTGAAGATGTAGCAGCCGTATCTTGATAGGTACTACTAAAAATTGATTATCTTTCTTATCATAGTTCAAATAGGTAATTGTCACAAATAATAGCTTGAGCTATGAGTTCTTCTAAGCTTTCAACTCTTAGCATTGTGATCAATAAATTCTTTACATCATCCTTTAGGCCATAACAAAATTAAGTTATAAAAGCCTTATCATTTCAATCAAGATCACAAGTAAGTTGTTGAAATTCTGCGGCATAAATTGTAGTTGAACGTTGTCCTTGTCATAGATTTTGGATCTTCCTCTTTGCCACCCTCTCTCAATCATTGTCTCCAAATGCAGCAGTAAATCTTTCCATAAAAGCTTCTAAATTATATAAGATCAAAGAATTCTTTTCCAATAGTGGTGCAAACCATGATCAAGCACTTCTTGATAAAAAGGTATCTACAAAAGCGACTTGAGTGAATCCATCTGGATAACGAGATGGATATAGTCGTAAATAAAGTTGCACTTGTTATATAAATCCTTGAAAGTTGGATCTTGTTCCATCAAACTTATCAGGCATAGTAGTTTTTGACTCTTTTATGACAATTCTTGGAACTTCTAGAGAAGTTGTGTGTATAGCTTGTCTACCGCTTGCTTCTCTTAATCAAATAATCTCTTATTGTAAGTTATAAATCTTTCACTTAGTTTCTTCAAATACTTGCTCCATTTGCAATTTTTTTCTTGAATTGCGGAAGAATATCATTTCTTCTTGTATCGTATCCAATAGGGCTCAAAGATCTGCAAGTGTTGCCACTCTATTCTCTATTTGTGAGGATTTATCTCCATAAACCTGATCTATTTTCATCTTAAAAAAAAAAAAAATCGATAAGGCGTTAGTATTTTTTATACTAAAAGGAATACTTTGAGATAGTTAGTTTAAAGGAGGATAATCCTCAACCTCTAAAATATAGTGATATAACTTAAGAAAGAGATAATCTTTTCTTTTCAAAGAAAAATCAACTATAACAAATAAGCATATCAGTCTAGAGGGGGATAGTCCATACTCCTCTAGAATGCAATAGTATCTTGAAGAGGGATAATCCACTCTCTATCAAAAGATCTAAGCTTTGATATGATTATGTAAGTCAGTCTTGCCAAATTGTCAGGGATGCAAGATAGCAAGTTAATCAAGAACCAAGAAGAAGAATTCAGAATTAAAATAACTTCAAGAACTAAGAATTGGACAGACAAGAATAAGAACTAGATCAAGAATAAGAAACTGGATTAATATCAAGAACAAGGCAACACTCTGGATTACTCCAAGACTTGTGTTGGTAAGACTGAGGTGCTCTTCAGTCTTGCCTCTTATTTATACTATAAGGCCTTATGTCCTATTGGACCTTCTAAGAGTATGTTAGAATATTCTAGAAGCTTGAGGAAGATTTTGGAAGACTCTAAAAAGTCTATGGGAGGTCTTGGAAGGTTGAAGAAGATTTTAGAAGGTCCTAAGAATATCTTAGAATATTTTAGAAGTTTGAAAAAGATTTTGGAAGACTCTAAAAAGTCTATGAGAGGTCTTAGAAGGTTAAAGAAGATTCTAAAAGATTCTAGAAAGCTATAGAAGATTTTAAAAGATTACAAAAAGTTCTAATATTGGCTTAAAGTATGTCCCTGATACTAATAGAACCTTTTAGAATCTTCTAAAACCTTCTTCTATTATATATCTGTGATAGTAGTGGTTAAATATTATATATTAATATCTCTTGTATAATTTGCATCTTAATAATCAATCACTTATAAACTCAAAGAACTTCCACCATATTATAGCACATGTGCCTTGTAAATATTATAAAATTTGTTTTACTACTATCTAATATTGTAGGCTAGAATTTACTATATATTGGTCCTAATCTTATTTCAAATATCTCCTAGTAGATATAGAATATTGGTCCAAGTATCTATCATTGCATTGTCATATTATATAAAAATTAGCTTAAAAATACACTGGATATTTAACTATGGAAGGATTTGATCTTATCTTGAAGTTGAATTTATAATCCAAAATAATGTATAAGGTATTTAGAAATATGTTTTTGGCAACCTTGAACAATTTATGTAAGCTTTCAATTATCTCAAGTATATCCTATCAACTTTAATAAAATCATGAATATATCTTATCATATTCTAATCAATTCCAAATAAACCTTAAATAATCTTTAACAATCCTAATTAAATCCTAAATTTTTTTTAATCAGCTCAAAGAAATCTTTAAAAAAATCTTAATTAATCTTAAAAAAATATTTAAAAAATATTATAGAAATTATAAAGAAAACTTAAAAAAATTCTGAAGAAATCTTAACAAAATCCTAATCACATTAAAAAAATTTCAAATAAATTCTAATTAAATCCTAAACAAATTTTAAATAAATTTTAAGAAATTCTAATGAAATCTTAGTCAAATCCTAATGAAATCCTAATGAAATTCTAATTAAATCCTTATCAATCATGAATAAATTTTAACAAATATTAAAAATATTCTAAATAAATCTTAAATAAATATTGATAAAATTTTAAAGATATTTAAAGTAAATTATAATAAAATATTAATAAATCCTAATTAAGTTATAATAAAATCTTGAATAAATCCTAATCAAATTCTAATTGAATCTTATAGCAAATTAAAAAAATTAATAATTATTAAAATAATTATTGATTTTGATAGAAAAATTTTAAACTTTTCAATGCATTAGTTGATAATAAGCCCACAAAATTTTAAAAAAATTAAATATACAAATTGGAAGATAAAGCTTTTAATCTGCTTGGACATTGGTTGTCCTTCTTCTCCAACCTTGATATCAATCTTCTAACATCAATAGCTCTTTTTTGCATTATTTACTTGCTCTAAAAATTTGCATAAATTTTGGAAATTAAACCAACTATTAGCTCACAAAAAACCATTTTAATCTAATTGGCAAATTGTTCAAAATTAGAGAAATCCTTGCTAACTTTCAAAATCCAATTTTCGAGATTCTAATCTACTTGAATTCTAATAACCTTTGATCTAACTATCTGATTAAGTTTAAATTTATAATATGCATTTAAAATAACTACATTCAAGTATCTACAAATTTTTATTTATAGATTTGCTATAAAACTCAGAAAAAAATTTAAAATATAAATCCACTTTTTTGTTTAAAAAATAGAGTCACTTAAATAGAACCTTGACTTCGTATAGCTCTCACAAAATCATTACAAATTCAAAAACCTCAAAAAAAATACTTAAAATAATCCTATTAATTCTTCTCTCTAATTTTACTTTTTGAATCATAAAAGAATCCCACATTTATTGTGGATGCATGGTTTTATACCTCAAGATTTGGTTTTGACCCTTGTTTCCAACCAATCCTCTCCAAATATCAATCTAAGGTTTTTCTAAATAATTTTTGCTGAAATTTATTCTTTACTATCACCTAAAGATGCTTATAATATTATTTTTGCTAATATACTTTATTTTGTCTTATTTATTATCCTAAAAAATAAGTAAAAATCCTTTTAAAATAAGACATCATTAATATTAAGTTTTTTTACTATCTTCCTATTTTTTATCTATATTTTTTAAATAACTTGTTATTATATTTTTAATTAAGCTTTTCTATAAAATCATTTTTTTTCTTCTTTCATTCAATAGTCATGTTACAATATGATAACATAAATTAAATTGCCAATTATATTTTTGATATGGAATCTCCTTCATTATTTCAACCTCCTCAAGAACTTATGGATTCTTTGTTATTGGATACAAGTATAAAATCAACTATATAAAATACAATAATAATAAAGAATCCATTAATAGTCCATATCATATAAATATTAAGATTTGCATAACTTCTTTTCAAACTTTGTAAGGGAAAATGGTCATCTATCTTCCTATACCATGCCCTAAGAGATTGCTTGAATCCATAGAGAGTTTAAAGAATTTACATACCAATTGTTCTTCACCTTTTGATATAAAACCTTTTCATTGGTATATATATATTTCTTCTTTAAGATCTCCATAGAAAAATTGTCTTGACATTTACTTGATGAATTTCCAAATCTTTAATTGCAACCAATGTAAGAAGTATACAAATCAAGGTCATCTTTGCTATTGGAGAAAAAATCTCATTATTATCAATATCTTTTGTTTGCACATAATTTTTTGCAAACTAGTCTTATCTTGTAGCGCTCTAATAAGCCATCTGCATTGTATTTGATTATGAAAATCTACTTGCAATTAATTAATATTTTATTTATTAATAAAGGTATCAAAGTCCAAGCCTTATTGTCAATAAGATTTTGATATTCTAAATCCATTACTTCTTTTTATTTCCAAGTATCTATCCTTCTTATACCTTCAATGATAATAACTAGTTTTTCAATGCTTGTATAAAAAACATGTATTATACACATTAAAGATATGAAAGACTAAGAAGAAATCCAAGTCAATGCTAATTCATTAATTAATTATTTTTTGCCAATAGACATGCTCATGTATATGTTATTATAAGTAAAGGTGGAGGTAGAGGCAAGATTAAAGGTATGTTTTAAGGTATATTTTATTATACAAGTGTACAAGCTTTTGTTTGAATTTATTAAATTTAAGATAAAGATACAATAATTGATTGTTGATGATTATTGCTACTGTCCAAATTTCTTATTACATTTGTCAAGGATATAAAAATAACAAATAAGAGACTTGAATTAAAAAGAGGTTTTAAGAGAAAATCAATAAGAACTTGAATTATCTATAATATCACATCCTTCTCTAGCGATGAGTTCTAAGAGGAGCTCATTCCTTTAGAAATCTTCTTACATACATTGTCATATTATGTGTTGTCTTGTTTGAAAATGTGCCGGACACCTGGCTGTGGAAGGTGAAGTTGTGATTTACAAATATTCAAGAAACCTTAATAGATTTCATCCATATAAAAAGAATATGATTCGAATTTTAATATAAGAGTGCTTAAGTTAATACAAAGTGCTCAAAAATACTATTCTTGATAACTTCAATTATATACAACTCAATTGCTTTGTTACTTTTGACAATTAAGCAATTAAGATTTCTCTTTGCAAGTCCTAATCTTATTCAATAAGCTTCAACAAGCTATAATTCTTATTTCGGCTATCAACTTGGTGTGAAGTTTTGTCCATAAATGCCAATATAAGTCTTTTATATGCTCAAAAAATTTCAGCCCAATCCAACTTATAGATTGTGAAAAAAAAATTGAAAACCACACTAATGTCACTTAGCTGCCAACTTAAAAGTTAATATAGATGTTCCAGCAACAATTTCTCCTTCTTTAATTGTTAACTTCAGCTCAAAATTAGTATATAGCTTGATCTTTAAGTTTTCTAAGACTAAGTCAAATTTCACCTTGATTTGATTTATAGATCTCTAGATATTACAAAAATCCTAAACAATCCCAAATTGCCAACTTCTGGTATCTCTTTGTACTAAAGATTAAATAAATCTGGATTGCACTATTATATTATTACAAATTTTTACAAAATCTTAGCACATTCAATTATTCACATATTACCAAATTTTCAAGTATAGATAGTACATCAATTGCACAAAATAGCCAAGAGTACTAGCCCTAATTTTATTGTATAAAAATCCAATCTCTAATATGAACCTTGATTTTACATAACAATTGCTAAGTTGTCTCAAATCCTATAAAAACAAATCTAATGCTTTCAAAACCAACTTAAAGCTAGCTCTCTATTTCTAGTTGCTGATCTTTGAATGACTTGATATCTAGTCCTTGGTGGCCGTTTTTGTAGCTAGAGGTCTAATTTTGACCCTATTTCATACTCAGGTGATCCTTGGGTATCAATCTAACCTATCCTAGGGGTTTTTAAGTTTGATCCTATCTTCAACTTAATCCTAGTATCAACTATACTAACTATTTATCTCCTCTATTTTATTTTTATCAATTTATGGCTTTTTAAAAGCAATGAAAGAGTTTCTACAACCTAGAAGAAAAAATTAATAACTAACTTTTATCTATTAGCTATTAAGACAAGAAAATAATCTAAGAGGCTTTTATAAATCTTTTTTAAGTATCTTGAGTTCCTATTGAATCAAGATAATTAAATATTAAATACAAATCATTCTTACTCATATTTTTTATCACATAAATGTGTTACATCATGACATCTACGTCCACTGAACTTGCACATCCTTTGGTATGTGCTAAATAAACCACATGTCATAGTTGGCATCACACTATCTCTTCATTTCTAGCATCAAGTTCTTCATCATCCATTTCAATATAATTATTTTCTTCAAAATTATTGATCTCTTTAGGATGATCTTCCATATTTATTTCTCTATCTCGTCATTTAAAAATCTTTATTTGCTTCTTAGCAATAGGTATTTTCAACCTTGTACTATCCAACTCTTTTAATGAATTTGTGACATTATCATAGACTGTTACCATTATATAAGGTACAAACCAACATTTTAAAAACTTTCGTAACGTGCTATGTTGGTTATCCAAATTGCTATCATAAACAAGTATCCAATCACCTTCTTCAATTGCTTTAGGCCTCAATCAATGTTGTTTATCAAATCGAGCCTTATCCTTTAGTCTTGCTTCTTGTAATCTTTTTAATACTAACTCCACATCTTCTAATCTTTGTTTAAGTTGTCAAATTCTAATAGCCAATAACTCTTCTCTTATAATCCATCTTCTTAAGATAGTAAGCTCCAAGTTGGCATATGTTCTTCAATTGGCATAATAAATTTTTGACTTGTCATAAATGCCATTGGCATATATTCCATCATTGAACTATGTGTTGTTTGATCAGCCTATAATGCATAAGATAAAAGTCAAGGCCATTCTTTTACTCTTTCATTACAAGTTTTAATCAAGGCTTTTATAATTGGTGGATGTCCACGTTTATTCTTTGTACTCTCCTCTAGATTATAAATAATATTTAATGATAATTTAATTCTGTATTTCTTAAAGAATTCATAAGCTTCATGTGCATCCAATTTTCCATAATCTACACTAATCTTTTCCACACATCCATAGCGACAAATAACATCTTCAAATAAAAACCTACAGATTTCTTTTGTAGACTTTGTTCTTACTATCCTACCTTCTATTTGGTTTGATAAATCTTCATGAACCAAAACTAAATACCTCATTTGCCATAATTCCATTGGCATAATAACCAAATCCACAACCCATTTAAAATGAATAGCTAAGAGATATGTTGGATGTAGACCATCTCGATGATGTATATTTGAATACATTTGATAAGTTATATAAGATTCTATAAATAAAGTTATATCTTAATATATATTCTTCCATCAATATCGTTCTTTTAATTTAGCTAAAAGTAACCCAAATTCCTCTATGCCCTGCTTATAGACTATTATAAATTTTGTTAAATAGTTTTTGTTGATCTTTTTTGGTACCTACTACTCGTTGCAGCATTCCAATATTTGATTTTGGCCTCTTTTATAGAAATCCTTCTTGTAATATGAACTTGTATTTTTTTCTTAAACTATTTAAATTTTTCAATAGACCAATCAATATGCTTGGTTAATATGCTTGGTTAATATGCTCAAATAATGTCAAATATCCAATAACTCTCTTTCATAATTTTCTTTATGAAATGACTTATTCTCTTTATTTAATTATAAAATTGAATAAAATATTATATCCATATCATCAATATTTTCAATTATCTCATCTTCTTTATCATATTTTCCTTGAAATAGTATATGTGCTATCAGATTGTCTCTCTTTGCAAAATATCTAAATTTTGGATTTAATAATTTGATATAAGCAATCCATCTTAATATTGTAATATCTAATATTATACAATTAATAATCATTCCAAGTAAAAACAAACAATTTGTTTCAATTACTACTAGTGTCTCAATTAAGTAATCTTTTTCAGCTTTTATAGTTGAAATAATTTTCCATAATTTTCTTTTTCATTTATAAATATGCACACTGGCGAGAATTTAAAATCTTAGCTCTAAATTAAACTGCAAATCTATGTCCATTTGAATCATCTTGACCTATAGCACATCCAATAGTAATTGGACTAATATCCACTATAAGAATTACTGATCTAATGCACTTATAATCATTTTTTTTCAACATTGGAGGTGATGTTAATAAATCCTTCAATCTTTGCATTGCTTTGATATATTTTTTTTCCTATTTAAATCAATACCCCTTACGTAATAATTTGTACAATGGATTTGCTAAATGAGTATAGTAAGAAATCCAAATATGATAAATACTCATGCATTTAAAAACCTTTGCACCTCTATTAAAGAACTATAATCTTCTTTCATTCTTTCAATTGTATCAACCTTCATTCAATCCAGTTTTCTTTTCTAAAATCCACATAAATGTCCAACAATTACAACTTCTTATATTCCAAACATAGATTTTGCACCCAATAATGTAAGATGAACTTCTTCAAGCCAAGTCAATATCTTTTCACAATCTTGTATATGATCAATAATGTACTTGCAACATCCTCTCTTATCTAAAATTTCATTCTTGTCTTCTTTTTTGCACCCTTTTACAAGAACATCATCTAAAAAAGACATAGTCTTCTCAAGAATAAAATCTTTCAACACCCTATTCATCTCATTCATTATATGTGTAACTAAATTAGTAGTCCCTTGAAGAAGAATACATATTCTAACTAGTCCAAGTGGTGTTCTCATCATTATCATGTCTCTACTCTCTATTACAAGTTGACTTGAATACAAATCACCCATTGAATAGATTGCCCTTTTTGCAAATATTTTAGCAAATTCATCTACTATTGATCCAATTTCTACATTCTTGATAGTTACTATATTTTTTGGTTGCATATCTTGAATAAATTATAATGATCCATTTTTCTTAGGCAATATAAACCATCGACTAGAATCGCACTAATGTCACTCAGCCGCCAGCTTTAAAGTTAATGTAGATGTTCCAACAGCAATTTCTCCTTCTCCAATCGTTAACTTTAGCTTAAAATTGGTATATAGCTTGATCTTCAATTCTTCTAAGACTATGCTAAATTTCACCTTGATTTGACCCATAGATCTCTAAATATTATAAAAATCCTAAATAATCCTAAATTGCCAATTTTTGGTACCTCTTTGTACTAAAAATCAAATAAATCCCGATTATATAATTAAATTATCACAAATTTTCATAAAACTTTAGCACATTCAATCACTCATATACTATCAAATTTTCAGCTATAGATATCATATTAATTGTACCAAATAGCCAAGAAAACTGCTTTTAACTTTATTGCTTAAAAACGTAATCTCCAATACAAACTCTAACTTTAGATAATGATTTCTAAGTCGTCTCAAATCCTATAAAAATAAGTCTTAGGCCTTTGGAACAAACTTAAAGCTAGCTCTCTAATCCTAATTGCTGATCTTTGAATGACTTGATATCTTGCCCTTGGTGGTTGTTTTTATGGCTAGAGGTTTGATTTTGACCCTGTTTCATACACGATCAACCCTTGGGTATCAATCCAACTTATCCTAAAAGGATTTTTAAGCTTGACCCTATCCTCAACTTAACTATAGTATCAACCATACTAACTATTTATCTCTTCTATCATATTTTTATCAATTTATGAATTCTTAAAGACAATAAAAGAGTTTCTACAACCTAGAAGAAAAAATTAATAATTAATTTTTATCTATTAGCTATTAAGATAAGAAAATAATCTAAGAGACTTTTATAAAATCTTTTTTAAATATTTTGAATTCCTATTGAATCAAGATAATTGAATATTTAATAGAAATCATTCTTATTTATATTTTTTATTACATAAACATATTACAATATAAAAATGTAGAAGTTGAAAATACATTATCATATTATGTATCGTCTTATTTGAAAATGAATTGAGCACTTGGTTGTAGAAGGCACATTTATATATTTCAATTAATTAAAATTCTAATAATTTTAATATAATTCTAAATAAATTCTAATTAAATTTTAATAAAATTCTAAATAAATCCTAATACAATCTTCATTAAATTTTAATCAAATTTCAATCAAATCTTAATCAATTTTAATGAAATCATAATCAAATCCTATATCAAATCTTAGTCAAATTCTAAGTCAAATACTAATTTAAAATCCTAAATCAAATTCTAGTCAAATCCTAAATCAAATTCTAAGTCAAATCCTGGTCAAATCTTCAATCTCAAATCAAATCTTTAGTCCCAAATTAAATCCTACTCAATCCTAAGTCAAATCCTAAATCAAACCTTAATCAAATTTTAAACCAAATCCTAGTTAAATCCTAAATCAAATCCTAATAAAATCCTAAATTAAATTTTAAATCCTAATAAAATCCTAATAGAATCCTAAATAAATTCTAATCAAATCCTAAATCCTAAACAAATCCTAGCCAAATTCTTATCAAATCTTAATAATCTTATAGTAGATTAAAACTTCAATATTTAATGATTGAACTATTACTTTTGACTCAAAATTTTTAAATCTTTCAACTACTAAGTTGGCAATATTCACCAAAATTTTGAAGAAGATCCAACTAAACAAATAGAAGATAAGTCTAAAACTTTGTTTGGATGTAGGCCGGCTTCCTTCTCCAATTTTAATGCCAATCTTCCAACACCACTATCTTCTTTTTGAACCTTTGAATTGCTTCCAAAATTCACATACAAATAGAAAATCAAGCCCACCATCTACATAAATAATTTTCATGTCAATCCAATTCGTAGATGGCTAGATATCTTAGAAATCTTCATTGACCCTCAAAACCTAATTTCTAAGATTACAACCCACTTGAACTTTAATAACCTTAAATCAAACTATTAGATCAAATTTAAACTTATAGCATGCATCCAACACAACTATAATAAAATATCTACAAAATTTTATCTATAGATCTATAACCAAACTCCCAAAGTGCTCAAAAATATAAACCCTTTTTTATTTCATAAAAATCAAAGTCACCCAAATCAACCTTGATTTTGCAAAGCTCTTACAAAGTCAATATCTATCCAAATCCATCAAAACTAGTACTTAATAAAATATTCTAAAGTTTTTTTTCAAATCCCACTCTCTAATCAACCAAAAAAATCCCCATCTGTTATAGGTATATAATTTTATATCCTAGGGTCTAGTTTCAAACCTGATTCATAATTAACCCTCCTCAGGTATTAATCTAGGGATTTCTTAGATAATTTTTGCTATAAACTATCCTTTGCTTTGATCTTAAAATCCCTGTAGTAGTATTTTTACTAATCTACCTTATCTTGTCTTGTTTATGGTCCTACAAAGTAAATAGAAGCTTTTTTTATAAAAAAGTAGTGTTAACACTAAATATTTTTACTACCTCTCTATTTTTTATTTATTTATCTATGTTTTCTAAAGTAATTTTGTAACTTAGTCTTTAACTAAGCTTCTCTATAATATAAGTCTTCTTTTGCTCTTTCATCCTATAGCCATGTTACAACACAATACCATGACATTTGAAGGATTTATACAAATACAAGATATATAAATTGAACTATTTAAAAATCATTTTTTTTAAATATACATTTTTCAATTGATCTTCAAAGACTAATAATTTCAACTAAGAAGTTTCATCTATAATCCATATACATCTATAATTCATATAGAATCCATCTATAATCCATATTAACAAGTAATCATATTAGAATTCAAGCCACTAATCATTTTATTATTATTATTAATAATATTATTTTGCACATATATCTTGATTAGTAGTCAATAACTATTATTAAATTCAATTAAATTTTCTCTCTCTCTCTCTCTTTTTTTTTTTTTTTTTTTTTTTTTTTTTCTTCTCTCTCTTTCTCTATATATATATATACGTACATATATACAAAAAATATGTAAAATAGTTTTTTGATTATTTTTATTATTTATTTATTTATTTATCATTTATATTTTTTTATATCTTATTACAAATCCAATCTTATGTTTATATTTTAATTAGAAGTTTTATTTTTTATTTTTTATTTTTTTTTACTAATAAAAATATTTTTCTTTAGAATGTATTAAAAATCAATATTTAATACCAATTATTTGGCACACAAACATCTTATTCAACAACAAAAGTAAGCATTATTATAAAATAGAATATAAGTCTATAACCACTTCATATATATTATTTTTAATTAAATAAATTATCTTACTTACTAATGATTCTATAACAAGATAATCTTTAGTCATTCTTTTGTTTGTTTATGTCTTATACTAGCAAATTTATTTTAGTATATATCTTTTAATTGTTATTAAAATTTTCCTATGTCTTATCTAAATCAAATCTTTTATTTTTTATAAAGTATATATCTACTATAGCATCTTATTTTTATGAATATATTTTTTAATTAAAATACTAAATATAAGAAAAAAAATATAAATATTAAAAGAAGACTAATATTCTAAGACTTAGCCAACACAACTTCAAATTAGAGGTATTTTATATTGACTATAATACTAATTTTTTATATTTTAATATTATTCCTACTATCATAAGATTATCAAAGAAATGATATGGTTTAGACTTATTGATATTGACAATGGTAGGATTTGGAACAAAGTATTTGATAACTATCAATAGTACAATATTATTAAGTAGCACATATTGGATTCAAAATGAGCCATACCATTTGGGTTGAATTTTTCCATTATGAAAATTTATACTATTTATAAATTACAATATATAATCATCTATAATGTTTAGAATTGAGAAAAAACTTTCAAGTGATACAATTCCATTGTTCGATGTTTGATTGGTTTTGGATGTGGAGCCATGTTTTGTCTAAGAGCTCCAAGATATTAAGTTAGATTGCAAAGATGCAAGTGATGGAATCTGAGCAAGGAACAACTAATATGTTGCAAAGCAAAATGTACAATCAATTTGAATTTAAATACTACATATCTATCTCCAAAATTAATACAAATTCTTCCTTGGATTTGGTTTTATTCTAAAAAGTTTGTTAATTTATAGTGAAGTCTAAAAGAATTATCTCTTGTCATTCTTTTAATTTAAATTAGTAGAAGTTGTATCCTATCTCTTTGAAATTCTTCTCTTTTTTTATATTGTATTAATTTACATTTCATTTGTAATTCCATGAATAATTATTTGGATCAAAGTCAAGTTTAAATAAGGACTTAAAATAGATAAAAGGATGGTATCTAGTTGATTGTGGTCCTTACTATTCCACCATCTTAAAAAAAAAAAAAAAAAAAAAAAGAGATCTTAAAATAGAATAAAAAAGAAGAGCTTTCAAGTTGAAAAAGGAATTTTATAAAATATTTAGTATCATTATAAGATTATTTTTTATAATATGGATGTTGTTTTATATACCAAGTAAATATCCTAAGCCATGTTGCTACAAATAGTAAAAGGATTTCCATCTTTGTTGCATCTTTTTTATTTGTATATTTTTACAATGAATTCTAGCTAGTCTAAGTTGTAATAGTATGATTGACCTAGTCTTTTTCTTCAAAATTAGGAAGACCTTGAGATAAGATGTCATGCCAACTTTGTAGTATTTGACATGTCAAAATTTCTAAATATGTTGGTTTAAAGATAGGAGGTTGTATTTGATAGCTATTGAATCTCAATTCAATATGCTCTTCATTTGAAGTTACCACTAGTATTTTATTTGGTGCAATCTTAATTTATATAGCCAAATGGAAATATTCTTTAAAATAGTAGTATTAATCATCATTAATCTTGGATTATTCCAAAGTAGATAATCTATAATGATGAAGAAGTTGTCAAAAGGAATTTACTTGAGATATTTTATTAATAATATCTATACTTTAAAAATCCTTTTCTATATCTTAAAATTTGTTTTAAATTTTAAAAAGACTTTGGTTAGCCATTGGAAATCAAAGGACTATTTGTTGATGCTAGAGAATGGTTGGATGACTTGAGTTCTAAATTTGATGATATTGAAGAGAGAAGAATCACATGACAAAAGTTTTAAACATCCAATGAATTGTTAAAGCATTTAAGGCTACTTAAGAATTCAGGAGGTTGAGTCTTCTTCTTTGAACATATTGGCTAGCTAATTGCCATAAGACTCTTACTTCTATGTTTGTTTATTTGTCAATCCATAGAAAATATATAGCTAATCTTTTGATTTTTTTCATAGCTTAAAGTGAGCTATTCCAAACTATTATAAAATAAATAATGGATGCTAAAATAACATAATTTTAGACCAAGCTCTCTCTACCAAATTGAATTAAGAGAAGCACTAATATTTAAATTTGTTTTTAGATATATTTAATCAAAAAGTGGTTAATTCTTTAAAAACCTAAATTAAAACCACATAGAATATATAAGATGTTTAAATCTCAAATGTTTGTTTATTTCTATTTACATTAACTAATTCAAATAAGAAAAAGAATACCAAAATATAAGAGGGCTATACATTTTACCCAATTGATATTTCAATTACCATTTCTATTCCAAAAAAATTGTAATTTGTAAAAGTCATGCATGTTGGACAAACACACCCAAGAGTATTGCTCAAAGCAATTCCACGACAAAGTATTGTCAATTGTGTGCTTGTAAAAAATAAGGTAGAATCATCCATATATTGACTCATTACTAGTTTGGCTTTGTTATTGGGAAGAACATAGCCTTGAAATAGAGATTCTTTGATTGCTAATTTGAGGTTGAAGTTGAGGTTTTCCCTGTGATAAGAAAGATAGGGAGCCACAAGACAACCTTGACATATACCTCTTTGGATGGAAATACATTGTGCAAGATGTGTCCAAGATAGTAAGAAGGTAATTTAGTTTTGGTCTATATATTACATGGGTCAAATTCTCAATTGGAAAAATCTTCAAATATAAGTTGATGAGGTAATATTTTTCTAAAAAAATCTTTTTCACCATTCTTCTAGATAAAAGTGTTAAGACCCTTGACAATAGCTCATGGCTGAGCCTTTCTAGCAATAGAGTCAACATCATTTAATTGAAATAGAATGCTTCCTAGATTCTTTAGTTAAGAGAATGTGATAGACAGTGCACGGATTTACACACATGTTTTGAAATACCTCACCTCATCCGTCACTAGTGCAATCCATCTGTTTGTCAACTTGGCAAAGATATAATCGAAAGTCGCCTCAAAATTAATTCCACTTTACTTCAAAACGTTGCGGACTGGGCACATTTGTCATTCTTACTGCTGCACAACAACGAATAATACCGGGAGAAGGGTTTACACTATATATCAGACTCTCTTTTCTAAACTGTGATGCTATTGGGGATACCCCTTCCCGTCACACCAGGGGTTGAAAATGGCCGCAGAAGTTCGAAAGGCAGTTGAGCAGGACCGCACCGATGCTTTAAGTTCGGATCCTGGTTGCGCCTCACAATCAAATCGTCAATCTCTCGCAGCTTGTCCGTGTATCGCTGGAATGCGGCCTTCGCCTGCAAAAGCACACAGAACAAAGATTTCAGTGATGAATAGTTGACAGGCACCACATCTCTTCCTGCGAAATCTATTCGTCTAAAGGCTTCACTTGCCTAGCACATCTCTGCGGCGAAGCGGAGAGGGACATTACCTGTTCATTCTGCGTCCAGGTTGGAATTCGCTCGACGATGTACTCTTCGTTGGGAGCGTGGGCCGCCACGACTTCGAATACCGCCATGGCTGTGGTTGTCGTGTCCGTATCGGAGATAGTCGATAGATAGAACTTCACGGGATCAGCACGGAGCTCTTCCATTTCTTTGCTCCCTTCCTCTGGAATCAGACGGCGGCATATACAGGGGTGGTGGGGCATGAACCCAGCGTAGTCAAATTGGCCGAAGTTGATAGGGGCGTGCATGGCCGTTGGAATCCACTGCACTGTTGTCAGAATTTCTACTAGATTTTTCTTCGAGTCCATTGGAATCCACCCAGGTGCGTCTCTCTTATCGGCATGGCCTACATTACGGTACTCGTTGTACCAGTTCTGAAGCTCCGCATCCTGTTGCACAGCGCTGTCGTCCTTGTAGTAGATGTCAACGTACTCCGTGTTCCATGCCTTCATGGCACCCCAAATCTCAAGCCCGTCGGCTGCGTAGGGGTAATCTTCAATGATAAGCCTGACTCCGTGTTTAGCGTTAGGGTCTGGTACCGCCATACCCCTGAAATCGAGCGAAAGAAGCGTGAGCGGTCGCTCTAGAGAAATCATCATCCATCACTTCACCAAAACTAGAAACTACCGTCAAGAAAAGACGATTGTCTGGATTGCGCAAAACTGATACCTCTTGATGAGGTCGTTCGGCAACGCATTTGAGTCAAATGCCCACAAGTCTCGATAGGAGGCAGAAGCCATTCGCACGACGTACTCACGAGGCGTATAGATCTGCTCGATCGTACCCCCCGCAGGAAGGAGGTTGAGTCGAGCAGTACTGTTCACCTCTAACGTGTGCCTGCAGTGTGGGAACAGCAGATGATGGATCGGGTGAAGCTTGCTGAGCTGACGGTGTGTCGAGATGATCATGGGCTCGGTGACGGCGTGGCACCGCGTACTGCACCAGACGAGGCGGATCAGTTAACGATCGTCAAGAACATAGAAACTTTGCCTCTCTCGCCTCAAAAGAGACCTGCACATTCTTTGACAGAAACACTTGACACCAAAGAGGAGCGACACTCACAAATGGTTGACAGATTGATGCACAGTCATTTCATTGTTGGTGGCGTGAGCTTTTGCGAGCTGCCAAATGTGATCCGTCTCTGAGGGATCCGCTGGAGGTGTAAACACCCGGGCCTTCTTCTCTCCACCCTTGGTCTTCGGGGGAAGAACCAGTTCGATCGCCAGAGGCTTGAGTGACCCTTCTTTCGACAAGAAAAAAAGTGTCCTGCTGGCGTAGTTCTTACTGTTCTCTAATTTGTTGATTCTTCCCACCCATGGGAGAAAAAGGTCGTGAAAGTCCACCACAAAAAGCTTCTTCTCGGACACGGCCTGCGGGCATCGTCCCGGTAAAGGAAAACAAAAAAGAAAACAAAAAAAATTAGGTGTTTGCAAACAAGACTGTGACACACTCCGGCAGTTGAGTCACAACCAAATAAATCCACGTTGAACGATTCGAAGTCGACTCACAGTACCTGCGCGACGCTGAGACCTTCCAATTTGCCGTCTATGTGTTGCTCAGTGATGGCAGAGGTGGGATCACCAAATTCCGCAGGGTCGAGTTTGCTCTTGATAGGAAACTCCCTGACGAGCTGAATCTCGATAGGGTTGAATCCCGCGAGGTACTCCCGGGCAAATTCGGCGTCTGTCTGCCACGCTTTCTCATCAGCTTCACGATGCACACGTCACGACTGTCAGGCACTTCGTGCACATCAAGGGTAACGCAACAAGACCTCTGCCACAATCTAAGTCCCAATCTCGACACCCTCAAGGAGTCACTCCAGACTCTCCATACTCTAGCCCGAAGCAAAAATCCTAGCGCAGCGCAACTGGAGGGAGACAGCGCACGGCAAGAGGGGGTTGGAAGAATTACGGCGTGATCGAATGGGAGTACCTTTCAGAATCCGAGGAAGAGGAAACTTCAGGAGGTCGTTGTCCTTGCCGTCAGCACGCTTGGAAGTGAATTCCCTCAGGAATAGCATCGGGTGCTGATCCTTTTCAGACACATCCTCCTTGCTACCCAACACATTGTTGATTCCTCCCACCTCTTCGTCTGGTGCAGAATACAAGTTCTTGATCTCCTCCATGCTGGACCAGCTCTCTTTCTTACTCAGTTTGGATGAAATCTTCGACGGTATGGCGTGAGCTGCAGCTCGAGCCATATCAGCCTTGTTGTCGCTCAACTTGACGTAATCGAAGCGCTCGTCGCTGGGGACGTACAGGTCAGCTGCCCGGCTCTCAAACTCTGGGCCTACACAGTAGAATTGCGCACCACTTTCTCGACATGTCAGAATGCGCTACTCGCCTCATCCCACCGGTTCGTCCAACAGAAAGCGGACACCTCAAACTGCAGATGTAGGACACATTATCCACTCAAACAGTCTGTTCCTGCTAGCAAGTACGCGGCTACGCAACCTTCAGTTCTGATAGCCAGGTGGGCCTTTCTCTAAAGTTCCAGAGAGCATGAAGACTGTAGAAACATTCCCACTATAGCCTGTAGCGGTGAGTGGCACAGGCACCCACCGCTAACGCTTTTCCATTAGCATGTTTGGGGGTCAGAGATAGGCTGCCTTGGCATGTTGTGAACGAAGCTTACTGAATTTAGTCGGGGAACGGCCAGTCCGCATTCTGCGTGGGAAAGGGAACTCCGCACTGCCACCCAGGGTGGGCCGAACATTCTTTGGGTCGACGTCGGGCGTTCCCAGATCGTTGTAGACGTCGTAATCGTAGATGCGCTCGGTCTCATTTCGCATGCCGGTTCCGTCGCCTCTCGTTTCCTTGAGCTCCTTCCCGCGCAATTCCTTCAGCCCGGCAGGGGTCTCATGCGGCAGCAGTGGCTGCAAACCCCAAAACAGCGATTGTGAGACCCTCGCACAAACACCCACACTGGGATCTCGACCACAGCCCTTGTATCGAACTGAGATCGACGAACAATTACCGTGTTGAAGAAAAAGGCACGCGGTCCTGACTTCTCGGTGTTGTACACCCACGAGTTGGTAATGTAGTCGACGGAGCTTCCGCCGGAAAGGTCAAGATTGAACGACACCAGAAGGAACTCGTTAGGATGGTTGTTCCTCACGAGAACGGCTCCGGGCACGCCAAACGATTTGGGCACGAAGAACTCGACATTAAAGCTGAGCTTCTCGGCCGTGATTGAATCGAAGATTTTAAGCCAGCCCTGGAGGCTCACCTCTTCACTCGTCACAAGCTCCCCTGAGCCTGCCATTCCAGATCCAACACACACACAAACTCACTCACTCACTCACTCACCACCTACCCGCCAATACTTCAACAACCTCAAACTCTTAACATAGCGTCTTAGCGTTGCTGTGCCTCGACGACGATCGTTTGGGATCCGATGAAACATACTTTCAGGTTATTTGTAAACAATTAAACGTTGTCACAAGGTGCGGAGGAGTCCAACTCACTTGAGTCGACCTCGCTGCTCACAAGCTGGAAAGTCACCTTCTTTCCCCTGAGCTCACTGGCGTCGTCCTGGATGTCCGCAACGCGATCCATCACGTCCAGGATCTTCAATTTCTTCACGATTACGGCCGTTCCTTTGAACGTAACTGTCTCGCCGACATCCTCCTTGCTGTAACCTTGGACCTTCTGCTCGACAACCTTGCCGAGTTTCGACGACGCCGACTTCAGCCATCCTGCCCCCTCGGCGCTCGCTGAAGCGCGCACCTGCAGCGGCTCCGGCCGTCCGCACGTGCTGGACTTCCTCACAAAAGCGCCATTGCGGCACGCCGGTGTCGATGCAACGGTGCCGGTCTTGAATAGGTTCAGCAACATGACTGTAGCTGCAAGCTACCTCTTCTTCCTCCTCCTCCGCGCAGTTAAGTTCACCTCAAACTGCCTCTCGACCCTCAATCTCTCCCGAAACCCGCTTTCACCACCACTAACCAACGTCGAGGAACCGACCCGCCCAATGCAGTCAGCGTCTGTTCCAAGGCTTCGACTTCAACCACCCTCCTGTCACGTTCTTGACTCGGGTGGATACACAGCCCTCTCTCGATCGATCCTGCGCAACGTTGACTGAAAGATTTATCTTTATCAGCAGGGGTTTACTGCCACCTCACCGCATGCAGCTGATCAAAAAGGCACTCCCTATCTCCGCACTGGCAGCCTCAATTCCCAGGCCAGTTCACAAAGCGAATTTCGTACAAGCCTGGCCAAGCAGAATCATCATTTGCAGTCACAATCAACTAACGTCCGGGCAGGACCGACCCATCAACCGGGTGGGACGCCTGGATTGTCGGTTCAAATCCGAAAAGCCTAGGAAGTAAAAAAATCAGAGCGTTTCCGCAATGATCCCCACCCCTGGCGAATTTCGAGGGGATGTCCGAGGTGGCACAGCAGGCCACCAAATCGCAGCAGGTTCTGCTTAAACGACCCCACAGACACTGACCCAGACATACGCAGTGGCCCAATGGGAGCACCTCGGTCAAGGGGTGCGGATGGAACGACATCCAACATGCAGTGTGAATCATGCGGATGGGGAGCTGAGCGTTCTCTCTGCTGAGAGGCCAGGAAAGCGTGGGACTCTCGGAGACCCTAAATTAGTAGTCCCGATCAGGGATGGGGGTCACGCGAGCCTTGAGAACTCGCTTCCAGCATCGCCTTCGGAATGCCACACTCCCTTTCCATGGTCACACATGAGAGGAGGATGCATCGCGCATGCTGACGAAAAGAACTTTGTTGGAGATAAAATGGGTGGAAAATGAGTTCACTGGCCAAGAAATTGACACTTTCCAAAAAGTAACGGACAAACCCTATATTTTTATCCGGGAAACTTTTGCATGATCATTTTGGGGTGGACAACTGGGCTCTCTTCTGGGCTCACGTTGGCCCCCCTCAAAATATCAGCTACTCTGACCTACTGCACAACTGGTGTGGGAGTGGAGAACAAATATATTGAATTCTCCTAGCAAAAAGCTCTGGCATTGGACCATGCCCTCTAGGAAGTAATTTTTTGGTCATGTTCTCACACACATCAAAGACATGAATGTATTATGGTCTCTTGTTGTAGGTGCAAGGTCTGTTTTGGACTAATTGGGAACAAAGAAATGTTTTGATATCTAGGCAAAAGTTATGACATAATGAGAATGTAGGGAGAGTCATTTTAGTTTGGACTAATAGATTGTCAAATAACCTTATAGAAGAAAAATAAAATAAATAATATTAATAAAAAAATAAACAAACTAGTTTTAAACTACCAAAAGAATAGACCATCTTATATATCACGAACAATAACATATACTTGCTTCACCTTGTACACATCAAAAGTATACATTGCTTCAAGCTTATATTATCCATACTAGAATTTCATATTTGACTTTAAGTGTCAAGGACACAAACTGAAAGAAAATAAATAAATCAGTGAAATCTATGTAAAAAAAAATAACAAAAAAAAAAGAAGAAAGTATATACATTTAATAAGAAATTAGAATAGATATTGCCAAAGTTTAGAATATGAAGACTTTTGAACTAGACTAGAAGTAAGAAAAGAGTTGATAAGAGTGAAGAAGGCTTCACTCTTGTCTCTATGCATACTATCTTCTTGAAAGCTATGTGGCGACATTCTATATGACCTCCAACATGTATTTAATTTGCAAGACACATGTCAAACTTATAAGACAAGTTTCTTATATATGTGCCATGTACTGAGTTTATTCCACAAGCGACTAATATGTGCAACACGTGGCTAACTTATTAGCCAAGTTTCTAATCTACTATCAAGGATACGAACTAAAACAAATGCATAAGTTAGTAATGACTATGTCAAAAAAAATTAACAAGATAGAAATAAAAAAGTATATATATTCAAGAAGAAACTGGAATGGCTAATGCCAAAGACTGGAAAATACATGAGACTCTTGAATTAGACTAGAAGGAAAGAAGGAGTTGACAAGAGTGAAGAAGGCTTCACTCTTGTCTCTATAAATGCTATCTATCTAATAGCTACGTAGTGGTATTCTATAGGACCTCCTACACATGTCTAATTTGTAAGACACGTGTCAAACTTGTAAGACAAGTTTCCTACATGTGCGCTTTGTACTTGGCTTGTTCCATAAGCTACCAACATATGTGACACATGGCTAGCTTGTTCCACAAGTTACCAATATGTGCAATACATGGCTAGCTTGTTGATCAAGTTTCTAACCTATCAATCACCTGTAGACATGTATAAAGGTAATTCCGCATCTATAAACCTTCTAAGAAGCTTCTCTATAAGATATTATGAAATTAACTTATTTTACCTACTTCTATCAATCTATATTAACTAGATAATTATTAGAATAAATCTTATGTCTGTGACATTCCCCTTTCTAGGAACAAGTTCCACAAGGAGCGGTGATTACACATTGAAGAAGTCCAAGATAGATCGAATTGTATTTGCCAAGTACTCTAATCTTTGTTCCCATTGAAGGTAGTTGATAGATCCTTTCAACCATTGATAGTATCCTATATTAAGGTAAGAGGACCATCCTGTTATTTGATCATTATTGAGGCCTTTATAACTTCCTTCAAAAAAAATATTTGGAATACGATCAGAAATAGTTCTTACCTCTAAAAGTATTATTAAATATCGAGAGTCTCTTCCAAAGTAGTGATATCAAACACGTTGTATTTCGCCATCAATCCGAAGAAGGACATGTCATTCTTGAGAGTCTTCATCTCTATTCTGTCATCTTGAAGGTTATAATAGTCATAATGTCTCATCCAATAAATTAGCAAACAATGGCTCTTGAGTTGAATTCATTGGTTGTTGATCCTCCATCTCTTTAATACAAATAAATTCAAGGAAATAACAAAAAATAATACAAGGTAGAATGAAACATCTATAAAACTTGCTTTGCTTTATAGCAAAGATTTTCTTGACTCTTTATCTTAGTTTTGATAGGTGTCGTTGATGAAATGCATTGACTTTTACTGATGTATTTGCTAGATTCTTGGATGGCTCTCATGTGCGTTCACTAATATCGTATTCGTGCCAATGTACAAGATATTTCAATCAATTTTGGCTCCACCTTAAATCTAAAATTTCTTCTACCTTGAATTTTTTATTGTTATGCACTTCTTTAGGAGGCAGTGGCATTTGTCTTTTTCTTTATATATCCACTGTCTTGTATGGCTCAAATAATGATACGTAGAATACATGATGGATCTTCATAGATATTGATAAGCATAATCGATAAGCAATTGGATTGATTTGTTTATAAATTGAAAAAGGTCCAAGCCTACGATAATCCAGCTTATCGTAAAGATGGATAGTCTTGATATTATGATAAAGTAATCATACCTTATCGACCTTGTGGAATTGAGGTTGTTCTATACAATAGACATCTCTATTGATTTTTTGTCATTCTTGAGCTTTCTTTAGTTGTCCCTTCATTGTTGCATGTAGCTCTGATAATCAATTTGCTAAATCTTTCACCATAAGGTTATGAACTTTTGAAAAATCAAAAATATCAAATTGTGGGTGATAACCGTAATTTGCAAAGAATAGAGTTTGCTGAGTAGAAGAATGTACCGAATTATTATAAGCAAACTCTGCGAATGGTAAAAGAGTTGTCTAAGCATCTTGATAGTAGCTGATGGTATATCTCAAATATTGCTCCGAAACTTGATTTACTTGTTCCATTTGTCTATCAGTTTGAGGGTGGAAAGTTGACGATAATTTTATATCCACCTTCAATATTTTAAAAAGAGTCCTCCAAAATCTTGATATAAATTGTGTTCCTCTGTCTGATATAATATCCCCTGATAATCTATGATAGCGATAAATATTATCATGGAAGAATTTAAGTGTTTCTTCACCTATAATAGATTTTGTACATAATAAAAAATAAGCCATCTTGATAATATAATCTACAATCACGAATATAGAGTCATATGAACTTGACTTTGAAAGATCCGTGATAAAATCCATAGAAACAAAGAACCAAGATTGTTTTGGTACAATTAATGGTTGAAGAAGTTTGTAAGGTCAGTGACAAGGAATTTTTGATTTTAAACAAACGTCGCACAACTGTACAAACTCTTTAACAGCCTTCCATATTTGGGGCCACCAAAAATCTCTTGATATTAGCTCCAAAGTCTTATTATATCCAAAATGTCCTGCTGCAGGGAGGTTGTGACGAGCTTCTACAGCTCGTAGTCATGCTGCACTTTTTGGAATATATAGACGTCTTTCAAAGTAGAGTAGATCATTTTTGAATTCAAATTTAGAAGTATCATCAGTTTTAGACGAATTATTCTTAATATTATGAACAAGATGATCTGAAGGCATACTTGACTAGATTTATTTGACAAAAGTTGAATCAACAGTTAATGTTGATTTCATTGCTTGAAGATGAAATTGCTTTGGCTTCAAGAAGATCGTTCTTTGTTAATCAAAAGTTGAATTTTCTTCTTTTCATAGAAGATAAGAATGTCTAGAAAGGACATCGAACAGACCTTGTTGTTTTTCTAGCCGATAGATAAAAATAAACTCAAATCTGAACAAAGACATACTCCAATGAGTTTGGCAATGATTCAATACGCATATGGACATGAAATATTTGAGGTTCTTGTGATCCGTATATATGGTGACTGGATTAGAAGTGCCTTCCAAATAGCGATGCTATTCTTCAAAAGTATCCACAGTTGCAAGAAGTTTTTTATCATAGATTTTATAATTGATCTCTATTGCTAAAAAGTTTTTGGAATAAAAAGCTATTGGATGGAGTTTGTTATCTTTTCCCATTTGTAACAATACTACCCTCAAAGCAAAGTCTAAGGCATCTATTTTCATAAAAAATACCTTAAAAAAATTGATACAATATAAGATTGGTGTAGAAGTAAAAGCTGTCTTCAAAGCCTTGAACAATGCTTCTGCTTTTTTACTCCATTCAAGTTTGTCCTTATCAGTTAAACATGTAAGTAGAGCTACAACTTGAAAAAAGTTCTTGATGAAGATTCGATGGTAATTGGCAAATCCCAAAAAGCATTGCACATCTCTTATTGTTTTTAAAATCTTCCAATCCATGATTGTTTGGACTTTCTTTGGATCCATTTTGAAACCATTATTTGAAATGATATATTCTAAGAAATCAATTTGAGTAGTGTGAAATATATACTTTTCCATCTTGGCATATAATCCTACATCTCTAAGTTTTTGTAATATACAACAAATATGAAATTCATATTCTTCTATATTCTTAGAGTAGATCAAAATGTTATCTAAATAATAGATAGCAAAATCATCAAGAAATTCACAAAAAATATCATTCATCAGATGTTGAAAAGCAGCTAGTATATTTATAAGTCCAAAAAGCATGATATTATATTCAAAATGTCCATACCTTGTTTGAAACACAATCTTCTATTCATGATCTTTTTTGATGCGTACTAGGTTGTATGCTCCTCTTAGATCTATTTTTCTATAGATCTTAGTTTGATGCAATTGATCAAGAAGTCCAGATATCAAAAGTAGACGGTATCTATTCTTGATGGTGATCTTGTTGAGTCCTTGATAATCTACACATTTGTAATGACCTATCTTTTTTCTTTATAAAGAAGATAGAAGCTCTTGCTAGAGATTTTGAATAGCATATAAAATTCTTTGCCAAGTTCTTATCAATGTATTTCTTGAATTCAGCCAATTTGTTTTGTGCTAAATTATAGATTGGTCCAAATGGAGGCTAAGTTCCCTTTTTAAGATCAATTGAGCAATCATATAGATGATGTTCTAGAAGAATATCTGTATTTTTCTTCTCAAAAATATCTTGATAATCTTGATATTGACTTGAAATGCCACTTGAAGTCTTTCTACCATCAAAAATGGATGTAGCATAGATAGCAAAAAATGATCCTTTTTTTGCTACCTTCATAAAAGCTTTTGTACCTACAAGTATGAATTTTATTATATTAGACTTATGGCTTGTTATTTAGCTAACGGGACTCTTATTAATACTTTGAAAAAAGTCAAGTCTATAAGAAATCTAATCTATTTGAGGATTATACTTTTTTAGCCATGATAAACCTAGAATATTCGGATTAGAGGGAGATTTAATTATATTAAAAATTACACAACTATTATGACCATCTATTATTATATTTATAGGAAAGATTTCATAAATAATATCTCCAAAAGATAATGGGTGACCATCTATGATTTCTACATATATGGGTTTAGTTTTCTGTATTGAAAGTATTTTATGAATTTTAACAAATTCTTTATCTAAAAAACATGCTGAGGCTCCTGAATCTAATAAGGTAGAGGCTTTGTAATTTTTGGGTCTCAAATAAACATATATTATAAAACAAGGAGAAGGATTTGAAGAGAGGATAGAATCTTTATTAAGAGTTGTACAAGATTTCAACTACATAGTCCCTATTGTAGCTGGACAAACTCGTTTTTCGACATATTGTCTTCTTTGACAGTCATACTCCTCATCTTGTGGTTGTATCGTTTCTTCGGACAAAACTGAGCAATGTACTTAGGGTTTTTATAATATAAACACAATCCTTCTTGATGATGATGAGTCTTTTTTTGTTCAGTAAGAGGTTTAAAATGTACCATGTCAATTTGCATATCTTCTACTTCTGAATGTACATATTAGGAAGATGTTGATGTTGCCATCGTATTGTAATAACGTTGGAGCTTCCTTATGCAATTCTCAAATCAAAATTCAAAAAGTCAATTGTCACACTTCACAGCAAAATCAATTGCTTGACTCAATATCTAAGGATCAGATAAGTTGAGCATCAATTTCTTTATCTCATATTGTAATCCATAGAAAAATTGGCTAATAAGTACAGTATCATCCCACTTGGTGTCAATTGTCAAAATTATGAAGTATATGATATCACTGATCAATTGTTTTATTATAGGATACGGATCTTATTGGTTGCAACACAAATTGTATCATATTTTCTATATATAGATCAAAATTCTCCTAAAAATGCCTCTAAATTATCCAATATTAGATCACATCGTTCAAGAAAGGATGAAAACCATGATAAAGTAGAGTTCAGCAATAGTGTTTCAATAAACCTGACTTGTGATCCTTGGGTTGGATAACTGTTGAAGTTCAATTACCAGTTGTACTTGGTTGATGAATCCTTAAAACTTAGATCTGGTGCCATCAAACTTCTCTAACAAACTAATTTTTGGTTCCTTAATGCTTGAATGGTGATCAATTGTAGATGAAGTGGTATGACTTGAAGCAACTCGAATCATCTCTATATCTTCACTTTCTGCTTATCTTGTTGCTCCTTGTAGTGGTGCATTGAGTTGATGTATTGCGAGCATTAATTTTCTCATTTGTTCTTGCATTTGTACCATTGCACTCTTTATTTCTGCAAGCTCTGCCATAATACCACAATAGAAAGAGAAAAAAGTGTTTATTCTAACTACAAAATAAAACACTCAAAAACAAAGAAAAAATTTTAAGAGCAATATCAATTTAGAAGTAGATAATCCACAACTTCTAATATACTTATGTCTTATCATGAGAAAGAGATAATCCACAACTTCTAATATACTTATGTCTTATCATGAAAAAGAGATAATTCACTCTTAATCAAGAAGAGACAAAGCTCTCATATTATAACTTCACTCTTGTCAATCTATCAAGGACACGACTAAAAAAAATACATAAATTAATAAGAACTATATCAAAAGAAATTAACAAGATGGAAATAAAGAAGTATGTATATTCAAGAAGAAATTGGAATGGCTAATGCCAAAGATTGGAAAATACATGAGACTAATAAACTAGACTAGAAACAAAGAAGGAGTTGACAAGAGTGAAGAAGGCTTCACTCTTGTCTCTATAAATACTATCTATCTAATAGCTACATGGCAGTATTCTATAGGATCTCTTATACGTGTCTAATTTGTAAGACACGTGTCAAACTTGTAAGACAAGTTTCCTACATGTACGCCACGTACTTGGCTTGTTCCACAAGCTATCAACATGTGTGACACATGGCTAGCTTATTCCACAAGCTATCAATATGTGCGACATATGATTAGCTTGTTGACCAAGTTTCTAACCTACCAATCACCTATAGACATGTATAAAGGTGATCTCGCGTCTATGAAGCTTCTAGAAAGCTTTTCTATAAGATATTATGAAATTAACTTATTTTACCTACTTCTATCAATATATATTAATTAGATAATTATTAGAATAAATCTTATGTCCGTGACACCTACAAATCATCTATAGCCATGTATAAAGATGAAATTGAGTTTCTAAAGCTTCTAAAAAGTTTTTTTATAAGATATTATTAAATTAATTTATTTTTACTTATTTCTATTTATCTATATTAATTAGATAATTATTAAAATAAATATTATATTTGTAACATTATTCCCCCTTCTAACGACAAGTTCCACAAGGGGTGGTGATTACATGTTGAAAAAATCTAAAATGCGTCAAATTATATTTGCCACATACTTTGATCTTTGTTTCTTTTGAAGGTAGTTGATAGGTCCTCTCAGCCATTGATAGTGTCTCATATTAGGACGGAAGGACCACCTTGATATTTGATCATTGTTGAGGCTTTCGTAACTTCTTTCAAAGAAAACATTTGAAATACCATCAGGAGTATTTCCTACCTCTAAAAGTATCATCAAACACTAGGAGTCTCTTTTAAGGTCGTTATACCACATATATTATATCTTGCTATCAATTTGAAGAAGAATATATTATTCTTAAGGATCTTCATCTCTATTTTGTCATCTTGAAGGTTGTGATAGTCATTATGTATTATCTAGTGTCATATTGAAATATGTTTATGTGGTGAAAATATAAATAAGAATTATTTTTTAATTAATATTTAATCATCTTGATTCAATAGGAATTCAAGATACTTAAGAAAGGTTTTATGAAAGTCTCTTAGATTATTTTCTTATCTTAATAGCTAATAGATAAGAATTAGTTATTAATTTTTCTTTCTAGGTTGTAGAAACTCTTTTATTGCCTTAAAAAAGTCATAAATTAATAAAAACAAGGCAATTTGAGATTGTTTAGGATTTTTGCAATTACTAAAGATCTTTTAATAAAAATAAGGTAAAATTTGATATGGTATAATAAGACTTAGAGATCAAGCTATATACCAATTTTGAACTAAAGTTAATGGTTGTTGAAGGAGAAATCACTATTGGAACTTTTATATCAACTTTCAAGTTGGCGGCCAAGTGACATCAATACAGTTTGTGGACATTTTCTTTACAATGTGTAAGTTGGATTAGGTTGAAATTTTTAAAATATATAGAAGACTTATAATGGCATTCGTGTGTAAATTTTTTTATTAAGTAGATGGTCAAATTAAGAGTTACAACTTCTTAAAGCTTACTGATTAGGATGAGGATTTGCAAAGAAAAATCAAAGTTACATAATTGTGAAAGTAACAAGATTATTGAGAAAAAAAATTTGAGCACTTTATATTGGCTTTAAATACTTTTGAATTGAGATTTAAACTATATTTTTCTTATATGGATGAAACTTATTAGGATTTCTTGCATACTTGTAAAACACAACTTCATCTTTAATAACTAAGTGCCCGATGCATTTCCAAACAAGACAACATATAATATGACATAAGTGGTGAATGCAATGTGAATATTTGAGGTGAAAGGTGTTTGATTTTATTTGTGGTTATTTAGAGTTGATGGAGCAAGAAGACAAGATAATTGAATTTGAAATTTTTTATAAAGCTTTGGATGGCGCTTCAAGTGGATCTTTAAGTAGAGCTTCAAGTAGATTTTCTACTAGTAGATAAGGTATGTACTTGGATCCAAACACTGCAAATATGTTTCAAGCATTTAAATTATTTATACAACAGTAACAAAGCAATGATTGCAAAGAGGCTTTGGCAATCAAAGCATTATAAGTAGTCGTTAACAAGATTGACCAATTTGATAGAAGGAATATTTTTAAGTATTTGAGATATTAAATAGAAAAAAATAGAATTGAATTATATTTTTAAAAAGAAAATGATTCTATTATTTGAGCTTGTTACGATGCCAAAGATAAGAAAACATGTGAGATCAATTATGGGACAATTTAGAAGTTCTTAGGAGACATTCTTCCACGCATTAAGAGATGAATATTTCTTGGAAGACTCTTGTTAGGTCACTAAGAAGTCATTTTTGGAATAGATTGAGCATCCTAATAAAAAAATTGTAAGCTACAAAGTTATTAAGAGAGTTTGAAAGGCTATATTTTTTATTATCAAAAGTAGAGAAGGTAATATTAGGACCAAATAAGATTGAATTGTTTCTTTGAGTAACTGATAGAAAATTATAAGAGAAGTTAGAAATCCTTCTTGAGGATACAAAAGACGATGAAGGATTAACAATAAAATGAAAAAAAATTGAAAATACAATAGGATTGCTTGCAAAAAGAGAAAAGAGAAAGCATAGGGTTGATATTCAAAGAATTATGCAAGTACTTAAAATTCAAGTACCTACTTTATGATCAACAGTACCTATTGTCTAATCTTAAATGATTACATTAAAAAAAGAAGATGTGGGAATTGAAGAAATTATATGTATAATGCAGGATCTTTAAATCAAATTTGTAAGGCTTGAAGAAAAAACTTCTACAATAAGTTCAAAGGCTACTTTTAAATAAGGATATATACAAAGATGTATTTGGTATGATGATGATTCTCATTCTCAAAAAGTTTGTAGTAAATTCAATAAAATAGTACAACAAGGCATTATTTTTTGAAAAGATGGAAAAGTGGCATTAAAAGATACTGGTGATTTTTTCCAAACCAACTTTAATAAAAGATATATGAAAGCACTAATTAAAAATTATTTGATAGCAAATAGAGTTGTAGCAATAGAAGTTACAAATTATAGTACTAGGATGGATGATGATGCCAAAAAAGATTTTTTTATAAATATTGAATCAAGTGGACTTTGATCTTCTGTCATTTTTATAATATATAAAAAAAAAATGCCACCAAAAGCTTTATTGAAGACTATTGTAATAATTTGTGGAATTAAAATTTAGGAGGATTATGAAGAAGCTTTATCAATGCATGTCTATATTACTAAGAACCAACATGAAGTTTTGATAGAAGAAAAGAGAAGATAGGATTCTGATAATATAAGAGAAGAAAATTCTTCTAAGATGCAAATTCAAAAAAATAAGGCTTGTGAGATGGTTATATAAGAGTTATCAATGGAAGATGCTTCAATAGCATTAAAAAAAAAAATCAAAAGGCATAGGAAAGAAAGATAAGTCAATAACTTATAAGCTATTTTTTGATATTGAAGCAGCAATAGATTTAAAAGAGATGCTTGAAGAGTGTATGTTCAATGCTAAAGTTGAATTTATATTGAAAGAGGTTTTAGAAATTGCAAAGAAAAAATTTTATAATATTATTATTGATAGTATTAAGCAGAAGATGCAATTAATGGGTGAAGTTGGATTAAATCATGCTATTGATTTATGTGTATGTGAAGATGAAGAAGATGAATTTAATAATTGTTGCAAACAATCAACAAGTAAGAAAAAAAATCATAATCAAAGAATATGTTTTGATGATCAAAGTAATAACGAGAAAAAGATTTCAAGTTATTATACTCAAAAACATTGGACTATGACAACTACAAAGGCATTAATGAAGATTAGAGATATGAATGAGCCATGTGTTACTTTCATTGACCATGATTTGGAGATGAATCTTATGTCTAACGATCTTTATATGGAACAAATGGGGCCAATTGATATGGAACATGGATGGATAATATATGTAGTTAAAAATACATGAGGTGAATTATATAATGTTTGTTTAGATGTAAAAATTTGGATTGGTAACATTGCAATGGAGAAAAAAAAATTTGTTCAAGATGCAACATCTTATCTTCTTATTTTAGAACAACCATATATTATTACAACTCAAATGGAAACAAAGAAGTTTCATGATGGTTCAAATTATGCACAAATTTGTAGTAAGGTTGGGAAAAGAATGATACAGTTTTTGATTGTACCTTCAAATCATGAGTGAAATCAAGAAAAATTAAAAAAGAATCCATTGCCAAGGATTATTAAAGAATTTAAGGATTTTCAAGGAGTACCACTATAAAGCAAGATTATAGAGATATAGAAGAGGAGGTACTCTCGCAAAATATAGGTGTCTTTGATATAGGATTTATTAATATTTTTGAAAACAAAATTATTGCATATAAGAAGATTGAAGATTTTTTTAAAAAATGAGAAAAAAAGATTGTATGCTATTAAAAAAGAATTATGTGGATTAAAAATATTAAAAAATAATAAAAAGATTATTAGTATTTATATAAAAAATAGATTGAAAAATCTTTTAGAATTAATTACATCTATTGAAATAGATGATGATGATAAAATTATACAAATTCATTCAAAAGAAGTTTGAAATATAATTGAATCTTTTCAAGTACCAGATATTATAATTGAAATAAAATATAAGGCAATAGATAAGAAGGCGAAGTTTGTTGTTGGACCTTTGTTAGAAGATTCTAAAGAACAAGTGGAAGAAGTGTCAAAAGAAAAGAGCTTATATGGATGAAACCTATTAAGTAAGTATTTTAGGTTCTTATAATTTGTATACACAATCACTAGATGGAAAGCACCTTAAAGAAAATAGAGTCATTCTTAAAAAGAATCCATAATAGCAAGAAGTTCTTTATTATGGATTTCATAATTAATCTTTGTGATGAATAATTTTTTGAAATAGAGTATAATTAGATGGAATATCTTTTTTCTTCCTTATTAGAATAAAAATTATTATTAATATAAAGTCCAAAATATTGGTTTTTATAAAAAAAATAAATTAAAAAAGTCTAAGTGAATAAAAATAGAGGCTATGGAGAATAATGTCTTCAAATCTTCAAAGGCTTTTTCAGCTTCTAATCTCTATTCAAGCTTATCTTTGCATGTCAATCATATAAGCAAAGCGGCTATTTGAAAATATTTATTAATAAAGATCTTATAGAAGTTTATAAATCCAAAAAAATATTAAACATTATATATTAATTTTAGAATTATTTAATTACTAATGGTCTTAATTTTCTTAGAATCTATTATTAAGCCTTCATTTGAGATGATATAACAAAAAAATTCTACTTAGAATTCATAAAATATGTAATTTTTTAATTTGACATAAAGTCCAATATCTTATAATTTTTATAAGATAAGGTGGATATATCATTCATATCCTTTAGAGTCTTAGAATAAATCATGATATTGTCTAAATAGCATATAATAAAGTCATTAAAGAATTCACAAATTATATCATTCAATAAATGTTGAAGATTGACTAGCACATTTGTAAGGTCAAAAGATATGACATTGTACTTGAAGTATCTATATCTTGTATAAAAAGTGGTCTTTCATTTATCCCCTTCTTTAATATGTATTAGATTATAAGCTTTGGAAAGACCTATTTTCATATAGATTTTAACTTGATCTAATAAGTCAAAGAGCTTAGATATTAATAGTAAAGGATAATAATTTTTTATTGTTACTTTATTGAGGCCACAATAGTCAACTTACATTAATAGAGATCTATCTTTTTTCTTTTTAAAGATTATAAGTGCTCTAGTAAGAGATTTTGAATGTCAAATTAGATTCTTTTATAAAAAAATTATGAATATATTCTTTTAATATTGTAAGTTTGTTCTATGATAAGGTATAAATTGGACCAAAAGGTGGTTGTGCGCCATCTTGAAGACCAATAGTATAGTCATATAGATAATGTTTTGACAAATATATTATCTCCAAATTCCAACATAGATAATTTTAGTTCTAGATTTTTGGATTTTATTGGCAATAGATTTGTGAATTTTCAAAGAATTCAAGATTTGGATTTTATAAATAAAAATAAATAAATAAATAAAAACTTAAAAAGAGTGAATTTAATTTCAAGTGATGAAGTTATAGCTGGAGTAATAGAAGAAGCAAGTTTAGAACATGGTTTGGTATAAGTATTAGAGAGCTTAGCTATAAGCATGGGTGAAGATGTTATAATAGAGATACACTTAAAAAAGGCTTATAAAGAACTGGAAAAGATTGTCGTAAAAGATGGACTTACTATAAATTATAGATTAAAATTTGAGGCTATTGTACAAACTAAATATAAGATTGTGACAAAAAAAATAAATCTATAGCTATCCAATTACTATTTGATACTATGGAACACATCAAGCAAGCAATTAAAGAGCTAGGTTTGAGAGAAAAGCACAAAATTGAGCATCAACTTATTGACGAATCATTGGTTAAGCTAAAGATTGGAGGGGGTGATTTCTTGGTACATATTGGAGGATGTGCAAGTTTAGAAGAAGTAGATATCATATTATAATTGCTTACAATATGTAAAAACTAGTCAAAATATGTAATATGTTTATAAGTTCTAGTATGTGTTAGAATGGTTAGTAAAGTATTTAAAGGAGTTGATGTAAGAAACTTTATCTTATTTTATTTACTTATTTTGATTTTGGCATTTAAATTATATAATACCTAAATATTTAATATGAAGCCTTTAGAGGAGATTGAAACTCAAAGATGAAAAATTAAACTATTAAGAGGCTTATTTGGAAGGATGAAAGTAAGGTACGAATAAATAAAGGCAAGAGATGAAGATCTTCATTCCCATTAGTCAATAGTCATGCCTAATGGACTTTGAGCAAGCTATCTACAATGAGAATAAGGATTTTGGCAACTTTAGAGGAAGTATTCAAAAATCAAAGACTAGATTTAAAAAGCTTATTTTTTGTACTATAATTTTGATATAAAATCATGAGATTTGGAATTTTTATGAAGGAACAATAGGCACTTGAAATTAAGATGTACAAATTGTATCTATTGTCACTCTTTTGAAGATACAAGGAGTTATATAAGAACTTTTGGAAATCAAGAGGTGCAATTGGAAAGGCAATTTGAAGATCTACATATTAAATAGAAGAATTATTATTTTTGGTGTCTAAAAAAAAGAGATATTACAAGTTGAAGATAGAAAATCAAATTCCAAGGCAATAAGCACACCAATTTATTGATAGTGATGATTTCCACCATATCTTAAGCTTTCAGATGAATTTTTGTCTAAGAATTTTTAAAAAAATGAATTATTATGTTAAAAAGCTACACATCAAATTTTCATTGCATTTAAACATTTATTTTGTGAAATACAGATAATTTAGCATATAGGTATCTATAAATAAGGATTTGAAGCTAATATTAGAGTTTTGGCAATATTTAAAGATCAACACCAAAATAATAGTTGAAATTTGTTTTGATAGTTGTTAAAAATATATTAAAACTTTATATAAAATTTGAATACTTTTAGATAGTCTGATTTGGAGTTATACACTATTAAAGTTTGAAAAAAATCTCTCTTAAGATTAATGAAGGGTTTAATATATTTTGCTATATTTTAGAGATTTTAGAATACTTAAGGCTTGTATACTTGATGTAATGGCCCTTTCAGGAACAACTTTATATAAATTTGGAGTTTTTATCTATTTGGATACTTGATTGAGAAATTAGTGACAACCAAAAGCCTAGTGCTTTCTTGAGGCAAATTCTCTCAACCTTAATAATGTTGAAATACTTGATTATTACATTTCATTGCTTGATTGTTGGCTTCATTAAGAATTTGAGGATTAAGCATAAATAATAATAGATTTTTTACATCATCTTGTAATTCATAATGAAAATGACTTATCAACACACCTTCATCTCAATTGATATCACTTTCTAATTGCTAAAATTTTAAAATACAAATAAATACAAAATAAGTTCTTTATCAAAGGATTAGGATTTTAATTGTCGTAGAACAAATCTTATCATGTTTTCTAAAAGCTTTTATAAATGCTACTAAAAATATTTTAAAGTTATAAAATATAAAAAAATTCTTTTCAAATATTAGAACAAATCAAGAAAAAAATTGACTTGAGAGCAAGATTCCAACTAGACCTATACAAGATAATTTTTTGGAAGATCATTGATGTTAGAGTAAAATAATAAGTTGTACTTGATTTATAAAGCCACAAAATTTTGGATAAGTTTCTTTAGGAGGCTAATTTTTGGTTCTTTTATTGTTGACATTGAATTGCCATCTTAAATACATATATCTTTTAATAAAATAAACTTTGGTGATAGAATTTTTAAGATGACTTATGATAGTGGTTGGGTGGATCTACTCTATGATTATTAAATATGGTCATATAAAGTTCTTTATTTTATTTAAATAAGGTCTTTGTCTTAACTCTCAATGCTTTAAGAGTATTTATAATTGAATCTAATTTAACTTCTTTGAAATCTATTGTCACGGATGCAAGATAGCAGGAAAGCAAAGAACTAAGGGAAAAAATTCAGAACCAAAATAACTTCAAGAACAAAGAATTGGATGGACAAGAACAAGAACTAGATCAAGAATAAAAAAAACTATATTAATATCAAGAACAAGGCAACACTCTGGATTATTCCAAGACTTATGTTGGCAAGACTGAGGTGCTTTTCAATCTTGCCTCTTATTTATACTATGACACCTTCTATCCTGTTGGACCTTCTAAGAGTATCTTATAATATTCTAGAAGCTTGAGGAAGATTTTAGAAGATTTTAAAAAGTCTACGGGAGGTCCTCAAAGATTGAAGAGGATTCTAGAAGATTTTCAAAGACTAAAGAAGATTTTAGAAGATTTTAGAAACCTAAAGAAGGTTCTAGAAGATTACACAAAGTTCTAGTAGTGGCTTAAAGTATGTCTGTGACATCACCTTCCCTTCTAGTGACAAGTTTTACGAGGAGCCGAAGCAATTTGATGATCAAATCACATGCATAAAAACTTTAGAATTCATTGAAGTAGAGAAGCAACAAATTCTATCTTTTGTTTGTTGATTATTGGTTCAACAGGACCCTTGAGATGGCGTTGATGACCTCCAGGTATAACTTGTCTTAGACTAATATCCCATCTAAGAATTTGCTCTTTGTTGCAATTTTCAAAACATTATTCAAATATAATTTCTAATCCACCTGGAATCACCCTTCCAACTTCGAGACGTATTATCAAAGCTCAGGCATTTGAATCGAGATTTTTGTGATGAGGCCATAATTTCAAAGACTCCAATCGTGCCCTTACTTGACATTGGGATACTCCTTCCTTATCTTGTCCATGTTCTTTAAACCTAGCAGATTGTGAAAGTTGTAATGATTCTCCAACTGCTTGTATGGCAGAAGAGTCTTCTAACTCTTGTTTCTGCAATTCCTTCAAAATACGAAGATTTAACATGATAACTAATAAGCTTCTAACAAGATCTATTCTATCCTAAGAAAATACAAGTGCAGGTCTTAGCATGGCTCTTCTTTTATATTGGTCTTTGTTGTTGATAGGAAGCGTCATTTAGAAGCCAAGAGATTTTACTGTCTATGAAATCTTCAATAACCATTGAATCTAGGTTTTTTAGGATATTGTTGATGGAATTGGCGAATCTTCTTAGGTACATTCTTAAGATTATCTGAGGATTTTCATAATCTTTCGTTAACTCCATAGCCCTTCCAATAGATGAAATATTCTAATCATCCATGTCTTATACGTGAATTCAATATTTCATCTACCTCATATTCATTCTCTTGATTGACTTCAACTGGAACTGATACTGGAATAATTCTTCTAGCAATATTTGATTTATAATAGGTTTTTAAAAACAAGATATGAAAGACTGGATGAATGTGCATGCTACTTGATAGTTCGAGACAAAAACTTACTAGATTTATTTGGTGTAGAATTATAAAAGGTCAAAGTCTATGATAGTCTAATTTTCATGATGGTCGATTTGTTTGTAAATTTTGTCAAAGTAACCAGACACGATCTCCTACTTTGAAATTTGGTTGCTTCTTGCAATGAATGTCTGCATAGTCTTCATATCAATCTTGGGCTATTTGTAATTGGAATTTCAGTTCTTCATGGATGGTTTTTAAATAGGTAGCTTGATTTTCTGCAGCAGGGCTTCTCATATCTTCAATTTGAAATGGATCTGCTCTAAGGTGATATCAATAGTTTGAAAAGAATGGAATTTGATTTTTTAAAGAATATTTGGAGTTATTATATGCAACCTCAGCCAATGGTAGAAAGTCTGTCTAATCATTTGGTTGATAATTTATACTGTAATAAAGATATTGTTCAAAGATCTAATTCACTTGTTTTGTTTGATCGTCAGTTTGAGGATGATAAGCAGATGAGAGGTTGATCTTGACCTTTAAAAGCCGAAATCGTCCTCTCCAAAAGTGAAGATGCATCTTTATTAGCCTAATCTATTTCCATCTTAAAAAAGAAAAAATTGATAAGCCATTAGTATTTTTTATATTAAAAAGAATATTTTGAGATAGTTAGTTTAGAGGAGGATAATCCTCAACTTCTAAAATGTCGTGATATAACTTAAAAAAGGGATAATCCACTCTTTCAAAAAAAAATCAATTACAACAAATAAACATATCAGTCTAGAGGGGGGTAGTCTGTATTCTTTTAAAACGCAACAGTATCTTGAAGAGGGGTAATCCACTCTCTATTAAGAGATCTAAGTTTTGATATGATTATGTAAGTCAGTCTTGCCAAATACTTAGGAATGCAAGTTAGCAGATTAGCAAAGAACTAAGGGAAAGAATTCAAAACCAAAATAATTTCAAGAATAAAGAATTAGATGGATAAGAACAAGAACTAGATCAAGAATAAGAAATTAGATTAATATCAAGAATAAGGCAACATTTTGGATCACTCCAAGGCTTATGTTGGCAAGATTGAGGTGTTCCTCAGTCTTGCCTTTTATTTATGCTATGAAGCCTTATGTCCTATTGGACCTTCTAAGAGTATCTTACAATATTTTAGAAGCCTAAGGAAGATTCTGGGAGACTCTAAAAAGTCTACAGGAGGTTTTGGAAGGTTGAAGAGGATTCTAAAAGATTTTCAAAGACTAAAAAAGATTTTAGAAGATTTTAGAAGATTTTAGAAGATTTTAGAAAGCTATAGAAGATTCTAGAAGATTTTAGAAGAATTTAGAAGATTCTAGAAAGCTTAGAAGATTCTGAAAGACTACAAAAAGTTCTATTAGTGGCTTGAAGTATGTCCGTGACATCTACCATATTGAATTCTTAAGCTCTTGTCATAGAAATGAAACAAAAAAAAATAGATACAAAAAATAAAAAAACAATATTGATCTAAAAGAAGATAATACACAACTTTAGAGTGGTATAATATTTTAAAAGAGAGGAATAATCTACTCACCATTCAAAAAGATTGAACTCTAATATTGTATTATATTAGTCTCAACAAACTATTACAAATACACCACTCAAGTAAAATAAGCTTTTAAAAGTTTGAAGAACTAAAATAAAAAAAGTTCACTTTATATTATAAATAAGAAGTTACAACAAGGTATAAGAACAAGACTAGAAGTTCCAAACTGAGCCATAAGAATAACATTGTCAAGACTAAGGATTCCTTCAACTTCAACTTCTACATATATTAGGTGCAAGGAAGCTTTTTGAAGAATTTCTTTAATGCTTTGAGGTGAAGCAAGTCTAAGATCCTTCTATGACCATGTAAGATTCTTTCAAATCTTATAGGACCTTCCAAAACCTTCTTAGAACCTACTAGGACCTATTAAGGCCTTTTTAGAATCATTAAGAATCTTTTTGAACCTTCTAGGATCAAGTAGAATCTTCTGGGACCTTCTAAGACTAAATAAAACCTTTGAAAATCTTCTAGAATCTTCTTCTATTGTATGTCTATGACATTTTGAAGGATTTATATAAATACAAGATATATAAATTGAACTATTTAAAAACCATTTTTTTTTTTAAATATACATTTTTCAATTGATCTTCAAAGACTAATAATTTCAACTAAGAAGTTTCATCTATAATCCATATACAATTAACAAGTAATCATATTAGAATTCAAGCCACCAATCATTTTATATTCTTGTTATCATTATTATTCTTTTGCACATATATCTTAATTAGTAGTCAATAACTATTATTAAATTCAATTAAATTTTCTCTCTCTTTCTCTCTCTTTTTTTTTTTTTTTTTTTTTTTTTTTTTTTTTCTCTCTCTCTCTCTTTATATATACATATAAAATAATTTTTTTATTATTTTTATTATTTATTTATTTATCATTTATTTATTTTTATATCTTATTACAAATCCAATCTTATGTTTATATTTTAATTAGAAGTTTTATTTTTTATTTTTTATTTTTTTTACTAATAAAAATATTTTTCTTTAGAATGTATTAAAAATCAATATTTAATACCAATTATTTGGCACACAACCATCTTATTCAACAACAAAAATAAGCATTATTATAAAATAGAATATAAGTCTATAACCACTTCATATGTATTATTTTTAATTAAATAAATTATCTTACTTACTGATGATTCAATAACAAGATAATCTTTAGTCATTCTTTTGTTTGTTTATGTCTTATACTAGCAAGTTTATTTTGGTATATATCTTTTAATTGTTATTACAATTTTCCTATGTCTTATCTAAATCAAATCTTTTATTTTTTATAAAGTATATATCTACTATAGCATCTTATTTTTATAAATATATTTTTTAATTAAAATACTAAATATAAGAAAAAAATATAAATATTAAAAGAAGACTAATATTCTAAGACTTAGCCAACACAACTTCAAATTAGAGGTATTTTATATTGACTATAATACTAATTTTTTATATTTTAATATTAAAAATTGTATTCACTTTTGATTTTTGATTTTTATTTAATTTTTTAAAAAAATCTCTATCTTCTAACATACAAAATTTGATGAAAAATTGATCTAATTAAATATAATTATTTACAAATAATTGGTAATAATTCTTTCAAATTATTATTTTTTGGAAATTACAAGTTAATAAGATTAAAAACCAATGAATTTAGTGATGTCTTATGATCAAGATTTTTATAGTTATTTTAAATATTGCACCTTTATAAGTCTACAGTCCAAATAAGGTTAAAAAAAGATAAAATTTAAAATATTAAATTTTTATATTTAGATACATAAATATAATCAATACCAAAAAATTACTGTGAAATAATTATATCTAGGTTATTTAAAAAGATACAACTATAAGTAGATTAATAATTATAATCATCTTTGTAATAAGTGATGTTTACAAACAAAGTTTGTTACAAGAAAGTCCTATAACCAACTCATTTTTTACTACTATATGTCTATTAGAAGCAAATAAGAAAGTACCAAAATCTTTAAGAAACAAATTATTAGACCACAATAGAATTAGAAGTAGCATAGAAATTATTAAGAGAAAAAAATAAAAATAAAAAATAAAAAATAAAAAATCTTCTTTCAAAAATTGATATAATTATTTAGACCCACTTTATCCAAAATCTCATATTTAGCTTTTTTTTATAATAAAAAAAATAATTTAGAAATGTTTGATTTATTTGATTGATTTTTTAAAAATATTTGTATTAATTATAAAAAAATTATATTATTATTAATTTTTATATAATAAAAAAATATACATATAATTATTTATTCATAATTATTATAATTAAAATTATCTATTTTTATATCTACTACCAATATATAAACTTAATTTCTACTATTTATAAGACCATTAAATAAATTCTAATTTTAAAATAATTTAGATTAAATTATTTATCTTAGAATTGATTTTTTAATCAAGTTCAAAAGTATGTTATAATACTATTGTGTTTTTATCCTCATTTGAGTAGCACACTTAAACAAAAAAAAATTCTAAAATCATCTCTAAATCATAATAACGATATTAAACTATTTATATATATATATATATATATATATATATATATTCTAAATTATTATAAAGTACTAAATTTATATACTAAATTATATATATATATATATATATATATATATTTAGTATTTTATAATAATTTATAAAGTACTAAATTTATATATATATATTATAAATATATATTATACATTCTTTTAGATCTAAAAAATATATATTTAAAAATATTAGTTCTAAATAATTTTTAAAATGTATATTTATAATATATCCATCTTTCTAATTATAATATTTTAATCTTAAGATTAGACCACTCTAAAGTTTTTAATTATTATTATTTTTTATTTATATATTACTAGTATGCTAGAATCATTTAAATTTGGCACCAAATTTCATAGGCATTGTGAAATTATTATTTACAATAGCACTTTCAAGCACAAACTTAAATAGATTTATCCACATCACACTATTACATCTTTTGAAGAGTTTGTAAAAATTGTTTACTTCATCCAAATTTATTTTTATTAATAGCAAAATTATTAAGCTTAAAACATTACAAAGTTGTAATAGCTAGCTATATCACAAGTCAAAATCTACTTGACAATAATAAAGCATTGTTAATGAATCAACATACAAATAATGCAATAATAGTCTCAAGTAATAGAAATCAAAAATTGATATTAAGTCTTATCATGTGAACTATACAGCACCATCTTTCCTTTTGTTTTTTGTTTTGAAATATTTCTAAGAAATAAAAAATGTTAATATAATTCCAAAGTTTTTTTGTGTGATAAATCTATCATTGTCAATAACATGATTAATACACCTCTTGTATTCTTTGTACATCTCATGATATGACATTGCACAAACTTTTAGATCCATGATGCAAAAATAAAAATAACTTTGAAAAAAAAATATATATGTATATTATCTAGTGCATAGATGTATATTCTTCACATTGCATCTCATGATCGGTGGGCTATTTACTTCCTATTACTCAATTCCAAAAAAATGCATCTTCAATGCAAAACTTGTTCTAAAAAAATCAATATTAAATTTGTTCATTTATTAATTTTTTACTTAAATTATATTTTTACTTTGAAATAATCAATAAAACATGTATGTATCTGGTAAACTAAAATTAGGACCCATACTTTTATAAATCCTTCAAATTCATTCTTTGTTGAAACTGCGCCGGCGTATTTGTTGTCTGATGTACTAATTTTCAGCTCATGCGTCGTCGGCCCCCATCACCTGCAATTTATAGAGCTGCCTGTATAAGCCGGATGACCTATCTATTCTTCCACCTATCCATTGACATCTCAATCTGCTTTACAACTCTGCTTTACAACTCTGCTATACAATAATTCGAATGGGGACCACCAGTTTGCAACTATGGCGTTGTCATGATCTCCCCATACATGTCCGTAGGCTGGCAAACTGCCATCCCATTCCAGTAATTCTGCCTGAGCCCGTTCCTGGGTACTGCAGCACAAGAAAATTTGAGATTCGTGCAGCTAAGACAGGCCGAGCCAGTCTGGTACTCACGGGCATAGGCTGCAGAACCACACTCTCATTGATCCATGCATGAATGGCACCAGCCATACATGCACGCCAACCTATTCAGCAACGTGAGCTGAACGGCGGAGGGGTGGTGGGGGTGTGTGTGTGGGTGGGTGGAATTTGATTGAGATGATTTTCACACAACACCATCATCACAACCCCTTTTCTGGTTGGATCCGTACGACTCAGTGTCGTCCACACAAATCGGTTTTGCAGAGACGAATCCGCATTCAGATGTTCCAAACAGAACCTTGCCGTGAGGAGCGGGCCGAGGAACCAGTCTGGAACCTTGCTCTCAAATTCAACTCGTGCTGCATGTCGTACATTAACAGTTCCGCTCACACATGTATCGTCCACTCAACCCGGCGTTTCATACCTCTGCTTTTAAGTCGCGATGGTTCCCACGAAAATGCAACAAATCCAAAAAACTTCTTTCCAATACCTGGTGGCAAAATTGTGCGCTCGTAGCACAGTTCTTACAACATGCATACATCGGTTGTTTGTGCTACTCTGGTAGCAAAAACAACCGGTCAAGGTCGCACAAACCACACGCCACAGCCATTTTAGTCGGGACTCCCTGTTTCTCTCTTCGGCAACACAAGCCCACCCCAGTGTCATGGGAAAATTACAAGCTTATTTTATATCACAAAATCGAACCACAACGCGTGAAGGTTGAAATGCTGAATCTCACTATCCATTTCGACTCCTCTACACCAGCACTATGTGGTGAGTCTGTAAGCCTTCCTACGTGTCTGACTCCTATGTACGGCGTTACAGCTCCCACGACTTCCTTCCGCCCTATATGGTGATGCTGTTGGGCACACCCATGGATGTCACACCGGGCTTCGAATGCGGCCGGAGCAGCTGATACGGCATCTTCACAGGACCAGCTCGGTTCTTCAGCTTCGGATCCGCGTTGCGTGCCCTCATCACGGCGTCCGCACTCTGGATCCTCTCCGTGAAGCGCTTGAATGCGGCCAGCACCTGAAAACAAGACAACGGACGTGTTGAATCCCATGCTGATCAATCCTTCAAATTCATTCTTCAACCATCCAACCACACACATCATGGTTCACGGGTGGCGGTTTTGGGGTGCAATTTGTGACTTACCTCCTCGTTGTCGGTCCAATTCTCGGGTCGTTCGCCGATATACTCCTCCATCGGTGAGTGAGCGGACAGCACCTCGTATACTGACATGGCAGTTGTGGTGGAGTCGATGTTGGAGAGGGACGTCAAATAATACTTCTCGGGGTTCTTATTGAAGTCTGCCTTATCCTTCTCATTGCCGTGCTCCGGAAGCAGGCGACGGGTGAGTGTGGGATGGTGGGGCATGAATCCCGCGTAGTCGTACTGGCCGAAATTGACAGCCGCATGTAGGCACGAAGGTATCCAAATAACCGACGTCAAAATGTCCACGAGAGCTTCCTTGGAGTTCAGCTCCGGCCACCCGTGCGAGTCCTTCTTGTCCTCGTGGGCTTTCTCCCGCATTTCAGTCCACCATGTCATGAGCTCACCATCTTGCAGCACCGCGGCGTCGTCCTTGTAGTAGATATCGATATACTCCTTGTTCCACGACTTTAGAGCGCTCCAAAGCTCGAGCCCGTCCGCGGCGTACGGATAGTCTTCCACAACGAGCTTCACTCCGTGCGGCGCATCCGGGTCTGGCACCGCCATGCCCCTGGCGACCAAGTCGGTGGGCAGCGCTTGAGACTCGAACGTCCATGTGTCTTTGTAGTTCACTGCAGCCATCTCCAAAGAGTACTCGCGGGTTGTGAAGTGAGTTTCGATGGACCCCCCCGCGGCGATCAAAGTCGCTCGCGCCTGCCGGTTGATCTCGAGCGTACTCTTGAAGTGTGGTGCCAACAGTTGCATGACCGGATGCAGCTTGCTGAGGTTGCGGTTGGTGCAAATGATCACGGCCTCCGTCACCGCGTGACACCGAGAGCTGTACACGCATCGAACTCAAGGGGTTGAATACTTCTTTCTTCTGACTAATCGGAGGATCACGAAGACGCAGAAAAAACAGAAGGAAGTAGCGACGACGACAAAATTGACCTTCGTTCCCACATCGACGAGACCAGCGAAGTCCGAGCAACACGGTCGGCACTCACAAGTGGCTAAAAACTTGGTGCGCAGTGATGTCGTTGTTCGAGACGTGAGCTTTCGCCAGCTCCCACTCCCAGTTCACCTTCCAAAGTTGATCGTCCTCTGGGGCGGTTAACACCCGGGTAATCCTCTCCCCTCCGGCTGTCTTCGGGGGCAGGGCCAGCTCTATCGCGAGCATCTTCAGAATTCCATCCTTGGACAAGAAAAGAAGTGTTCGGGTGGCGTATGTTGCGCTATTATGTTGTGCGTTGATTTTCTCCACAAACGGGAGGAAAGGGTCGTGGTAATCGACAACAAACAGCCTCTTACTTGTCACCGCCTGCAGTACAAACACCATCTCAGTGCCCGTCAACTAAGACCACAAAGCGCCCGAACTCCTGAATTGAAAACCTGTGGCAGCACGTGTGCTCACCTCCTCGACGCTCAGGCCTTCCAAGCGACCTTCGATGTGCTCCTGGGCGATGGCGGACGTGCGATCGCCGAACTCGGCAGGATCGAGTGAACTCCTCATTGGAAACTCCTGTTAATCGAGACCGCGTTCACAGTCAGCCCTAGCACCATCGCACCAGAATCAACCTTCGGACAAGCACAAGACTTCACCCAACGCCGATACTCACAAGGTCAACGACGATTACCTTCACCAGCGAAATCACCACCGGATTCAATCCCGCCAGAAATTCCCGAGCAAACTCGTCATTGCTTCGCCATGACTTATCGTCGGCTGTCACACACAACCAACACGTCCACAATCAAACACCTCTCCAATTGCACGACCATCACCGGTATGAGGCACTGACGAGGCCTCGAAATGTGACCCTGCACCGGGAGCAAGTCCCCACCTTGCAAGAGTCGAGGGAGTGGGTAAAGCAGCGGATGCTCCATTTTTCCATCGGGCCTCATTACTTCTTGCAAGAAGACAAGTGGGTGCTGCTCATGCTCCGGAATGTCTTCCTTTCCGGGCAATACGTTGTTGATTCCTCCCACTTTTTCTCCTCTCTTCGCGTACAGATTCTTAATCTCCTCCACGGTATCAAACTCCTGCTTCCTCGTCACGAAGCCGGTCACCTTCGACGATACGGAGTGGCCGATGGAGCGGAATCCGTCTGCCAGGAAGTCGGACATCTTCGCGCGCTCGAAGGCCTCATCGCGAGGGATGTAGAAGTCGCCCTTGGTCTCCCGCGTCTCGTACACCATTCCGGGGAATTTCTTCGCCTCTGCACGTGAATTTGCACATCGCGGTCAGTCCTCTCTGAATTACCAAATCGCCAAACCTCTGCTGAACTCATCCAGTCCGGTAACCTGCGTCCCTCTCCGACCAAAGATACTTACCGACCGTGCTATTGCGTCGGCCTGTTCGCATTCTGCGGGGGAAGTGATACATGTCATTACCGCCCAAGTTGGGCCGCTCCAATTTCTCGCTCTTCTCTATGTTGCCCAAATCGTTGTATACCGCGTAGTCGTAAATGCGATCGCCAATTTGTCGTTCGCCGGTGCCGTCACCTCGCAGGTTGATCAGCTCCTGCTCCCTCATAGCCTTGAGAGAGGCTGGAGTCTCGTCCGGCAGGAAAGCTGTGTTTTGGAAAAAAATGCGAGCCCCTGTCTCCTCGGTATTGTAAACCCATGAGTTGGTGATGTAATGTGCCTTGCTCTTGTCATGGAGCTCCAGTTCGAACGACACCAGGAGGAACTCGTTCGGGTGGGCGTTCCTCACAAGGATGGCCCCTGGAACGCCGAATGACTTGGGCACGCTGAACTGGAGCACGAACTTGATGTTCGAGGCAGCTGGTCCCTCAAGTGCAGCCCAGTTTGGGAAGATCACCTCGCTGCTCTTTAGGCTTTCACCCGTCTCTGCAACAACAGTTCCAACCACAGTCATTACAATCCAGCGATTCCGGCAACAGGGTGCAACGCCCGCCAATCTAAGAACGATAGTTCAATACTCTAAGCGGGACCCAATTTGGAACTTCGACGGGACAGCATGCGAGCGGACTTTCTACTTACTTGGGTCGACCTCCTTGCTTACGAGCTGCAAGGTCACGCGCTTCCCTCCCACAATCTCACTGGTGTCGTCCTGAATGTCCGCAACCCGATCGATCAAGTCCAGCATCTTCAGCTTCTTCATGATCATGGCAGTGCCCGTGTACTGCACGGTTTCGCCGGAGGGTCCTTTCGTGGAGGTGGTGGTCGCACTCTTCTTCTCCCCGAAGCTGCTTAGCTTGCCGAGCTGCTTCGTGGCGGTCTGCAGCCATCCTATAGGATCACCGCCCGAGCTGGCTCGCACTTGGACCGACTGCGATCGCCCGGTAGACCTCGCCCTGCTCACCACAAACCCTTCCCGGGAGCCGCGAAACGCCGAAGCAACGCTCCTCGTCTCCAACCGGTTGAGCATCATGACGTCGGCGCGATCGAACACTGAAATCGACCAGACCTCGCTACGAGGCGTACGCGCTGCCTTATCTCGGCCCGAGATTTGTCGATTCCGCTTCTCCGCGGGGTACTTCTCTTGGAGAGGGAGAGCTACAAGTTCTTCCGCATGCGCCGATCGTGAGAAAGACGAGACTTAAATGCTCGGCTCACGCTTCAATTAAATCCTGGCCTTCTGGACACCTTGTATGCAGTGCGCCATCCCAGGTGGTCATCACGGCTCGAAAGTTCGCCGTTGAAAAAAAATGTTACTATGAGCTCCGTCTCATTTCTGTCGCATAGTGTCCAACAAGCATATCCATATTGACACGTCCAACTTCAATCCACGAGACTGCTTTCCGTTGCCTCTAGCATGGGAAAACCCTGGCCCCTATCCTGCCAACGACAGCACCGGGTTCAGGATGCCACTTATGCGAAAACTCGATATTTAGCACTAACTGGATTATTAGCAGTGCGAATCATGTGTTAGGTGCGGCAGGAGGGGTAGTGGCTTGCTGCACCCAGTGATACCCCAGGCAAAAGTGAAGCTGTCGCAGGCAAGCAATGCGTGGGACTGCCTGAAGTGGACAAACACCACCGCGGACATCAAATGGAAATGACAGATGACGAGTCAGCGCCAGTCCACGTCATCATCTTCACATGCACCTCAGCCTCCGTTGCCTAAACCAAGCAAACAAAAGAGTTGGGATTACCACGACTCGTTTTAAAATCTGAAACGTGCTCTCCGCTGGAATATTTCGAACACGAGAGGGAATTCTTTCCTATTATTAACGACGCGGATTGTGAACTCGATTGAAAAGAAACCGCATCAAATGGATCCCTCGCCACATTCAGCGTGCTTGTGACACACTCCAACTGGTGTTTGTGGAAAAGTAAAACCTGATCGGTCTACCAACTTGGTTGCATTGCAGTTAATTTTTAACCGTTGTAGAGCTTGTATTGCACGGACACATCGGATGTTCATTCTTCTGCGAATGAAGGAGGTGGTAAGCATTTGTTTCAACAGCGATCTAGGAAAATTCTGCATGAGACACGCTGCTATACGTACGACGATGCAGGGCTAGGATTCTTTACAGCCCCTGATATTTAACTGGGCTGAATCCCACCAAAACTAGTCTCCAATATGCTTTACCTTTCGAGTGAAAGCTCTAACATCGATAATTCGTCCGAAAATTGGACAACCTCCCATTTCTGTAGGCTGCTAAGGCAAGTGCACCTTCATGAAGTTAACGTGGACATACTTCAGGCTGCGGTCGCTGGAATGCGAAGTCCTGGGATTACCTTGTGCAGCCACATCGTGAGGTCACGTGAGTCTCGAGGGTGGTTTGCAGTGCGGTGGAGGATTTTTTCTGACTCCTCTGGTTGTCCATCTCCGCTCGTTCACGTTGATTATGCATGATTTAAGGGGCCCGACAGTTTGTGAAACTCTAGTGTGAACTGGTAGGTTGTGGGAGACCTTTCCCACAAGAATGGTGCAATTTTTCGCTCATGGCTGGAGTGTCACAAGGTTGCAGTTGGACATGAGATTAATTTTTAGTTTTTTGGTTTTTACTGGCTTAAATTGGCGTTGATTTCATTGACTTGAATTATATAGTTTAGTATAGAACCCAGATTGCCCAATTTGCCAATATCAGATGAAATAGAATTGACAGCCCGACGACTCTCAGCAGAATTACGAAAATATCACACATACTCATTATTACAGAATAGGCCAGAATTTAGTGCAGTTTGGCTTGTCGGGGTTGGGCATGACTCTCCACTACAGTGTCAAGTTTCTAATAGTTTAAGAAGGATTTCTGGTTCGCGACAACGGTGCCCTGGACAATGATGCTGGAGTGATGTGGCAGTTCCAATAGATGCCAAATGGGGGCAGGTGTTATTCGCGCATGCACTGCTTCAAGACTTTTGTGCTAGGTGTTGCAGATATGATTGTTTGTCGTAGCTCTTATATTTTGGATTATTTGCATTTATGTTGGCTGTTGCTGTGATTGGGTGGAGTATAAAGTGGAAGTTGTTGTGAGCAACTCGTTCCTGATTACCGATAACTCGCATTCATGTAGTTGGGAATGAGATTTAAGTATGATTGCTCACTGCTAATGGATTATATTTATTTATTTATTTATTGAAGGATTGACATACACAATTGTTTGTGTGTAGATTTGTGTTTGTTTAATCAAATGGAAGAGAAGGGTGGCTGCAAACGTCCTTTTTGCAAGATGACAGAGAACTGGTTTATTTTAATAACAGGATTTTCATGACATACAATTGCATTTGAGTTTGAAGTAGTTGCTGGTGATCAACTATGAGTTTGTGAAACTCTAGTCATTCAATAGATTGTTTGTGGAGCGGGATATTGATGTCTATTGAGCTAATTTATTACACAACAATTTGAATATCACTCATATGATTTGCAAGGAAATGTTGACTATGGCTAAAACAATTGTTAACCAACCCGATTAACCAAGGGCAGTTAGGAAGAACCAACCCAAGAAGGAAATCCAAACTAATAGGGTTTGGACAATAGAAGGTAGGTTGGAGATACCCAACTTACAAAAGAATTAGACCATTAGGATCCAAATAATCACAAATAAGTTGAAAATATCCAATCTAAGTAAGAATTGTTGATACAAAAGTTTTTTTGAATTGATTATAAATATTGGCTACTTTTTAACTCACTACTTTGTCTCTCTTCTATTTTTTTTTGATTCAAGTCTAATCCTTATAGTCTTTGTTGAAGTTGAGTTATATGAAGTTCAACTCAAATTGATAGTTAGTGCAAAATTCCTTTTAACGTGAATTTTGGCTACAATTTATCAATTTCAATACAAAATGATTATTTTTGAATTAATAGTTGTACATTAATATTTGACAAGAGAAGTTATTATTTAGTATTAATTTAAAGTGGCTAACAAATCTTCTCTAAATTGAAGCTAAATCTAGAGAGAAGCTTCAAATTCACCAAATTTTGAATTTATTAATATTCAAAATATTAGAACTTAGACTTTAGATCTACTAAACAATAACTTTTATTTCCTTTTGCAATGATATATAGTACTAACTCAAATAATTCAATTAATCAATTTGCTACTTAATTACTATATATTCCAAGGTTAATATTTGACAACCATATTTTAAGTGCAAACTTTAACATCCATGATTCTAATCGCAACAATCATATAAATAATTAACTACAAAGCTGCATCAAGCAAAGATAGCTGCTACTTATGCACTTGTGTTTGTATTCGCAAGTTTAAAGCCAATCTTGACTAGCAAACTTTGAATTACAATGTGTGAGGTAAAATAACATCATGCCATATTTAACTACTTCTTGATTGAATTAATTCCAAAAATAACAAACTCTAGAAATTAATTAAAATAGAAATTTCTTTCTATTGGTAGATTGTATAAAGTCTTCAATGGATTTATCATCAAAATATCCTCTAATATGCATGAAATTAAGGTAGTGCATAATGTGCTTGCTATGAATATGTATAAGAATAAATGTGCTACAAATGAAAGTATTGTAGTCTTTAATATACTAAGTGCAAATAAGGAGACACATTGATAGAGTTTTAAATGTATAGCTATACTTGACTTTATAATATGATATTTAAAATAATAAAAATATAGTTTTATATATTTTATAATTTATTTTAAATATTGCGAGCCATGTTATAATTACACTTAGGAAGCATAGCTCATACAATCTTAAAAAATTGTCTCAAGATTGAATCTTTCTATAAAAACTTAATAACATTGTAACTACCTTAATAGATCTTCCAATCTAATATAAGATCAATTATTTGTACAATAATTGGTATTTGTGCCCTTAACATATTGATCCATTAATACTTGATCACATAGAGTAATCAAAGTTTATAGATCCTATTTATTAGCTATTACTAGATATTCAAGGCTATCTTATCTTGCTTTAAGATTTTACGACTTTTAGGAGTTTTTTTTCTTTGACGATGATGCAAATAATATATTGTTACAACTCTCTATAAGTAGAACTTGTTTTATAGGAACTTTATTTGCATCCCAATAATCCTTATATTTTAGAAGAAGGGTTTATACAAAGTTTTTAGATTCTTAGAATTGGATAAAAAATCTAAAATAATTAACATATGCAATATATCTATACATAGTAGACAAAGCCCTTCAAAGCCATATATGATATATTTTTGGATCTAATAATCTAAGAAGAATCCAAGATCTTACTTTAATATCCCTCTATGGATTGAAAACTTATTGTGGCCTTTTATTAAGTGGTCCACAATATAATTCAGGATCTTCATCTTCTAGAATATTATTAGAAGCTCTTATATTTGTTACTTGTATAATATTGTTGGTTTGGATCCTCTTCCAATCATAAAAAGGCTAAAAATCCTTCTTATAAATTAGGTGGTATTATAAGTAAAGGCTTATTAAGTTTTATTTATAATATTTTTTTTATTAATTTATAGTGACTTAAAAAATTCTTTCAATATTTATATATTTTAGAAAAAATGGTGTATTATAGGTGAACTGTATTGAATTATAATATGTAGTTAATGCAATAAATAAAGTATTCCTTTATAGCTACTAAATGGACCTATGTTCAAAAGAATCTATCTAATAATTATAAAATTATGACCAATCAAATTTTAAATAGTATTAAAATAATTTTTTGAATGAGATATCTAATTATTGATTCCTATCAATTACTCAGCATTATATCATTTTGTCATCATCAAGTATATTATAATAATATTATTATTAATCTAATCATATCATTAATATTTATTAGTAGTTATATAAAGCACCATCTTCAATCATAATTCTTGTTACAAACATATTTCAAATTATTATATTTTAGGACCTCTAAAACCTTATGTAATTTTTATAAACCTTTTAGATACTTATAGAATCTTCTATAGGCTTCTAAAAGCTTCTTTAGACTTTTAGAAACTTCAATAGATTTCTAGAAGCTTTTATAGAAAGTACCATAGATTTTTGGAACCTTCATTATAATATTAACATGAGTCTTTGGAACCACTCTTCTTATCAATCTTGTTTTTTGTCTTTAATCTTAACATATTTCTTTGTCAAATTCTTACATACTTGATAATTCCTTGGACAACTATGAGATCTATTCTTTGCTCTCTCTCTAAGATAACATCACCTCTGCTCTTCTTTATTTTCAAAAATCTTATAGCTAGATTGTTTTTGAACTTGGTTGAAATAAAGCTATTATTTCTAAGCTAGCAAAAAAAGTCACTCTTTGTAGGAAAAATCTTAAGAGAGGCAAACCAAAGAAACTCATTATAATAAATAAAAGATCAATTATTAGCCAAATTAACATTAAGAAGGCTGAGAATGTTGTTGAAGTTGCCAAAAATCTTAACAATATTATCAATAATCTTGTATCAATCCAAAAAATTCAAAATATCCTTAAAAAATATAATACAAAGGTTGTCGAAAAGAAAAGAAAAAAGCCACTAATATCTACTTGCTATAAAAAATAATGCTTGGATTTTGCTTTAAAGTATAAAGAATGGAATGTGGAGGATTGGAAGAAGGTTATTTGATCAAATGAAATAAAAATCAATAGACTTGGAGTAGATGGCAAGAAGTGGATGTGAAAACAAAAATAATGGACTAGCTTGCTTAGTCTCTTAATCTTAGTTCCATTAAATATCTTTAGAAGTACTTCAAATGCTAGCTCAATACTTGGGAGACAAAACCAAAAGAAATTTAGAAATTATGGAAAAAAACAATTAAAACATAGAATGAAATTAAAACCATTTTTTCTTAGAAATTAATAGAAAATATGTCCAAGAGGTTGGAGGCAGTTATAAAGGCTAAAAAAAATCTTACAAAGTACTAATATGTAATTAGATATCACACTCAAAAAACTATTTTAATACTGCTCCAAATTGAATTGGTCATATCTTTATAGTTATTTGATGGATTCTTTTGAATATATGCCTATTTCATAGCTATAAAGGAGTATTTTATTTATTATATTAATCATATATTATAGTTTGCTACAATTTATCTGTGATACACTATTCTTTTTAAAATATGTCAATATTAAAATAATTTTTTGAATCACTATATATATAGTCCAAAATCCTTAATAAATTCTTTATCTTTGGTTATTTCATGTTTTCAAAACTTAACATTTTTGAATTCCAATTTTGATAAATGAACATTGCTGTGTTGTGGTTTGATTACCATGTGAAAAAATTGTATATGTATATTTAATGTACAATTCATTATACAGTTAAGTGAAAGCTATAATAGTAAGTTTTATTGGTTACAAGATGTGGTTAGGTTGTTAATTTAGAAAGAATCTATCTATAAAGGTCATTATTGAAATTTTTACAACCTTATTTTCTTTTTGATAGTAATTTTGAAGTTGATTTATATTGATAGTAACTTTTGTGTATCTTAAGTCACCTTTGTTAGACATTGATGATCCTTAAGATCTCATTTACTTCTTTTATTTGGTATTTAGAACACATATTATGTAAATCTTATAACAAAAAGGATTAGAAAGGGATTTTAGTATAAAAAGAGGTAGTTAGGCTATCCATGTTGATGAATGGAGATTGATGATAGAAGTCTCTATTCCTATTGGCCAAAAATCATACCCAATAGACTTCAAGGAGACTACCCGAGGATTTATTAGGGATTAGGGTTTTTTTTTCGAAAGGAGTTGAACATCAAAGGCCAAGGTCAGCAAGTTTGATTTTTTGGATATGGTTTTGGTACAAATCTTGCATGATCTGGACTTTTTATGAAAGAGATATAGGCGCTCAAAGTTAGGGTATTGAAATTGTACCTATTGTCACTATTTTGGTCATAACTCGAGCGTATAGAAAGCAATAGAAGATCAGCGACTAGAATTGGAAAGAAAACTTTTTTGGCTATATTTTTTATATATGGCTTGATAAAATCCAAGCTAGAATGAAGGAGATATTAGGAGTTGAAGTTAGTGCTTGTAAGCTAAGGGTAGTAAGTGACCCTGCTTAACTAGTGGTTACATTTTGAGTTATATCTTAGGCAATTTGATAGATTTTTGGCTCAAATTTTTTAGAATTATATATGTTAATATCACAAGACTATGTGTAAGAATTTTGTGGCATTAGGATTTTGGATTTGTGAAATATAAAGAAAATAGTGCTCAAGTATCTTTGAGCTAGGGTTTTAAGCACCTGTTAGGGATTTTGAGATATCAGACAATCAAAAATAAATTTACGATTGATTCTTTTTTTGTAGTAAAACTTAAGAAGATTGTCTACACTCTAAAGAAAAATTTATAGAAACTAAATAATTGGATCAAGAGTTATTTGACTCTATAGATTAGGAAGAAATAAGTCCTTGCGGGTGAATAAAGTTTTGAAGGGTTTTTGTGGAAATTTGAATATTTTTTGTACAAACCTACTTGAATACAAGAGGATTTATCTATATAACTTTTTTTTCATAATATTGTTGTATTATTTGTCCTTTTTATTAAGAATAAATCACTTCTTAGAGTTTAGCCAATAAGTTTCAAGTAAACTCTCTACAGCCAGGTACCAAGTGTATTCCTAGATAGAAGTTCATGCCATCCAACAAAGTTTTTTAAATGCTTTATTAGCCTTCTCTTGTACCATCATTAGATTGATAGTGGACAAAACAACCTCTTCTTCCATATACATTTCAATGAAACTAGATTAAGATCATATATTAAAATTAAAATGTAACTATTTATATCTTCCTTCCAAAGATGTATTGGTAGTTTATTTTGGAGAATCTAAACGTCATCAATGGCTAATTCTTTATACTTTATGATTGGCCATCCATTTGAATCTACATAGAACTTAAAAATATGCTTTTTCAAAGACCAATCAATCATATTATGCTATCACATTAGTATCTATCAATATAAGATTTGAAGTATGATATCTCTTATATAAACTTGAATATGAAGCTTAATTCTTGGGACTATGTAAAAGACTTTATCAAATTTGTAAGAACAAACTTATTTCTACTCTTTAAAGCCTTTGAAAGATAATTGAAGTAGGCATTAATATCATCATGTATATGTCCAACCATAAGAAAGCCAACTTAAATTTCTTTAATCATCCTATGATATATAAGTAAGCAAAGAAATACCATCAAGTATTGGTTTTTATTATCCTTGGTAGAATTATTAAATTAGAGAAACAAACTTGTTTTTACTTATAAACAAACTTATAAACAATAGACCTAATGCAATCAAAGGATCCTCCAATAGAGATGGTAAAATATCAAGGTACTTAGATTTTCCTTGTAATATTGCTTTAAAGAAAAAATTTGCTAGATGATAGGAAAAAAATTTATCAATATTTCTAATTGGTGGTCTTTTAAGCCTTTATAACAATAGATAATATTGTATAATTGGAATTTCTTGGCCAACAGTCTATGGAATAATGTACATACATTCCATCACCATATCTATATGTGGCCATATTTGTAACATTGATTGGAAGTTGATCAAGTCTTGCAATGTATTTGGTGGTGACATGCTATTATATAGTATGATTTTTAATCTAAGATTATAGTAGATATCTAGCTATAGAGAATTTATTTCTAACTTATTGATAAGATTCTAATAAGTGATTTATTTTTTTAATAAGAAAAAAAAATAGATACAACAATATTATAAAAAAAATATTATATTATTAAAAATCTCTTATATTTAAGTAGATTTATATATAAAGTTTTTTTATGGCATGTAAAAAATCCGTAACACCCTTTTTTAATATAAAATCACAACTAATCAATTGTTGATAAGTTTGATTTTTAATAACTTCTAAGAAAATCTATAATCTCTTTTTACAAACTCATCTTTATATCAAAAATATTATCATAGTTCTATATATTCATCTTTTCACCTCCATAAAGTCTTGGATCTTAAAAATTCCTTTAATTTTCACAAAATACTCAAATTATAACAACATCCTTCAATATATTATTCACCTAAAAAAGATTGATTTCTTCTTAAACTTTAGAATCCAATAACTCTTGATCGAGCTATTCAATTTTTATAAATTTTTTTCAAAGTGTAGCTTATATCTTTAAGCTTTACCACAAGAAAATTCAATGGTAGATTTGCTTTTAATTGTTTGATATTTAAAAAATCCTAGTAGGTGCTTAAAACCCTAGTTTATAAATATCTTAGTACTATTTTATTTATATCTCAAAACTCAAAAATTCTAACACCATGAAATTTTTTTATATAATTTTGCAATATAAAATATATATTCTTGAATATTTTGAGCTAAACCTTGTTAAATTACTCAAGATATAGCTCAAAACACAATCACTAATTAAGCGGATTACTTATTACCTTTTGTCAAGGATATACTTATCAGAACCTTCTAAAATATTTTAGAAGGTTCTTAGAACTCTTTAGAATCTTCTAAAACCTTCTAGCATCTTTTTAGTTGGTAGAAGTTGCTTGAGAAGCTTCCTAGTTGGTGGAAGTTGCTTGAAAAGCTCCCTAATTAGTGGAAGCTGCTTGAGAAGCTTCCTAGTTGGTGGAAGTTGCTTCAGAAGCTCCCTAGTTGGTGGAAGTTGCTTAAGAAGCTTCTTAGATAGGAATATATATTGGAGTTGAGACTGAAGAGTTCTTCAGTCTCGACAACACATCTCTTGGAGCTCTAGCTCACCTCTCTGGTGTTGTGTTTGTACTCATCTGATTAATCTAGTTCTTGCCAATGCTTCTTGAATTTCTTGTTTAAACTTCCAGTCTATATTCTACATCTGTGACAATTTGTTGAGACTGCTCTCATTTTAGATTTCAGAGCTAGTTCCTTCTTGTTGGAGTGTGGATTACCCCTCTTCTTAAAGGTACACTAGTGTTTTAGAGATTGCGGATTACCCTCCTCTAAACTGATATCTTTTCCATTATAATATTGGAGTCTTATTCTTCGTAGAGAGAAATAATTATCCCTCCTTTTGAAGGTCTTAAGGCGTTTTAGAGGTTGCGGAGTACCCTTTTTTAAACCAATACTTCCTCTTTGTAGAAACAATTACTTCCCTTCTCTTAGAATGGCCGAAGGTCAAGACATTAATATGACTGAAAGTTTGGAGTCCAAATTAGATGCCATTATGAATGCTCTTGCCACGTTATTAAAGAGAACTATAGTGATTGAAGGAGTCTTTGCAAGACTTCATAACGATGGAGCATCCGAAATAGCAAAATCTGGGCTTTGTCAGCCTCAAGCTTCTACACCAAAAGAAGCAGTTTTACTTGTGGTTCAACAAGAATCATTGCTTCCACAATGAAAAGAGACTTGAATTAGCCTTTCAGACAAGTTTGATAGTACACGCTCCAAGTTTCGAGGTTTTGTCAATCAAATCATGTTGATAATAGCTCTATAATCCAAACGTTATCCGACAGAGGAATCACGTGTTGGATTGGTTGGAACTTTGCTTACGGGACAAGCTCTATCGTGATTTGTTCCTCTGTTCGATAAAAGATCACCAATTTTAAACAACTTTGAGATTTTTTTGGAGGCATTTGCAGAAGCATTTGGCGAGCATGATAAGGCTCGATGGGCTACAATGAAAATTTGGTCGCTATGACAAGGGACTCGCTCTGTATCAGTCTATGCATCGAATTTCAAGCAATTAGCATGCGACATCAATTAGGACGAAGAAGCATTGATAAGTCAATTTTATTGGGATCTAAAGGATGATGTGAAGGATTTGTTATTATCTCTTTCTGATCCACGAATGCTTAACAAAGCCATTAGCCAAGCTGTGAAGTGCGATAACCGCCTATTTCAGTGTCGCCAAGACCAACGCTCCAAATAATATACAAGTCGTCATGGCGCAGCTATATCGGCAGTAGCCTAAATTCACAATTGGAGGTGGAGGACATGCAGATTGATGTGGTACGTATTAAATCCCTTATTCTAAAAGAAAAGAAATAGTGTATGGAAGAAGGTTTGTGTTTGTATTGCAGTGGAGAAGGCCATAGAGCTGGAAGTTGTCCTAAGAAGCAAAATAGATGGAGCATCAAGACTAGAGGTGCGTTTGTTTAGAAAAATGAGGATACCCGGCCACAGTAGGAACCATGCGGCTGCACAAATCAATACCACGTTCCTCTTTTTTTACTCAACCTGCTCGTTGTTTTACAATTCTTTTATTTTTTGGCCCTCAAAAACTAAAAACCTTAGCCTTATTAGATTTAGGAGCATCTGCTTGTTTTTTAGACTAAGAATTTGTTAAGCATCACAAAATTCCCCTAGTACAAAAATTCAAGCCTGTTCACATAGAAGTAATAGATAGATGATCTTTATTGTCTGGTAGTGTCACCCATGAACTAGAACCTATAGGAGTGACGTTTAAACACCATAGTAGTTATATTATTTTCAACATTATTAGCACCCCGTCAAACCCTATTATTCTTGGTCTTTCTTGGTTGAAAAAATATAATCCATCTATAGATTGGAAGCTACGGATGATAACATTTTTTATAGAAGAACCTAAGAACAAGCTTATAAGAAGATTTCAAATTAAAAAGTCCTTGTTTATTAGAGCAAGAATGTTTGTAAGATCATGCAAGGAAGGCACACCATTGGTCATTTATGTGACTCCAACTAGTGGAGAGCAGATTTTAATAGTAGGTATACTGAAACAATACAAAGATTTTCAAGACGTGTTCCAAAAGAAGAATACTGACATGCTATCGGAGCACCGACCATACGATTGTGCCATAGAATTATAAGAAGGAACACAACTGCCTTTTGATCCAATCTACAATCTATTGCAGATGGAGTTGGTTGAGTTGTGGAAATACATTGACGAGAACCTAGCCAAGAACTTCATTTATCATTCAAAGTTGCCAACTAGGGCACCAATCTTATTTGTAAAGAAGATAGATGGCTTACTACGGATGTGCATGGACTTTCAAGATTTCAAGAATGTGACAAAGAAGAATGGCTATCCATTACCTTTGATCTCTAGTCTTCTAGAACAACTTGGACATTCAAAGATCTTTACAAAGATTGATCTAAGGGGATCTTACAACCTTGTGCAAATCAAAGAAGGAGACGAATGGAAGACAACTTTTTGTATAAGGTATGGCCATTTTGAGTATAATGTCATGCCATTTGGTCTTACCAATGCTCCGGCGGTCTTTCAATATATGATGAATGATATTTTTTGAAAGCATCTAGATAATTTTGTTGTCATCTATCTAGATGATATCTTGATATTTTTTAAGAATGAAGAAGAGCATGAGAAGCACATTTGTTTGATACTCAAAAAACTAAGCAAGTGAGGACTCTACGCCAAGTTGGAGAAGTGCTTATTTCACCAAACTGAGATGGAATTTTTAGGATTAGTTGCGACTACAGAAGGCTTGAAGATGAATCCCAAGAATGTAGAAGTAATTGTGTTATGGGAAGTTCCGAAGATGGTTAAAGACGTACAATGTTTTATTGGCTTTGCTAACTTCTATCGGATCTTCATCAAGAATTACTCTCAAGTTACTGCTCCATTCACTCGATTGACCTCTAGCAGAAAAAGCATTTCAAAATCTTAAGACGGCGTTTACTATGGCTCCAATCTTGATACACCCAAACTTTGCAAAGGCTTTCTATGTGGAAACCGATGCTTTGGATTTTGCTTTAGGAGTCGTATTTTTGCAGATGGGCATTGACAATAAGCTTCATCTAGTTGCATTCTATTTGCTAAAGTTTTTTGCGGCTCAGATCAACTACGAGATCCATGATAAGAAATTCTTTGCTATAGTAGATTCTTTCTAAGAGTGGCATCACTTCCTCGAAGGAGCTACACATCCAGTATCATGATAGAGAGAATTTGCTTCAAGAAAGCGCTGGGCTTCTGGCTGCCACTAATTACTGAAGCAAGATCCAAGTATAGTACAAACTTCCAAATTTTATATAAAGTCTCCTTCATAGGACTATTACATCCAATACACAAGTCTTATTTCATCAAACCACTCAAAACATAACAAAATACTCTAAACCCTCATTCCTGCGTAGCAAGGGAATTTTTTCCAAACTTCAATAATCCATAACTTTAAATCCAACCATCTAAATCTACTCCAAATTTACAAGAAGTACTGATATATTTTTCACAATTGTTATTATAAATTTCAACTATTGATTCATTACCGATCTTTAGATATCGCCAAAACCCTAGCAATAGCTTCAAACCCTTATTTACAAACACTCATGTACTAAATTCTTTATATCTCACAATCTAAAAGTTCAAATACAATGAAACTTTGATATATAGCTTTTTAGCATAATAATACACCTTTTTAGAAAGTTTGAGATAAAAATTCGTCCAAAAACTCAAGATATGACAAATCCCATCACTATCAACAAAATAGCCTACTTACTGCCTTGGAATTCAATTTGCTATCTTTGACTCCCAATATCTCCTTCTATAGAACTTCAAATGTAGTAATTCTTCTACATTAAGTGTAGAGTTTGAAATCACCTCTCTAACTGCACCTTCCAATCTCCAAAAGCTCTCATTCAATTCCTTCAATCTTCAAAAGAGTGACAGTAGATACAATTTGTACACCCTAACTTTAAGCGCCTACTCCTCCCTCATTAAAACTCCAAATTCCTCGATTTTTATACTAAAATTGTAGCCTAAAAAATAAGCTTTCTAATCCTAATCTCCGATTTTCGAATTGCCTCCTTGAAGTTGCCGAAACCCTTGTTAAGTTCGCGAGCAGCCTCCTCAAAGCCCATTGGGCATGTTATTCAACCAATAGGGATGAAGTTCTCCATTCCTTGCCTTCATCGGACCATGCCTTGATTTCATCCCTTCCAATTAGCCTCCTACTAGCTTAAATTTTTATCCTTAGGCTCCCACCTTTTTTCAAGGTTTATACTAAACATTTAGATTCTTTATAATTTAAATCTCATAACCAAATTAAATAAAAATCTAAAATAAAGTTTTTTATACTAATTTCTTTTAATTTACTTTACTAACTATTCTAACACATATCTAAACCTATAAATATATTATATATTTTGAGTGGATTTTACATACTATAAGTAATTATAGTACAACACCGGTGACCGTATATACGGATTATAAGAATCTAGAATATTGCATATCGGCTGGGGTTCTAAACCATCGTGAAGCTCGACAAAATATGTCGCTATCTAGGTTTGACTTCATTAATACTTATCAGCCTGGAAAGCAACAAAGGCTATCCAATGCATTATCAAGAAGATCATATCTTGCGCCAAAGGTTGGAGAAGCAATGCTTGATCAACAATGTATGACATTATTAAAGCCAGAGCAATTCAGGATTTGTGTTGCTGTTGTGCCAATTGATGCTGACTTCCTCAACCAGGTACATGCTGTGACTATTGAAAATTCAATAGTCCTTGATATCAAGCAGCGTATCAATGATGACAAGTTCAAGATCAAAGGAGATCTTTTTTACTTTGAAGAGCGGCTAATTATTCCAAAAGAGCCAACATGGCTCCGAGTCCTTTAATCTCGTCATGACTTTCTAATTGCGGGACATTTTGGATTCAACAAGATCTTGGAACTCATTTCCCAAGATTTCTAGTGGCTCCAAATGTAGACGGATGTGAAAGATTTTATCCTCTCTTCTGATATTTGTTCAAGATCCAAGAACTCTCAGCATCGCCTCTATGGACTTCTATAGCCACTGCCTATTTTGCGTCATCCATGGTCTTCAATTTCCATAGACTTTATTACGGATCTGCCGCCATCAAATTCATTTGATAGTATCTTTGTTGTGGTGGATCGGCTTAGGAAGATGGCACATTTTATCTTTTGTAAGAAGACATCATCAAGCAAAGACACAGCAAGGCTCTTCCTTAATAATGTATATTAATATCATGGTCTATTAGATGATATCAAGTCGGATCAAAGAACCCAATTTATATCAAATTTTTAGAAATCTGTTTTTAAGATATTGAAGGTAGACATCAAGCTTTCTTCGGCATTCCATCCTCAAACTGACGGCCAAACAGAACGGGTGAATCAAGTTTTGAAATAGTATTTACGATGGAGCATCAACTATCAGTAAGATGATTGGACTGCATATCTATCGCTAGCCAAGTTTGCATATAACAACATCCTTCATGGGTCGTCTCAAAAAATACTATTCTTTTCCAACTATGGGTACCATTCGAAGCTTGATCTATTGAGTCCATCAACGAATAACAATTCAACAGCTGAAAGATTGGTGAAGCAACTATCGGAGCTTCAAACCACATTGAAGCTTCAATTGCAAATTGTCCAAGAGTCTTACAAAGCATTTACGGATAAATTTCAAAATTAGGCACCTAATTTCAAAATTGGAGATAAAATATGGCTGCTTCGACGGAATATCAAGATCAAGCGGCCATATGATAAGTTGGACTACCGAAAATAGGGACCATTTGTTATCTAGAAGCAGATCAATCTTATGGCGTACCACCTAGAGTTACCAGCTACTATGAAGGTACACCCTGTCTTTTATGTTTCTCTATTAGAGTCTTATCGGGAATTATCTTTTCCTAGAACAGTGCAATATTTTCCACCTAGTATAGAAATTGAAAACCATGAAGAATATGAGGTGGAAAAGATATTAGATTCACAACGAAGATATAATAAATTAGAGTACTTGGTACATTGGAGTGGCTATGATATTAATGAACGAACATAGGAACCGGTCAAAAATCTCGCCAATGCGTCGCAAAAGATATAGGAATTCCATCAATTATATCCTAATAAACCAAAAATTGGCCATTGACGAAGCGTGAAGATGAAGCCTTCTCTGGAAAAATGAATAGAAAAGGGATCTAGGTCTTATCAAAACATAACTTGTTATATTTTGTAGTGTCAAGATATCTAATCTCAAGGTGTATTTAGATATGATTAGTGGGAATGAGGATATTACACTAGTGATGCCATTGCAACCAAGTAGCTCACGACGTTGACCTTGAGATGAAGAATTAGAAGAACTAAGAAGACGTTGAAGAATACCAAGTAGCAGGTCACTTGTGATTGTCTTTGAAGCTGAACCAGCTCATGAAGGTAGTGGCGAAACGATATTTTCAGGCCGCTTCCACAATGAAGACACAAAAATTCATGCATTGTCTCAAGTGGAAGGTGTTGGTCATTATCGGTGGCTATAAGGACCCATGAATCATCTGCCTCATGAATGACAACAAGAGTATATTGCAGAGACTATGCACCAAATCTTTGATCTTTTACGTTTGTAAGTACACATCTCAAATGACTTCTCGGAGATTTCAAAGCTAGAGGAGGAGGTGATATCAAGGACATACTTATCAGAACCTTCTAGAACATTCTAGAAGGTTTGTAGAACTCTCTAGAACCTTTCAGAGCCTTCTAACATCTTTCTAGTTGGTAGAAGTTGCTTAAGAAGCTTCTTAGTTGGTGGAAGTTGCTTGAGAAGCTCCCTAGTTGGTAAAAGCTGCTTGAGAAGCTTCTTAGGTAGGAGTATATATTAGAGTCAAGGCTGAAGAGTTTTTCAGTCTCAACAACACATCTCTTGGAGCTCTAGCTCACCTCTCTAGTGTTGTGTTTGTACTCATCTGATTAATCTAGTTCTTGCCAGTGCTTCTTGAACTTCTTGTTTAAACTTCCAGCTTATATTCTACATTAGTGACATTTTTAGATTGCAAGTACTAACTTCAACTTCCAATATCTTCTTTATTCTAGCTTAAAATATATTAAATCATATATGTAAAGTATAATTAAAAAAATGCTCTTTCCAATCTTAATTGCCAATCTTTTATCGCTTTTTTAATATGCAAGTTATATCCCAAAGAATGATAGTAGATACAAATTTGATATTTTAATTTTGAGTATCTATATCTCCTTCATAAAAAGTCCAAATCACTCAATTTTTACACCAAAATCATAGCTAATAATCCAAACTTATTAATTCTAACTTATAATGTTTAAATACTTTTAAAAAAAAATCCTAATTCCTAATAAGACTTCAAGCAACATCCTTGAAGCTTATTGAGTATGACTTTTGGCCAATATCAATAGAGACTTCTATCATCCATCTCCATTCATCTACATGGATGGTTTAACTACTCCTTTCTAATCCTTTTTCTAATAAGATTTACATAATATGTATTCTAAATATCAAATAAAAGAAATAAATCAAGATTTCAAGGATCACCAATGTCTAACAAAGATGATTTAAAATATATAAAAGTTATTATCAATATAAAATCAACCTCAAAAGTTACTATCAAAAAAAAAAAAAAAAAATAAATATATATATATATATATATATATATATAAATCTCATAGCCTTTTTAAATAAACTCCTTCCAAAGAAATAATCTAATCACATTTTGTAACTAATAAAAAATCTATTGATATGGCTATCACTTAGATACATAATAAATTGTACATCAAATACATATGTATAATATTTTTACATAGTAGCTGAATCACAACATGACAACACATATATAGAATAGCAATTTTGATAATGTCCATTTTATCATGAATGATGCAAATAATATATACATATATATATATATATATATATATATATATATTTTAAATTTCTTTTTGATTCTTTCTTTTAATTATGATAATTTTAATGGCACATGCTTTGATGGCTCAAGTAGGCATTCTTCTGCTGTACAAATGAAATACACTCTATAGTACCTTTGGTGGATTTTGCAATATATTGCTGAAGTGATACACATTTTATTCACTTAGCAAATAAATTATTCATTAGTTTAATAACTACATTATTAAACAACTTCTTCTTAATCCTATTCACATTGACTTAGAAAACCAACAATAAACCATAAGCTAGATTTGTTTGCAATTGACACTTATACATTTAGTATTATAATTAAATAAAAATACCATCAATGAATCTCACAATAACAACTAATTCTAATCTATTGTTGTAAAGATTGACTTCAAGAAATATAAATTAATGTATAAGAACTAGATATTAAGTAATTTATTTGAATAATATATATATAAATAGAAAATAAAATATTAATATTAAAATCAATGCTTTGAAATAAAAAGTAAATTTATAGAAAGATAAAATAAAAGAAAATTCAAAGAAGCCAAAGTAGTACCTCTACACAATCCTTCAAATAGAATAATAATTCACCTTATATTTGTAGTTAATACTAATTAATTGGATGGATTTCTAAGAATTACATTTATATCAAGGTTCTAGATTATGTCAATAGATTTATCTATTACATAATCTAATTAACTATTGATATAAATTATTAAGTTGCTTTGTAATTCATTATTATATATATTATCCTATTAGCTTGTATTTACATATCATCCTTGCATTGTCTTTAATTGATTAATGGTTGATTATTTATCTCTTTTTAGTTTTTTTTTGTTTGTTAGTTATTTTTTCTTTTTGATAATTTTTCTTTTTTCTTTTTTCTTTTTGATAATGTCGATGGGCACAACACAAGGGCGTAGGGAAGAACTTGTCATCGCCGGATGTCAATGGGCACAACATGAAGGAAACACAACAGCAGCAACTCAGAAGAGATCACGTCGTGCACATCACAAGGGCGCAAGGAAAAGCTTGTCGTCGTCGGGTATCGACGGGCACAACACAAAGGGAGCACAACTACAACAGCACGTAGGAGATCACGTCGTCGATGCCAGGTGTCGACGAGCACAACACAAGTGCGCTGGAAGAGCTAGTCGTTGCCGGGTGTTGACGGGCACAATACAAGGCTTAGGGAAGAGCTCATGTAATTGACGGCCGATTGTTGACGGAGCAGCACGAGGGGTACACAACAGCAGCAATAAGTACACAATTACGGTGACCAAAAGGGTTGACATGGCAAAGGGAGTAATAACAGCAAGACGAGGAGGAATTCACATCAACCAATAAGGTCAACGGAGAGCAACAAGAGAGTAATAACATCAAGACGAAGCTAAATTCACATCGGCTATAAAGGTCGACGAAGAACAACAAGACGAGGAACAACGACAACAGCAGCAGAAATTCACGTCAATCAGGAAGGTCAGTGAGAAGCAGCAAGGTGGATAACTACAGCAAAACGAAGACGGATTTAACGTCGACCAGAAATATTGACGGGGAGCAAAACAAATGAGTAACAGCAGCAAGAGCAAAACAAAAGGAATTTCTGTTCACCCGAAGGGACAACAAGGAGCAAAACAAAATAACAAGGAGGAATTCACGTCGATCAGAAAGATCAACGAGGAGTAAAAACAAATAAGTAACAACAGCGAAAGCAAAACAAAAGGAATATCCATTGACCGGTGTCGTATTGCAGCACGTTTATATAGTGAAAGGTATAGATAAGAGCAATTTATATTTAATACTTGATTATCTTAGTTCAATAGGAACTTAAGATACTTAAAAAAAGGGTTATGGAAGCCTCTTAGATTATTTTCTTGTTTTAATAGCTAACAGATAAAAGTTAGTTGTTATAGTTTTCTTCTAGGCTATACAAACTCTTTTACTGATTTTGAAAAGCCATAAGTTAATTAGAATAGGATAGAAAAGAAAAATAGTTATTATGGTTGGTATTAGGATTAAGTTGAAAATAGGATTTAACTTAAAAATCCTTAAATTTAGTTGAATTGATATCCAAGGAAAGACCGGATATGAAACAAGGTCGAAATCGGACCTCTAGGGACAAAAACGACCGCCGAAGGCAAGAAAAGGAGACATCCGAAGATCAGCGATTAGGATTGGATAGCTAGCTTGAAAGAGGTTCTAAGGGCATTTAGCTTGCAACCATAGGGTTTTGGAGGACTTAGCAATCGCTATTCAAAGTCAAGGTTGGTATTGGTGATTTGGGTTTTTATATAAGACAATGATGGCTTGCATTGTTGAGTGATTTATAAAATCTGTGAAGCATCTACCATTCAAAATTTGATTTTGTTTGGATTATTGGGTGTGCTAAGTGTATACAAAGTTTTGTATTAATCTAGCAATGCAATCAGGAGATATTTGAGTTTTGATACAAAGGGTTGTCGGAAGTTGGCAGTTTAGGGTTGGATAGGGTTTCTATGATAACTAAAGATCCACTAATTGGATCAATGTAATTTTTGGTATGCTGATAGAAGACTTATAGGTTGAGCTACACACCAAGTTTGAGCTGAAGTTAATAGTGAAAGAAGGAGAAATCACTACTGGAATTTTTGCATCAATCTTCAAGTTGGTGGCCGAGCATCATTAGTGTGCTTTTTGGGCGTTTTCTTACAATTTGTAAGTTGGATTGGACTAAGTTTTTCTAAGCATGTAAAAGGCTTATACCAGCATGTGTGTGCAAAATTTCACACTAAATGGACGGTTCGATTAAAAATTATAGCTTATTGAAGCTCACTAATTAGAGTTAGGACTTATAAACAAAAATAAAAATTGCTTAATTATAAAGGAAATAAGGTAATTGGGGTATATGTAAGATTGATTTTACTAAGAGGAGTGTTTTTAAACACTTTTGAATTGAAGCTCAAATTATATTCCTTATATATGGGTGAAACCTATTAGGATTTCTTGAGTATTTGTAAACAGTACTTTACCTTCTACAACCAAGTGCCCGGTGCATTCCCAACCGAGACAACACGTAATACGACATAAGTGGTGAACCCGATCTGAAAGTTTGGGGTGGAAGGTATTGGCTTTTGTTGTGGTTATTTGGAATTAATGGCACAAGAAAACAAAAAGGTGGATTTTGGAGCTATTGATGGATCTTTGGGTGGAGCTTCAAGTGGATCTTCTAGTGGAGCTTCTTTTGGTGGACAAGGTATGAATCTAGACCCGAACATTGCAAATATGTTTCAAGCTTTTACATTAATTATGCAACGTCAATAAGAAAAGGATCGAAAAGAGGCTTTGGCAATCAAAGCATTACAAGCAGTGGTTAACAAGGTTGACCAGTTTGATGGGAAGGACATATCTAAGTATTTGAGGTATTATATGCGGGAAATGGAATTGAATCGAGTCTCTGAAAGGGACATGATTTTATTATTTGGACTTGCTACAATACCAGAGATAAGAGAACATGTGAAATCAATTACAGAGCAATTTGGAAGCTCTTGGGAGGAATTCTCTCATGCGTTGAGAAATGAGTATTTCTTAGAAGACTCTGATCGAGTCACTAAGAAATCATTTTTGGAATGGATTGAGCGTCCTAACAAGAAATTGCAAGCTACTGAATTATTAAGGGAGTTTGAAAGACAGTATTCTTAATTATCAAAAATAGAAAAGGTAACTTTGGAACCAAACAAGGTTGAGTTATTTCTTCAAGCAGCAGATGGAGAATTACAAGAAAGATTGGAGATTTCTCTTGAAGATATAGAAGAAGATGAAGGATTAACAACAAATTGGAAGAAGGTCGAGGATGCAATAGGGTTGTTGGCAAAAAAGGAAAGGAGGAAGGACAGGGGAGGTATCCAAAGAATGGTGCAGGTACTTAAAATTCAAGTGCCCACTTCACGGTTGACGGCACCTATTGTTCAACCTTCAACAACTATGTCAAAGAAAGAAGATATGGGGATTGAAGAACTTATACGTGGAATGCGAGATCTTCAAATTAAATTTGCAAGGCTTGAAGAGAAGACTTCTGTAATGAATTCAAAATCTGCTTTTAAGCAAGGGTATGTACAAAGATGCATCTGGTGTGATGATGATTCCCATTCTTGAAAGGATTGTGGTGAGTTTAATGAAATGGTCCAATAAGGCATTATTTTTTGGAAAGATGGAAAGGTGGCGTTAAAGGATACTGGTGATATTCTCCAAACCAACTTTGGTAAGGGAGGTATAAAAGCATTGATTAAGGATTATTTGGCAACAAATGGGATTGCAATAATGGAAATTGCAAGTTATGGTATTAGAGTGGATGATAATGCTAAGCAAGAATTTTCTAGAAATATTGAACCAAGTGGGATTTGGTCTTCTGCCATTTCTACAATGCATAAGAAGAAGATGCCACGAGAAGCTTTATTAAGAACTGCTGCAATAATTCATGGAATTACGGGTTGGGAGGATCCTGTAGAGGCTTTATCAATATATGCCTATATTGCTAAAAATCAACATGAAGCCTTGATAGAAGAAAAGAGAAGACAAGATTTTAACGATACAAGAGAAGGGAATTCTTCAAAAAGACAGACTCAGGGAGATAAGGCTCGTGAGATGGCATCACAGGAATTACCAACAAAGGATGCTTCAATATCTTCAAAAGAAAAATCAAAGGACTTAGGAAAAAAAGATAAGTCAACGGCTTACAAACTTCTCTCTGATATTGAAGCAGCAACAGATTTAAAGGGGGTGCTTGAAGAACGTGTTCTTAATGCTAAAGTTAAATTCACATTGAAGGAAATATTGGATATTGCAAAGAAAGAATTCCATGATGTCCTTATTGACAATATTAAGCAAAAGAGGCAATTAATGGATGAATCTGGATCAAATCATGCTATTGATGCGCACATATGTGAGGATGAAGAAGATGAAATTGGCAATTGTTATAAACAATCAACAAATGGAGGAAGGAGTTACAATCAAAAAGCACGTTTTGATGATCCAAATGATAAGGAGAAAGAAATTTTGAGTCATTATATTCAAAAGTATTGGGCTAGAGCAACTATAGAGGCATTAGTAAAGATTGGAGATATAGATGAGCTAGTTGTTGCCTTGATTGACCATGGTTCAGAAATAAACCTTATGTCTAAGGATCTTTACATGAAACAGAAGTGGCCAATTGATATGGAGCATGGATGGATAATACGGGCGGCTAATAATATACGAGGTGAGTTGTATGGTGCTTGTCCAGATGTGAAGGTTTGGATTGGTGATATTACAATGGAACAAAATTTCTTTGTTCAAGATGTAACAACTTATCCTCTTATATTGGGACAACCATACATTATTGCAACTCAAATGGAAACAAAAATCTTTGATGATGGATCAGCTTATACACGGATTCGTAGTGAAGATGGAAAAAAGGCAGTATAATTTTTGACTGTTCTTCCAAATCATGAACGTAATCGAGACAAATTGAGAGAGAAACCATTGCCAAGAGTCGTTGAAGAATTTACGGATTTTTGAGGAATACCACTATAAAGTGGGATTATGGAGGTACAAAAGGGGAGGTACTCTCGCAAGATATATGTACCTTTGATGTAGGATTTATTGGCATTTTTGAAAATGGGAGTGTTATGTATAAGAGGATTGAGGATTTAAAAAGAAATGAGAGAAAAAGATTATGTGCTGTTGAAAGAGAATTATATGGATTAAAAATATTAGAAGATGATGAAAAGATTATTGGTATTTATGAAGAAAATGGATTGGAAGATCCTTTAGAACTGATTACATCTATTGAATTAGGTGATGATGATAAAATTATATAGATTCATTCGAAAGAAGTTTATGATATGATTGAATCTTTTCAAACGCTAGAGATTATGGTTGAAACAAAATACAAGACAATAGAAAGAAAGGTAAAATCCGTTGCTGGGCCTTTACCAAAAGATTGTAAAGAACAGGTAGAAGGAGCTTCAAGAGAAAAGAACTTGAGGGATCCAAGAAATATTAGGCATAAGTTTACTGAAGAAACTTTTGAAGAATTAAAGATTGGTTCTGATGGTTTCTTGTTGCCAGAGGAAATTGTGTTCTTCAAAGAAATGCTAGCAAAACGAGGTAAATCATTTGCCTTTGAATCTCATGAAATTGGGTGTGTGGATCCAAATGTTGTAACTCCTATGGTTATTTTTACTATACCACATGTACCTTGGAATTTGAGACCAATTCCAGTGCCAAGGGCACATTTACCGAGTTTGATAGAATTATTAAAAGAAAAGATGAAGATGAAGATTTTGGAGCCTTTCTTTGCACCATATTCTAGCCGATGGTTTACAGTGCCTAAGAAAAATGGATCATTATGATTTATTCAAGATATGCAGCCAGTAAATGCAGTGAGTATCAGAAATATAGGAATTGGACCGATAGTAGATGAATTTACTAAAGCATTTGCAGGAAGGGCAATTTATTCAATAGGTGACCTGTATTCCGGCTATGACCAATTTCAACTAGCAAAAAAAAATAGAGACATGACAACAATGAGAAGTCCATTTGGATTGGTTAAAATGTGTACTCTTCCTCAAGGTGCTACTAATTCAGTTGCACATATGATAAGCGGGATGAATAAGGTATTGAGGGATTTTATTCTTGAGAAGACTATGCCTTTTTTAGATGATGTTCCTATTAAAGGGTGCAAAGAAGAAGACAAGGATGAAACTTTAGATAAAAGGGGGTGTCGCAAGTATGTTGTCAATCATATACAAGATTGTGAAAAGATATTGACTCAGCTTGAAGAAGTTCATCTTATATTATCAGATATAAAATCTATATTTGGAGTACAAGAAGTTATAATTGTTGGATATTTGTATAGATTTTATGGAAGAAAACAAGATCCAGCCAAAGTTGATGCAATTAGAAGAATAAAAAAAGATTGCAATTCTTTAACAGAGGTGCGTAGGTTTTTGGATGCATGTGTATTTTATCGTATTTGGATTCCTCACTATGCTCATATAGCAGATCCATTGTATGAATTGTTACGTAAAGGTTATCGTTTTAAATGGGAAGAAAAGCATATCAAAGCAATACAGATATTGAAGGAATTATTAATATCACCTCTAGTATTGAGAAAAATTGATTATAAGTGCAATAGACCAGTGATTCTTACAGTGGATACTAGTCCAATTGCCATTGGGTGGGCAATGGGTCAAGATGATTCAAATAGACATAGATTTGCAGTTCGATTTGGAGCTAAGGTTTTAAGTGCACGCCAACATACATATTCCCAAATGAAAAGGGAATTATGGGGAGTTGTTTCAGCTATGAAAGCTGAAAGGGATTATTTAATTGGGGCAACAGTAGTGGTGGAAACAGATTGTTTGCCTTTGCTTGGAATGATTACTAATTGCACAACTCCAGACATTGCAATGTTCAGATGGATTGCTTATATCAAGTCATTAAATCCAGAGTTTAAGCATGTTGCGGGAAAGGACAATTCCGTAGCAGATATATTATCTCGAGCAAGATATAATGGAGAAGATGAAATGATAGAGGATATTGATGATGTGGGTACTAAATTTTATTCAGTTTCACAATTGAACAAAGAAAATAAGCCATTTCATGAAGAAAACTATGAGGGAGATTTATTGGATATTGGATATTATTTGAGCACGTTAACTAAGCATGATATTTGGTCAGTTGAAGAATTTAAACAGATTAGGAGAAAAGCATACAAGTTCATATTATAATGAGGGATTTCTATAGAAGAGGCCAAAATCAAACATTGGTATGCCACAACGAGTAGTAGGTATCAAAGAAGTTCAACAAGAATTACTCAAGGAATTTCATGATAGTTTATGGGTAGGGCATAGAAGAATTTGGGCTACTTTTGCTAAGTTAAAGGAGCGATATTGGTGGAAGAATATGTATCAAGATGTAACTTCATTCGTAGAATCTTGTGTGGCTTGTCAAATGTATTCGAATATACAACATCGAGATGGGTTGCATCCAACATATCCTTTGGCTATTCATTTTAAATGGGTTGTGGATTTGGTTATTATGCCAATGGGATTATGGCAAATGAGGTATTTAGTTTTGGCTCGTGAAGATTTATCAAACCAAGTGGAAGGCAGGGCTTTAAGGACAAAGTCTATAGAAGGGATTTGCAGATTTTTACTTGAGGATGTTATTTGCCGCTACGGATGTGTGGAAAAGATCACTGCAGATCGTGGAGAATTAAATGTGCATGAAGCTCGTGAATTCTTCAAGAGATGTGGAGTTAAATTATCATTAACCACGGCTTATAATCCAGAAGGGAATGCAAAGAGTGAACGTGGACATCCACCAATTGTAAAAGCCTTGGTTAAAGCTTGCAATGGAAGAGTGAGAGAATGGCCTCGACTTCTACCTTATGCATTATGGGCTGATCGAACAACACATAGTTTGGTAACAGGATATATGCCAGTGGAACTCATGACAGGTCAAAAACCTATTATGCCAATTGAAGAACAAGTGCCAACTTGGAGTGTACTACCTTGGAAAGATGGACTAACAAGAGAAGAGTTATTGGCTATTAGAATTCGACAGCTTGAACAAAGATCAGAAGATGTGGAACTAGCATTAAAACGGTTGCAAAAGACAAGGCTAAAGAACAAGGCTTGGTTTGATAAACGACATCAATTGAGGCCTAAAGCAATTGAAGAAGGTGATTGGGTACTTGTTTATGACAACAGTTTGGATAACCAGCATAGTACCTCACGGAAATTTTCAAAACGTTGGTTTGGACCTTATATAGTGGTAACAGTTCAAGACAATGCCACATATTTATTGAAGGTATTGGATGGTACAAGGTTGAAGATACCTATTGTCGGGAAGCAAGTAAAAGTTTTCAAAAGATGAGATGGAGAAATAAACGTGGAAGATCATATTGAAGACATCAATGACTTTGAAGAAGACAATAATATTGAAATGGATGATGAAGAAGAACTTGGTGCAGAAAATGAAGAGATGGTATGATGCCAACTATGACATATGCTTCATTGGCGCATACCGGAGGATGCGCAGATTCAGAGGGGGTGGATGTCGTGTTGCAGCACGTTTATATAATGAAAGGTATAGATAAGAGCAATTTATATTTAATACTTGATTATCTTAGTTCAATAGGAACTTAAGATACTTAAGAAAAGGGTTATGGAAGCCTCTTAGATTATTTTCTTGTTTTAATAGCTAACAGATAAAAGTTAGTTGTTAAAGTTTTCTTCTAGGCTATACAAACTCTTTTACTGATTTTGAAAAGCCATAAGTTAATTAGAATAGGATAGAAAAGGAAAATAGTTATTATGGTTGGTATTAGGATTAAGTTGAAAATAGGATTTAACTTAAAAATCCTTAAATTTAGTTGAATTGATATCCAAGGAAAGACCGGATATGAAACAAGGTCGAAATCGGACCTCTAGGGACAAAACGACCGCCGAAGGCAAGAAAAGGAGACATCCGAAGATCAGCGATTAGGATTGGATAGCTAGCTTGAAAGAGGTTCTAAGGGCATTTAGCTTGCAACCATAGGGTTTTGGAGGACTTAGCAATCGCTATTCAAAGTCAAGGTTGGTATTGGTGATTTGGGTTTTTATATAAGACAATGATGGCTTGCATTGTTGAGTGATTTATAAAATCTGTGAAGCATCTACCATTCAAAATTTGATTTTGTTTGGATTATTGGGTGTGCTAAGTGTATACAAAGTTTTGTATTAATCTAGCAATGCAATCAGGAGATATTTGAGTTTTGATACAAAGGGTTGTCGGAAGTTGGCAGTTTAGGGTTGGATAGGGTTTCTATGATAACTAAAGATCCACTAATTGGATCAATGTAATTTTTGGTATGCTGATAGAAGACTTATAGGTTGAGCTACACACCAAGTTTGAGCTGAAGTTAATAGTGAAAGAAGGAGAAATCACTACTGGAATTTTTGCATCAATCTTCAAGTTGGTGGCCGAGCATCATTAGTGTGCTTTTTGGGCGTTTTCTTACAATTTGTAAGTTGGATTGGACTAAGTTTTTCTAAGCATGTAAAAGGCTTATACCAGCATGTGTGTGCAAAATTTCACACTAAATGGACGGTTCGATTAAAAATTATAGCTTATTGAAGCTCACTAATTAGAGTTAGGACTTATAAACAAAAATAAAAATTGCTTAATTATAAAGGAAATAAGGTAATTGGGGTATATGTAAGATTGATTTTACTAAGAGGAGTGTTTTTAAACACTTTTGAATTGAAGCTCAAATTATATTCCTTATATATGGATGAAACCTATTAGGATTTCTTGAGTATTTGCAAACAGTACTTTACCTTCTACAACCAAGTGCTCGGTGCATTTCCAACCAAGACAACACGTAATACAACACCGGAAGGATCAACTGGGAGCAAATCAAGTGAGTAACAGCAATGACAGTACTTGGAAGACATCGGCCAGAGTACCATGAGCAGACCCGCCACTAGTGAGTAAAGAATGTTGCCTCCTCGTCCTCTCTAAGGGAGGTCACGTGTTCGGAGATCAGCCTTTGCTGCAGTATTCTGACGTGAAGTTTGCTTGAGGGAGAGACAAAGGTAATCAGCAGCGCCTTGATGGGCCGCGGTTGCTAATTAAGTCCTAACTAGTCTGTCGGGAATAGAGCCAACTAATTGGCCATGGCCATGGTTTAAAGAACCAAAATGTGTGGTCATGGCCATGGCCATGGTTTAAAGTACCAAAATATGTGGTCATGGCCATGGCTTAAGGAGAAGTGGAATGCATGGACACTGCTTAAGGGGAAGCAAAATATATGGACATGGCTATAGCTTAAGAGAGGAAGTAAGGATTTGTGGCATAGTCACGTTTTGAATGTAATGGTTGAGGTTGAAGTGGATATGGCAGAGATTCTCTTTATTACTTGTAATTATAATAATTCATGCTAATTGAATCAAAATCTTTTAAAAAATTAGGATTCTTCTTTTACAACTAGAATTTTCACTTATTCACTAATAATTTGCTAAAATCAATTTAACATCCTAAAAAATAGAAATTACTCATAAAATCTAGACAAGTCCTTTTTATTAAGACTTCAACTATGCTATTAGGTGAAATTTGCACTTCTAACACTCATAATATGCAATTTGACAAGAAAAACTATTAATGAGTTGTTTTGGGAGCTTACATAATATTACTAGCCCAATAGAATAATCTTTGATATCTTTTGCACCACCACTTGTCCTATAAACACAATTGTATTTTTTAATAACTAACTTCATGGTGATATTTTTTTCTTATTTTCAAGATATTCAATAATCCATCATACTTTAATATAATCCTCTCTAATCTTATATATATCTTGCTTTATTAATACAATAGACTCCAATAATAAGTGTGCTACCTACCATTGCCTAAAAGGCTATTAACATACTTGTA
>JAWRVF010000509.1:0-255577 GCA_036785485.1 Physcomitrellopsis africana
AATGCGTGAAAGAATGTTTTCCAAGAATTTTCAAATTGTCCCATAATTGATTTCACATGTTTTCTTATCTCCGGCATCATAGCAAGTTCAAATAATAAAATCATATCCTTTTTAGAAACTCAATTCAATTCTATTTTCTGCATATAATATCTTAAATATTTAGAAATATCTCTTCCATCAAACTGGTTGATCTTATTAACCACTACTTGCAAAGCTTTGATTGCCAAAGCCTCCTTGCGATTATTGCCTTGTTGCTATTGCATAAACAATATAAATGCTTGAAATATATTTGCAATATTTGGATCTAGATACATATCTTGTCCACCAAAAGAAAATCTACTTGAAGCTCCACTTGAAGATCCACTTGAAGCGCCATCCAAAAGTCCATCAAAAACTCCAAATTCCACCTTCTTGCCTTCTTGTGCCATCAATTTCAAATAATCAAAATAAAATCCAACACCTTCTATCCCAAACTTTCACATCGGATTCACCCACTTATGTTGTATTACATGTTTTCATGTTTGAAAATACACTAGGCACCTGGTTGTAGAGGGTGAAATTGTAGTTCACAAATATCCAAGAATCCTTGATAAGTTTCATCCATATAAGAAGAACATGATTTGAATATTAATATAAGAGTGCTTAATTTAATACAAAGTGCTTAAAAACACTCTTCTTGACAACTTCATCTACATATATCCCAATTACTTTGTTATTTGTTATAATCAAGCAACTTAGATTTCTCTTTGTAAGTCTTAACTTGAGTCAATGAACTTTAGTAAGCTATAAATCTTAATCTAACTATTGACTTGGTGTAAAATTTTTCATACAAATGTAAATATAAGTCTTCTATATGTTTAGAAAGTTTTAGTCCAATTTAATTTATAGATTGTTGAAAATTAACCAGAAACCGCATTGATGTCACTTGGCCGCCAACTTGGAAGTTGATGCAGATATCCCAATAACAATTTTTTCTTCTTCAACTATTAAATTTAGCTAAAAATTGGTATATAGCTTGTTCTTCAAGTTTTCTAACATTGAGCTAAATTTCATCTTGATTTGATTAATAGATCTTTAGATATCATAGAAATCCTAAACAATCCTAAATTGCCAATTTATAGTATCTCTTCATACTAAAGATCATGTAAATCTTGATTGCACCATTAGATTGTTATATAATTTTTTTAATCTTAGCACACTTAATCACCCACATACTATCAAATTTTCAACCATAGATGTCACTTCAATTGTACACAATAGCTTAAAGTGTTGGTCCTAATTTTATTGCATAAAAACTTAACCTCCAATATAAATCCTAACTTTAGATAATAATTGCTAAGTCTTCCTAAATCCTATAGAAACAAGCCTAATGTCTTTGAAATGAACTTGAAGCTAACTATCCAATTCTAGTCATTGATCTTTAAATGACCTGATATCTTATCCTTGATGGCTATTTTTGTGGTTGGAGGTTTGATTTCAACCATGTTCCATACATAATCCATCCATGAGTATCAATCCAACTTATTTTAAGGATTTTTAAGCTTGATCCTATTTTCAACTTAATCTTAGTATCAACCATATTAATTATTTATCTCTTCTATCCTCTTTTTATTAACTTATGGCTTTTTAAAAGTCGTGAAAGAGTTTCTACAACCTAGAAGAAAAATTTAATAACTAGTTTTTATCTATTAGCTATTAAAACAAGAAAACAATCTAAGAGGCTTTCATAAATCTTTTTTTAAGTATCTTGAATTCCTATTGAACGAAGATAATTGAATATTAAGTAGAAATCATTCTTGTTTATGTTTTTAATCTATAAACATATTTCAATACGACACTATTGATAGAACTTGTAATCTTTTTCAAGTGCATTCCTAAGATTATCTAAAGATTTATATATTCTTTTGCTAATTCTATGGTCCTTCTAATAGATGAAGTATTTCAATTGTCCATATCTTATAGGCAAATCTAATATTTTTTCTACTTTGTATTCAAGCTCGTAATTGATTTCAATTAAGATTGGTGGTAGAAAAATTCTTTTAACAATACTTGATTTAGATTAGATTTTTAATAGCAAGACATAGAAGATTAGATTAGTGCACATGCTATTTAGTAATGCATGATAAAAACTTATTAGATTTACTTGATATAGAATTATAAATGATTCAAGTCTTTAGTAATCTAACTTTTGTTGTCATATGATGTGATCTTCTATCTGGAAATACACTGGATACCTGGTTGTAGAGAATTTACTTGAAACTTATTGGCTAAACTCTAATAAGTGATTTGTCTTTAATAAAAAGGTAAATAATACAAAAATATTATAAAAGAGAAGTTATATAGATAAATCTTCTTATATTCAAGTAGATTTGTACAAAAAAGATTCAATTTTTTACAAAAATCCTTTAAAATTTTATTCACCTGCAAGGACTTATTTCTTCTTGATTTTTAGAGTCCAATAATTCTTGATCCAACTATTCAATTTCTATAAAATTTTCTTCAAAAGTGTAGATAATATTCTTAAGTTTCATTATTAAAAAAAAAAAAAAAAAAAAAATCAACTATAAATTTGTTTATAATTGTCTGATATCTCAAAATTCCTAGCAAGTGCTTAAAACCCTAATTTAGAAACACCTAAGCACTATTTTCTTTATATCTCACAAATCCAAAATCCTAATGCCACAAAATTATTGCACATAGTCTTATGAAATAAACATATACACTCTTGAAAATTTTGAGCCAAAAATCTATCAAATTGCCTAAGATATAGCTCAAAATGTAACCACTAGTTAAGCGAGGTCACTTACTGCCCTTAGGTTTCAAGTATTGACTTCAACTCCCAATATCTCCTTCATTGCAGCTTTAATTTTATCAAATTATAAATAAAAAGTAAAGCAGAGAAAGTACACTTTCCAATTCTAGTTGCCAATTATCTATTATTCTATGTACGTGCAAGTTATGCCCAAAAGAGTGATAATAGGTACAATTTTGACACCCTAACTTTGAGCAGCTATATCTCTTTTATAAAAAGTCCAAAGCATGCACGATTTGTACCAAAACCATATCCAAAAATCCAAACTTGTTGACTTTAGCCTTTGAGGTTCGACTCCTATCCAAAAACAAACACTAATTCCTAATAAACCCTTAGATAGCCTCCTTGAAGTCTATTGGGCATGATTTTTGACCAATAGGAATAGGGACTTCTATCATCCATCTCCATTCATCTACATAGATGGCTTAACTACCCCCTTTCATACAAAAATCCCTTTCTAATCTTTTTTGTTATAAGATTTATATAATATGTGTTCTAAACATCAAATAAAAGAAGCAAACAAGATATTAGAGATCACCAATGTCTAACAAAGGTGACTTAAGATATATAAAAGTTATTATCAATATAAATCAACCTCAAAATTACTATCAAAAAGAAAATAAAGTTGTATAAACCTCATTAATAGCCCTATTAAATAGATTCCTTCTAAACTAACAATCCAATCACATCTTATAACTAATAAAATTCATTAATATAGCTTTTATTTAGCTATATAATAAATTATATATTAAATATATATGTATAATTTTTTCACATGGTAGCTAAACCACAACACGATACCATGATAGTTGATTTATTTGTATATTTTGCCAAAGCAGCCAAATAAGATTTTCTACTTTAAACTTTGGTTGATTCTTGCAATAATTATCTGCATAATCTTTATTTTGATCTTAAGCCATTTGTAGTTGGAGTTTTAATTCTTCATGGATGACTTTTAAGTAAGTAGCTAGATTTTTTACAACAAGACTTCACACATCTTCAATTTAGAATAGATGTGCTCTAAAATGGTGTCCATAGTTTGAAAAGAATGAAATTTATTTCATCAAAGAATGTTTAGTATTAATTTACATAAATTTGGCCAATGATAGAAGATCCATCTAATCATCTTATTAATAATTTGAATTGCAATAAAAAAACTAAGTATTTAATAAATATTATCAATAAAAAGCTTGGCCATTTTTTTTCCACAAATAATCTTATTGCATGGAATAAAATATATCATTTTGATAAGACAATCTACCACTATAAAAATTGAGTCCTTACCATTAGAAATTAAGAGGTTTGTAATTAAGTCTATTGATAATGATTGTAATAGGCCCTTAAAAATTAGAAGTGGTTGAAAAATTCCATATTATTAGTATCTTAGAATCTTTGCTTGGATACAAATTTTGCATGTTTGAATATATTCCTTCACCAATTTATATATTTGAGGCCACCAATAATCTCTTGATATTAATACTAAAATCTTATTGAAGCCAAAATGTCCAACTGCTAGAAGGTCATGTCGTACTTGAAGAACTTGAAGTCTTATAGGGCTTGGAAGAATATACAAGAGAACCTTGAAATACAACAAGCTATCCTCAAATTTGAAATTATTATTTTCTTCCACCTCTGTGTTTTTTAGATGTTGCTGAATACTATCCACAAATATATTTGTCTTCATTGCTCTTTGGATCTTTGACTTGAGAATTATATTTATATAGGTAGATATTATCTATGTTTTTAATTGCAAATTGGACTGCTTCAACATGATTAATTTTTGTTGATCTAATATAATGTCACCTATTCTTGGTGCAAGATATGAATATCATAAAAAGACATTTAGTTTTTTTTTAAGTTTTTTTAGAAGATATGTAATCACAAAATCAAACCAAGATAATGACATGCTCTATTATGCTTGATAGTAGTTCAAAACTTGTGTACTTATAAAATATTCTAAATTTTTATTATCAATTATATATTGTAATCTTGTATTGAATTCTCTCTAATAAATTGCACCATTCTTCAATAGCATCAACAATTGCCAATAGTTTCTTATTATGGATCTTATAATTCATTTCTATAGCTAAAATTTTTTGAGAGCAGAATGCTATTGGATAAAGTTGACTATCATCACCAATTTGAAAGAGTATAGATTTAAGAGCAAAATCTGAGGCATCTATTTTTAAAATGAAAGATTTTGTTGGGTTTGTATGAATAAGTACATGAGCTAAAATAAAGGATTTTTTTAGCTTCTTAAATGCTTCTTCAGTCTTCTTATCCTAAATATAAAAAAAATTCTTTATAAGTTGTATTAATAGAATTATAATCTTAGAATTATCTTTGATAAAGATTTTATAAAAATTTAAAAATTCCAAAAAATATTATATATCTTTAATTGATGATAATTGTTTCCACTCTATAACAATTTGTATCTTCTTTGGATCCATAGAAATCTCATTTTTAGAGGCAATATATCCCAAAAACTTGATTGGTGGTTGATAGAAAGAGCACTTTTTTAATTTGGCATACAATCCACTTTTTTGTAATTTCTCTAATACCATACATATATGTTATTCATAGTCTTGTTTATTATTAAAAAAGATTAAGATATCATTTAGATAAATGATTATAAAGTCATTTAAATATTCTCAAAAGATATCATTCATCATATATTGAAAGAATACAAGTACATTCATAAGTCCAAAAGGTATAATATTATATTAAAAATAGCCATATCTTATACAAAATATTATCTTCTATTGATCTATTTCTTTGATCCTGACTAGGTTGTAGGTGCCTTTAAAATCAATCTTTGTAAAAATCTTTACTTATCCTAATTGTTCCAATAATCTTGACTTGTTCTAGTTATTCCAATAATCTTGAGATTAATAATAATGAATAGCAATTTTTTATAGCCACCTTATTCAAACCTCAATAGTCAATACACATACATAAAGAACCATTATTTTTCTTTACAAATAAGATAAGCAATCTTACAAGCAATTTTGAATGTGTAATAAAATTCTTGACTAGATTTTTATCAATGTATTCTTATAAGGCTGTAAGCTATATCTATAAGAAATTATAAATTAGACCAAATGGAGGTTGAGCTCCATCTTGTAATTTAATTGAATAATCATAAGGATAATATTTTGATATATATATATATATATATATATATATATATATATATATATATATATATATATATTTTCTCAAATATATCTTTAAAATCATGATATTGACTAGAAATATCTTATTTGAGTTGTCTAGTTAGATCTTTTATTGGAATAATATTCAATGTAAATACAATTTTTTTTTTTTATGGCTTATATAAATATTTTAGCTCTAAGAAATAAAATCCCACCTTGTTTTTGCTTTTAATATTTGGCCTTTAAAAAAAATTTATAAATTCTAATTAATATCAAAATTATATAATTTAAATAAAAGAAATTTAATGATAATAGGATTTTTTGGATATTGAATGATGTTGAAGACAATGTGTAATACTTGATTTCTTAGTCCCACTTTCAATAGTTGGGTTTCTTCAATAACATCTCTTAATGCAAGATTGCATCTATCAATGATTTCAATAGGTGTAGAATGGATATTCTTTATAAGTACTAAATTATACTTGATTACAAAATCTTTATCTATAAAGTATATTGAGGCTCTAGTATCTAAAAGAACTTTAGTAGAAAATTCTTGTCTTTAGATTCTTATATGTATAAGAAGTATAAAATAAGACATTGGATCCGGAAATAGAATTTTTTTTTTGATAATTTAGATTTGAAGATATTTAATTACAAGGTTCCTATTATAATTGGACGTCTTTGTTTCTTGACTTTTTTAATTCAAATATTACACTTCATGCTTAAATTCCTTAGACTTATTTAGATAGTTTGTTGCCTTGTAATTAGATCTTCTACAATATAAATAGATATTTTTTTATCAACATCTAACCTTCTTTGTAGGTGTTAATGGTTTAAATTGAATTACATCAATGTGCATGGATTTAAGATATATTGACTATTTTTTTGCTATTCTTGAAGATGTAGTAATTATACCATTATAAGTATTGCTAAAAATTGATCGCCTCTCTTATCACAATTCAAATAGACAATTGTTACAAGTAATAGCTTGAGATATGAATTCTTCTAAATCTTCAACTCTTTGCAATGTAATTAATTAGTTTTTTATATCATCTCTTAGACCATAACAAAATTGTGTCATAAAAGCCTTATCATTTCAATCAAGATTATAAGTAAGTTATTAAAATTTTATAACATAAATTGCAGATAAGCATGATCTTTGTCATAGATTTTGGATCTTCTTTTTTGCCATCTTTTTCTAATTATTATTTTTATATATATAATAATAAATCTTTTCATAAAAGCCTCCAAATTATATAAGATTAAAAAATTATTTTCTAATAGTAGAATAAATCATAATCAAGTACTTCTTCATAAAATAAATACCTACAAAAGTATCTTAAATTAATCCATCTGAATAATAAGAAGGATATAATTATAAATAGAGTCATTTTTGTTGCACAAAATTTCAAAAGTTAGATCTTGTTGCATCAAATTTATTAGGCATATTAGCCTTTAGCTGCTTCATCACAATCCTTAGAACTTCTATTGGAATTATATGCATAGCTTGTCTACCACTTGCTTTCTTTAATCAAATAATTTCTTATTACAAATTATAAATTTCATATTTAATTTCTTTAGATACTAACTCCATTTATAATTTCTTATTTAGATTGCAAAAGAATACTATTTCTTCTTATATATTATCCAAAAGAGCTATAAGATCTGTGTTTGTGAAGATACATTTTTTATGACTTGATCTACTTCTATATTGACAAAGAAAAAATTAATAAGCCTTACTCTTGCCAATACAAATCTTAGAGAAATCCAAAATATTGTCTTATTTTTTGATATCAATCTAGTTCTCGTTTGTATCAACCATCTAGTTTTTTGTTCTTATCAAATATTTAATTCTTTGTTCTTACAAACTATCTAATTTTTTATTTCTCTAAGATTTGTATTGGCAAGAAGCTCCAAGTGAAAATAATCATTGTTTTATCTATTTTCAAAAATATGCAATTGTATAAGATTGATATTTTTTAATTTATTCTGGAAAAGATTATAATTCTAAAAAGTATTAATCTAGCTAATCAATTTGTAAAGGCTCTCATCTACAAATCATATGAATCAAGTAAGCATATCAATTCTTTAATCCATATTAATTTGGCTAATTGTAAAGTTAATTCTATTTCTTAAAATATTCTTAATGACTTCCTTTTGAAGTCAATATAAGACTTTTCAATAAGAATGATTTAAGATGATTATATCCTTTTGGACAATAAAAAAATAAACATAAAATACAATTGGAAGATCTTTAAGAGATGGCAAATAGCATATCAAATATCAATCATATTTATCTTTTTTGTAAAAAAAAAAAAAAAAAAAAAAAAAAAAAAAAAAATCAACCTTAAGAGTTATTATTTTTTTTATTAATATACATACATCTCAAAAATAATGCAAGATAGTATTGAAATCTAACAACTCTAGCGCTACAGCAATTTTTTAAAGGCACAATGGAATAATATTGAAAAATAACAATATGAGAGTAACAAAAATAATGAAGACGTAAGAAAAGAAAGTATGACAAAGTAATAAATTTGGAAATACAAATAGAAGTTCTTGTAATAATGGAATTGACAACTTGGTGTTATTTTTAATATACAATCTACCTCTTTTCATAAACATTCATCAAAATTTGGACTTTAGACAAAAGAAAGGACACATTGCACCTCTTCATAAGAATGCTTCTTCAACTACATGGTGCTCCACATGAAGAGATCTACTAATACTTACTATCCATATATATGAGCCACTTCAAGCATCCATGCCAAGAATTAATATCTAATAAAGTATTTTGACTATAAGGATAAATATTCAATATTTATGATTGCTACAACATCTTCACACAACAATGAGAATGTAGCAAATTATCTAAAAGTTGTTCTACTAAAAAATCCCATTGAAGGTGTAGAAATTTAAGAATATGATTTCTCAAAGTATTTTAATGCTTTGCCTTCTATCAATCTGTAAATAAAAGCCTTTAATTATATTATCATACAAGATAGGTGGAAGTATAATCCTTTGATAGAAATCATCTCAGAGGCTCTTCAATATATTCCCACTAAAAATAAGTCAAAGAAACCTTGATGAAATTTTCAACATGTCCTTATATTATTGACTAGCGGAATTCTATCATATAGAAAGAACCTTAATAACATCAATTCAAACATCAACAATTCTATCGACAAGCTAAGACTATGTCAATATGGTTGTCTTGGATTTGGTGCTATTAGTAGTATAAATTTTTGCTTAATGCCTCATTGGAGGCCACTTGATTGAGATCTTGGTATCCTATATCTTTGATACTCAAGGCAAGATTAAAAGGTCTCAACTAATAGATAGCCCGACCTCATCCAAGTAGTAGAGATTAGACTTGGCAAGCTCCAATTTGTAGGATTATAAGACTCTATCAAGATTATATATAGTGATTGAGCTCCTTTCTTTTAGATAAGACCATAGATTATGTCCTTCGCTATCAATAGATTTTTTATCTATAATTTCAAGACCAATTTAATGACATAGAAATAAACAATTTTTTTGATACAACCTTAAAAGCTATTCACTCTTCTTTAATATTAATTATTAATTGAGGCACTACTATAAAAAATAAATATCACAATTCATTGATATACCTCATTCACTTATAGAAAATAATTCTCTTAAGATGATACCATAGGATATTAGTCCATATTATGATTTATAAATGATAAAAGATCTTAATAATAATTATATAGACCATAAAACTCAAGATCATGTGTTTATATATAAGGAGGAAGGAGGCTTCATCTTTAATACCATCAAAATTGATGGTTTTTATAATACTTTGTATAAATAAGCAAAGCCACTTTTTTACTCTTCTTTGTGATTCAATTCTTGATTATTCTCAGGATAATACCTCAAAGAATAATAATAGAATTTTTTATCCCTTAAAATCATTAGAAATGAAGAAAAGAAGGAAAAAAATAGTCGCTACTTATGATTGAATTTGTGTTAGATTTTTTAACTATCAATTATTAATTAATATAGACTCATGCATCCAAGCTTCTTCTATTGATTTATGAATTTGAAAATTATATCTTGAAATATGTATGAACTTAACAATCTATCAAAAATTATTAAGCTTAGGAGTTATATTCAAAGTATTATTTTAAAATGTAATATTTTTTTAATTTAAGAATATAAACTATATAGATCAAGTACTCATGATTTAAACAACAAACTTTGTTTTAATATAAGATTCTTTATTTTAAAAGCTACACCAAGTTATATCAATAATCTAAAGAATACTAAAAATAACAAATTTTGTATCTTTGTCTCTTTTGTAATTAAAGATTTGATCCAAAACATCAGCTCGTTAATGCATAATCAAATTTTTTATATAATTTTAAATAATACCTTGGATAATTCTAAATGTTATTAATATTTATGCCTTTAATAAATATCAAGAATGCAACCAAATATGGAGGGACCTAGTAGATCTACTATCTTTTAAAATTCTTTATATTTTTTTAAGAAGATTAGAATATGGTCAAATATGCTTAAGACAAAACATCCTTTTATAGTAAAATTCTTACAAGAGATGGAAAAAATAATTGGAACCTATTCAAGTTGTACTTTCTTCTTAATGACTCTTTAAAATATAATAATCTTTTGAATTATTTCTTGGATGATAAAAAAAAGGAGATTTAAATACTTATTAAATTAAATCAATTTTATATCAATTAAATTTTATTATAAATTAATAAAATCTAAGAATATTGCATATGAGGTAATTGTGTCTTATCTTATTAATTTTTTTTAAAATTTCTATTTCAATTTTAAAAATCTAAATCTAAATCTTTAAATTATAAAATAATTTTTTTTATTTAAATTATCTTTAGATTATGTAAAAAAAATTTAAGATCTAGATCCAATATAATAAAAAAGAATCTATTTTCTAGCATATAAAAATCTTTATATAATTCTATAAGTCTTTTTGTAAAAAATAAGTTTTTTTGCAAACTAAAAGACATATAGAATTACAAGGACAATTACATGTAATCCATTCTATCTTCTAAGCAAATCTTTAAGATATTATTTAATAAATAAAGCTTAAATAAATTCAAATCTATTTTAGTCAATTTAAAGATTGGCAAAAAAAAGATATGCTTATTTGTACTAGAATTAAATAGAGACAAATTGGCAACATCATTAATAAAGAATTCTATGCAGTTGTCAAAAATCATCCTCCTAAATCCAATATCTCAAAACTCAAAAATTATCTAGATGAAATATATAGAGACTTCTAAGACCTTAAAAATATATGCTATAATTTATATTCAAAGACAATTGGAGTCCTAAGAATCAATACAAGTGGCAAATTCCTTCTTAATAATATTTTATATAAAATTATTAAAAGAATGAATGCAAATTTATCTAAGCTATTTAATTTCAATAAGATTAAAGATATAATTAAAAATATGGCTAAAAATAAAGTATTAGGTCCATATAGTATTAACATTAAGTTCTTTCAAACATTTTGTCACATCATAAGAAATGAATATATCACAATAAACAACCAAAGCTTAGATTTAGGATAATTTCTTTAAAGTTTTATCAAAGATCACATAGCATTCATTTACAAAGGTAAAAATAATATGATATTAATCAATTAAAGGCTAATTATTTTATTTAATATTTTTTATGAATTCTATATCAAAGTCATTCAATAAAGGCTTCAATTAGTATTTATTGAAGTGATCCATCTAGATCAAATTGTCTTTGTTTTTCTAAGGTTCATATTAGACAATGTGTTAATTACTCAAAAAACTATAAATTGAGCTAAAACTTTGAAGTAACATCTTTTTTTTTAAATAAACTTTATCAACGTTTATAAAAAAGTTTTATATGACTTCATGTTTAAAGGCTTAGAGAAACTTGGATTTGATGAATTATTCCAACATATGATTAAAATCAACCTTCAAGATACTAGTACTATAGTTAACATTAATAAAGCTTTTATTAAATATTTTTCTATTAAAAGAGGTATATGACAAGGTTGTATGTTGATTCCATACCTCTTCATCTTGGTAGGTGAAATTTTCAATTTTTATATTCAAAATACAACTAAAAATTATCATCTTCTAGATATTAATATCCCTTGGAATCCTAATTAGTAAATCATAAGCCAATATGCTGGTGACTCTACCATTGCTATTAGATAAAAAGAAGAAAATATCCATACCTTAGTAAAAATACTTAAACAATTCAACTTGGCTTCCAATCTCAAAATTAATTGGGCCAAATTGGTTATATACTAGTAATTTAAAAATTATAAAAGACTTGCTTAGAAAAATCAATTTGGATTGGCTTAAGCTTTTCTTACAAATATTAATAAGTTTCTTAGAATTTCTTTTAAATTTTTGTTAAACATTCATGATATTGATCAATTCTTGATTAATATGATGATTCAAAAATTAGACTATTGGTGTTCTAGCAAAATAAATATGATAAGCAAAGCAATCATAGTTAATAATATTTTATTTTTATCCTTATATTTCTTTTTAGCCATCTAGATAGATTCTTTGAAAGCTGTTTATAAAATTAAATCAATAATAAAAAATTCCTTATAAAAAAATACTATCTTATTATCTTGTTTCAAAGTAGCATGGTTGATTTGTTGTAAAAATTGTAAAGATAGAGATCTTAGCATCATCAATCCAAAAGATGCTATTAAAGTCTTTTTATCTAAATGGATGATTGAAGCTCTCTAATTTAACCAAGCTAATATTCAATAATTTATTTGATATAAAATGATGAACGCTAAATCCACAATGTTAGAAAATTAGGTCCCAATCCTTACTTAGTCACTCAATCCTTACTAAGTACAAGTAGTGTATTAGATCAAAATTATAGAATAAAATTAATAAAGTGTGATTCTATATATGTAAGTTTGTTAGGCTAAATTCTCTAACTTTCTTTTATAATATTTGAAATTATTTTTTATAATAGAATTTTTAATTGCTATTAATTAATATTCATTTAAATTCTAATCATGCTGTAATTTCACATTCAAATGGTCTTTATTAAGTCAAAAATCTCTTTAAAGGATCAACAACACCTCTCATGGTTGAAGAAGCAATGTGAATATATCAATTTCTACCATGTTATAGCTCTATTTGGAACTTCTCATATATTTATTTTTCTATCTTTTAAAAATTCTTATTACTCTATAATATTACTCTACTTTAACTCCAAGATTAGATTGGATTATGCAATTTGGAAATGAATCATTTATTAGAGGTAATGTTCCAACTCTCCATGTAAAAATAGAAAAAATAAATAGTTTATTCTAACTCGATATATTTATATCAATCTTTTTTGAGTTGATATTTTATCAATCTATCTAAAATTCTTTATTTTGATGAAAAATTCTCTTTTGATTAGAAAAACCAAAACCTACTTTAATTTAATTATCAAGTGATAGGTTTTTTGAAAATTATTAGAATAGTGTGAAAAACTAAGCCAACACAAAAAAGAGCTTTAGATATTGATTTCTTCTATGGTTTTATTAGTGAATTGATCTTTGATCTTCTCTCATATCTTTAGGCAATTAAGAAAGAATTCATGACATACTTTGCCAAATTCAAAAGAAAGTTACTTCAAAATATTGCCTCTTCTTTTAATATGGTAGCAGGTAAATAGAAAATACTATTAAAGTAAGACTTTTTGTTTAATTGAAAGGATACTTGATCAAATCTTTATTTATATAAAGAAGCTATGTTCATTTGGCTTATATAGAACAAATGTATGACAATTAACACTTGGAGAAAAAAAAAAACCAATTCTAATATTGATATTCATTATATGCTATATTATTCTTAAAAGTCAAAATCTATTTTCTATAGATTTTAGGAATGTCCTCAAGTCCAACACATCTAAGATTAGGCTACTTCTTTTCTTTACAAACTAATGTCAAATTCTTAAAAATGGAATTTGTAAAAATATTTTATTTAAAAATAAGTCATTTTTATGAAAAAATTGCCATTTTGATTTAAATGCTTTTATAAGATATGGTTCTTGTTAAGAAGACTTTGTTTATAAACCATTTAGATCTAAAGAAACAAAATTATTTTTAAAAATGAAGTATAGAGTAAACTCTATATAGAAGTTTGATCTAAAAAGAATAAATAGAATTTGAAAAAAATTATTAAAAAATTATTTTTAAAAAAACAAAAAAAAATTTGAATTATGAAAATATCATTTTTAAGAAATAAAAAAATTCTTGGATGGCAAAAAATATAATCGGCTCCAAAATAGACATGATAATTAAATGGAATCTTCAAATATTTTAAAATGGTGTGATCTTATATGAAAATACAGGTAAATTAGCTCTAGCTATGGTTTCTTTTCTTAAGTATTCTTTTTTTTTTATCTTTTGAATATAAGAAATTAAGTAGTTTGATATATATATATATATATATATATATATATATATATATATATATATATATATATATATTTTAATTTATTAATACATAGGATATATCTTGTTTTTGTTAAGGACATACACTTCAAAAGTTTACAAAACCTTTTAAAACATTTGTGTTAAAACATTCTCCAGTGTTGACAATACATATCTTGGAATTCTAATTCATAATTCTTAGTATTGTTTGTATCTCATCTTGATAATTTAAGTCCTTGTTGGTTTCTTTTTAAAATCTTTTTCTAATTTAAGTCTCTTACTCTATATTCTTCTGTCTTTAATAGTTTATCAAGATTAGCCTCATCTTAAATATCAAAGTTAGATCCTTCTTATTAAAGAGAGGATTATCTCTCTTCTTAAAGGTAAACTAGTGCTTAAGAGGTTGTAAATTATCCTCCTTTGAACTAATATTTTTTTCATCATAATATTAGAATTTTGTCTCTCTTATGAGAAAATAGATCATCCATCTTCTTGAAGGTCTTAAAGCATTTTAGAGGTTGTAGATTACCATCCTCTAAATTAATATTATCTTCTTATAGATTCATTTCTTTTTTCTCTTAAAATGGCTAGAGGTCAAGATATTAATATGATTGAATCTTCTAATTCCAAGTTAAATGCCATCATAAGCAATCATATTATTTTATTTGCTAAGATTGTGGAGATTAATGGAATTTTTGTAAAATTTCATAATGATGCAATGTCTGAAGTACCACAACCTAGATTACATCCACCCCTAACTTTTGCACTTGAGGATGTAGTACTATTTATATTGCGCCAAGAAAATCAACTTGTCCAATAATGTAAGGAGCCTCAAATTAATCTTTTAGAAAAATATGATGATATATGTTCAAAGTTTTAAGGATTTGTCAACCAAATTCAATTGATAATAATTCTATAACTTAATATTTATCTGATAGAAGAATCACATGTTGGATTGGTTGGCACCTTGCTTACAAGATAAGTATTATTATGATTTGCTTCCTTGTTTAAAAAAAGATCACCAATTTTAAGCAACTTTGAAGCTTTCATGGAAGTATTTGCAGAATCATTTGGAAAACATGACAAGGCTTATTAAATAATAGCCTAGATCCAAGCATTGTGACAAGAGGTGTGCTTAAATTAATCTATGCATCCAATTTTAAGCAACTAGCATGCGACATCAATTAGAATGAAGAAGCCTTGATGAATCAATTCTACTGGAGATTATGAGATGATGTGAAGGATTTGTTATTATTACTTTCGGATCTACAATTGTTCAATGTAGCCATCAATCGAGCCGTAAAATATGATAATTAACTATTTCATCATTGTTAAAATTAATGTTCATAGGTTTTAGTAAGACAACAAGCAATCTGACATATTTCTATTATATTAGCAAATAATCTAAATTTACATTCAAAAATAGAAGATATGCAGTTTGATGTGTTACGTTTTAAATTTCTTAGTCCATAAAAAAAGAAGCACCAAATGGAAGAAGGTCTATATTTGTATTATGGTGAGGAAGGCCACAAGGTTGGCAATTGTTTGAAGAAACAAAATCATTACATCATTAAAACCAAGAGTCTAATTATTTAGAAAAATAAAGATGTTTAGCTAGAATAGGAACCATGTGGCTAGATAATTCAACATTACAAAATTGTTTAGGTTCCTTTCTTTTTCCTCAATCTACTTGTTTTTTTAATTTTTTTAATGTTTTGGCCCTCAAAAGCTTCAAGCAATTGCCTTATTGGATTTAGAGGCATTTTATTATTTTTTAAATGAGGCATTTGTTATGTTTCATAAAATTCCTCTAATACAAAAATCCAAATTTGTTCATGTAGAAGTAATAGATGGATGACTCTAATTCTTTGGTAGTATCACCCATAAAACAATGTCTATAAAAGTATCATTTAAAGACCATATTAATCAAATTGTATTCAATGCTATTAAGATTCTTTCTAATTTTGTTATTCTTAGACTTTCTTGGTTGAAAAAGCATAATCCATTTATAAATTGGAAATCATAAAGAATAATATTTTTAATAAAAATCTCTATAAGAAAATTTTATAAAAAGTCACGAGTTAATAAGCCTTTATTTGTTGGAGCAAAGACTTTTATAAGATCGGCCAAAGAAGGTATACTATTCATTATTTATATAATTCTAATTAAAAAAGATATGACTTTATTGATAATTATTCTAAAATAATATAATAAATTTTAAGATATTTTTTAAAAGAAAAATATTGATATATTATTAAAGTACCGGCCATACAATTGTACCATAGATCTTTAGAAAGGAACACAACTACCTTTTGGTCCAATTTATAACCTTTTTCAAAATGAACTTTTGACATCAAAAGATTATATTGATGAACCTTATAAAAAACTTCATTAGGCATTCAAAGTCTTCAATAGGTGCATTTATATTTTTTGTAAAAAAAAATGATAGTTCTTTGTATATATGTATTGATTATTGGAGATTGAATAAGATAACAATAGAAAATTGCTATCTACTATTGTTAATCTCAGGACTTTTGAAACAACTTGGCTAAGCCAAGAACTATACTAAGATAGATCTTTGTGGAGTATATAACTTATTATAGATTAAAGAAGAAGACAAATAAAAGACTATATTTTGTATAAGATATGGATATTTTGAATATAATGTCATACCTTTTGGATTAAAAAATGTACCCACTATCTTTTAATATTTAATGAATGACATCTTTTAAGAGTATCTAAACAAGATTATAATGATCTATCTTGATGATATCTTGATCTACTTGAAAAATCTAGAAGAATATGATGAACATATAAAGTTAGTATTACAAAAGCTACAAGATGTAGGTTTGTATGTCAAATTAGAAAAATGTATATTTCATCAATCAAAGATTGAATTTTGGAGATACATCATAACTACTAAGGATTTGATGATGGATCCCAAGAAGGTGGAGGCGGTTATGCAGTGGGCCATTTCAAAGACTATAAGAGATGTATAATATTTTTTTAGATGTGCTAACTTTTATTGGATCTTTATGAAAAATTATTCTCAAATTACCACTCTTTTTATTTGATTGACATACAAAGGTAAGTTAGAATAGGGGCCTCAAATGCACAAGGCATTCCAAGATTTTATGACAGTATTCATCACAATACTAATCTTGATATATTTAATCAGCACCTATTGATTCTAATATCCTCAATGAGGTGCATTGTCTTATTGTCGTTCAGCTATCATATGAAAATATTGTATATATATATATATATATATATATATATATATATGTAATGTATAATTTATTACAAAGCTAAATAAGAACCATATCAATGGATTTTTATTAGTTACAAAATGTGATTAGGTTGTTAATTTAGAAGGGATTCATTAAAAAGGCTATTATTGAAGATTATACAATCTTCTTTTTTTTTTGATAGTGACTTTTGAGGTTGATTTTATATTGATAATAACTTTTATATATCTTAAGTCACCTTTGTTAGACATTGGTGATCCTTAAGATCTTGTTTACTTCTTTTATTTGATGTTTAGAATATATATTATATAAATCTTATTAAAAAAAAAAATTAAAAAAGAATTTTAATATGAAAAGGAGTAGTTAGGCCATCTATGTGGATGAATGGAAATGGATGATAGAAGTCTCTATTCTTATTGGCTAAAAGTCATGCCCAATGGGCTTTAAGGAGGTTGCCTAAGGCCTTATTAGGAATTAGGAATTTTTTTTGGAGAGGATTTTAATATCAAAGGCTAGGATTAACAAATTTGGATTTTTTGCTATGATTTTGGTATAAAAATTGAGTGATTTGGGCTTTTTAAGAAGAAGATATAGGTGCTCAAAGTTAAGGTGTCAAAATTGTATCTATTGTCATTATTTTGAACCATATCTTAGACAATTCAATAAGTTTTTAGATCAAAATTTTTAAGAGTGTATATATTCATGTTACAAAACTATATACAAAAAATTTATAGTATTAAGATTTTGGATTTGTGAGACATAAAGAAAATAGTGCTCAAGTATCTTTAAATTTGGATTTTAAGCACTTGTTAGGATTTTTAAGATATCAAACGATCAAAAGTGAATATATAGTTGATTTTTTTGTGGTGAAGCTTAAGAATATTATCTACAATTTAAAAAAAAATTATAGAAATTAAATAGTTGGATCAAGAATTATTGAACTCTAAAATTTAGAAAGAAATAAATTTTTATACATGAATAAGCTATTGAAGGGTTTTATTACAATTTGAATCTTTTTATACAAGCTAAAGGGGTTCTTTAGGAGCCAAGACTTTATAGAGGTGGAAAAATAGATATATAGAGTTATAATAAAACTTTGATATGAAGATGAAGTTTTGAAAGAGAATTATAGATTTTTCTTAAAAGTTATTAGCAATATAATTTATTATCAATTGGTTAGTTGTGAATTTATAAAGAAAAGGATATTAAGAATCTTCTATATGGCATAAAAGGACTTTATGTACAAACCTATTTAAATATAAGAGATTTTTGCCAATATAATTCTTCTTTTATAATATCATTGTATTATATATTTTTTATTAAGAACAAATCATTTATTGAAATTTTACCAATAAATTACAAATAAATCCTCTATAGCTAAGTATTTAATATATTTTCAAATTGAAGATCACGCCACACAACAATATGCTGCAACCACTAATGATGCTTTGGCCCTTGATATCAAGCATAGCTTCAATAAAAATGTAAACAAGTTTAAGCTTGAAAAAGATCTTTTATATTTTCAAGAATATTTGTTTATCCCAGAAGGACTAATACAATTGTGCATTCTTCAATCTTGCCATAACTTTATAACTATAGATCACTTTATATTTAATAAGACCTAAAAATTTATTTTCTAATATTTTTGGTGGTTTTAAATATGGAAGGCTATGCAGCACTTTATGCATCTTTGTTGAAGGTCTAAAAATCCTCAACATTGTCCTTATAGATTCTTATAGCCCTTATTTGTTCTAAGATAGTCATGGTCTTATATCTCAATAGATTTTATTATGAATCTACTACCATCCAATTTATTAGACAATATTCTTGTGATGGTTGATCAATTCACAAAGATGGCTCATTTTATTTCTTATAAAAAGACTGCTTCCAGTGAAAAAATGGCAAGGCTCTTTCTTGATAATATATATCAATATTATAGCCTATCAAATGATATTGTATCCAATCAAGGATTCCAATTTATATCTAAGTTTTAGAGATGCCTTTTTTAAATATTGAAGGTGGAAATTAAATTTTCTTTGGCTTTTCATTCTCAAACTGATGGCCAAATAGATCAAATCAACTAAATTTTAGAGTAGTATTTATGATATAATATCAACTATCATCAAGACAATTGGGTCTTATATCTACCATTAATGGAGTTTATATATAATAATATTATTCTTATTTCAACTCAACAAACACTGTTTTATTCTAACTATAGATATCATTCAAAGCTTGATCTATGAAGTATGCCAAAGAACAATAATTTAATAATTGAAGGATTTACAAAGCATCTATGGCAATACTAAACAAACTTGAAGCTTTAATTGCAAGTAGCTCAAGATGCTTACAAAGCATCTATAAATAAATTCAAAAATCAACCGCATTCTTTTCATATTGGAGATAAAATATGGATTCTTCAATAGAACATCAAGACTAAGCAACCATAAAATAAGTTGGACTATCTGAGGTTATGACCATTTTCCATCTAAGAACAAATTTATCTAGGGACATTTCGCTTGGAACTACCATCTTCTATAAACGTACATTTAATTTTTGATGTTTTTCTTTTAAAGCCTTATAAAGAGTTGTATATTTCAAAAAGAATACAACAATCACCGCCTAGTATCAAAATCAAAAATCATAAAAAATATAAGCTCAAAAAGATGTTTGATTCACAACAAAGATGAAAAAAATTAGGATATCTTATTTATTAGTGAAAATATGGTATCAATGAGCGCACATATGAACTAGTTAAAAATCTCATCAATACATCTCAAAAGATATAAAAATTTCATCAACTCCATCTTTGCAAATCCAAATGTATTTGATAATAACTTCTTAGTGAAGATTGGATTTAAAGAATATTCATAAAAATGGGAGAATCAAACTAAAATCTTTATTAATATATAGTTATTTGTTCTAAGATAGAATATAGTTGTAGAAGCTAGTTAGTTATCATGTCCAACCTTCAAGTGTTGAAAAATTTAGTAGATTAAGATTCACTTGATATCCAAGCTTCAAATAAACTAGTATAGTTTTCATAGCCTATGATTAAGCAAAGTAAGGACAATATATTTTAGCACCAAGTATTACCATAGTTTGAGCCATTAGAAATAACACTCAACTATGCAAGTCTCAATTCTAATAATTGAGCTTTAATAATATTGCTTGAGCTTGAAAAGGTGAATCTTTTTAAATCTAAGATTTTGTTTGAAAGATGTTTTAAAGGCTGCAATAAAGATCAAATCTTTAGATGGGATGTTTCAACAATGGAGGTATTAGCTCAAGGCCATAGGCAATTTTTTCGAGGACCAGTAGCACCTATTACTTAAGAACAGAGAATAGAATACTTAACTTCATTGATATAATATATTCTTAGCTTTTTATATATGTAGGAAGATTTTTGAAGGTATGAGCTCTTCTTGGAACTTGTTGCTAGAGAAGAAGGTGATATTAGAGATATATACTTTGGAAGTTTGGAAGTGTATGTTTCTAAGATACACTTTGCAAAATCTTTTAAAACATTCTAGAGATTTTTTAGTTAGTAGAAGTCACTTGAAAAGCTTCCTAATTGGTGGAAGTAGCTCAAGAAGCTTCATAGTTAGTGGAAGGAGCTCGAGAAGCTTCCAAGTTGGTAGAAAGAGCTCAAAAAGCTTTTAAATTAGTAGAAGTTGTTCAAGGAGCTTCTTAATTTGATGGAAGCTGCTCAAGAAATTTCTTAGACAAGTATATATATTGGAGTCAATATTGAAGAATTCTTCAATCTCAACAACACATCACTTGGAGTTCTAACTCACCTTTTTTGGTGTTGTTCTTGTACTCATCTAGATAATTCAAATCCTTGTTGGTTTTTTCTTGAAACCTCTTTTAAGTTCAAATCTCTTGTTTTATATTCTCGTGTCCTTGACAATTTTTGTGTCAAATTAATTAATTAATTAATTTAATTAAATGTGTATTATGATGCACATATTAGAAATATGTTCTACTCTTATGGTGATAAGTAAATAGAAATTTTTGCAATTTATTTCATTTAAAAAATAGAAGTTTATATAACTTTGTTAATAACTTTTTATAAATTACAACCAATAATAAAACCTATAATACCAATGTATTTTTTAAAATTTAAATTTAAAAGATATTCAAATCTGATTAGTGCTAGTTTACAAATAGTATATTACATGGTATTTTTTTCACATGTATTGATTGTGCTATTTGGCATAGAATATTACAACTGATACAAAAACATTATGGTGAAGTTATTCATTTAATGCCGTGAACTGTTTGTTCTTTAATTTTTTTGTATTAATAGTTGTGGTACAAAAGTTGGGAAAATACATCTCTGAAACCAATGCAACAGAAAGGACCGTGAAATTTGGACACAAGTCTGGGGAACACAGCTTTTGCACTAATTTGGACAGAATGTCTACTTGAACGAGAAAGTGATAGATGATCGAATGCGATGAAATGTAATGCCGCTTGTGGATGAAACGAGAGAATAACAATGCGATCGTGCGTGCAGATGGATGAAATGAGTCGGCGAAGCCCGGCTGAGCATGGACGCACCTCGAGCGGCTCTTCGCGAATCCTGCGCATGAAACCGAACATGGGCTGAAGAAATCGAGTTCTGACCTCGGAAAGGGGGAGTGCCACGCATCACCTTCGAAACTCTGAAACAAACGGGTGGAAGACTCCCAGCTATCGATGTCGACGCCACGTATCTGGAGTTGAGAGAACGAACGGTCATGTCAATGGTGCTCTCCGTTCGGCTCTCCATGTTTCTTCCCCTGCCAGGCATATTCAGCGACAAGCAATTGCCGCTCTTGTCTCTGGTACAATCTCCCGTGATGCGGCGGCCATGTCCATATCAACGTCGTGGCTGCAGTATCGGAATCCATCCTTGTTCTGTCTCATTTGGTGAGTTTTGTCCCTTAGTCTCAGAAGATAATTCTTGAATCTTTCTTGGGTTGGTTACGAAGTGACTAAAATTCGGCGATGACGGCTATCACTTGATATGCTGAAATTCGATTTGCTTACGTCTTTGTTGCCTCTGAGACTGTTAGAATTGAGTCGTGTACTACTAGAGAGTGTCTTGGCTTTTGTAACGAAAAGCTCGTCAAAGAGGTAAAAGTAGAGTGAATGATGGGATCATTATCTCGGGAGGCAATCAAGATGTTAAGGAATGTTTCTGATGGTTTGTTTTGAGTGCATTGTTCTTATTATGTGTTCGTGCTCAAGCTGTTCACCTAATGTATTTAGTCTAGAGCCAATTGCTGTCGCATGTTACAGGCATGTCTAAGCTTGTAAGAATGCCTGTCTCAAATCCTAAAGCGCTAACTATCAATGCAAAGGTGTCGATGGCAATAATTAGAGAAGCTTTTTCGCCACCATGTGAAACGCTAGACGGACGGCGTGTTTGTGCAGAAGTTTTTCAACGAAAGGATGCGTTGGAACTTGGTTTTTTGTGCCGTTAATGCGAGAGGCGTTTGATACATAGTGTTAATTTGCTGCGGGAAATTAGTCGAGGTGGTATTTGGTGGCAAAAGGTTTGTTGTCTTGCTTTCGACCCCGCTCACCCTCTGACGCAGTTCTGATTTCTCCTGTTGTGCATGATAATACTTCGGGTTTGAGATCATTCAGCTCGTTTTTTAAGCTAAGTGCCGTACTTGACCTTCTCCATCAATGAATATTTATGCTTGTTATTACTACGGTAGGAGCAAAGCAATCGCAGAGCGGCATGCACAAAAGCCCTGGAAATCGAGTGGCACAACGAGAGAAGTTTCCAAAACCACAAAATCCTCTTGGGAAAATTTCATACTAGCCATTATCTAATTTGCGAAGTGATCAATACTGTCCTCAGCATTCAGGGAGTCAAAATCTCATGATTTCAAAATCTAGCAATAATCCTAACCTACACTTGAATGATGCTTTCACACATCTCGGATTCTTTAATTGAAAATGGTCATTTCAAAGCATAGCTTTGAGTAGCGCACGTACGTCGTAATAGGGGTTGGTTTAATTTTGATGCTCTGCTGTTGGAGATAATCCAGAAGTAGATTTAAGAGGCTTAGGATTAATGGTCTTGCTAGTGAACTCGCTCTTGATTAGTATGTGACATGCAATGGTCCTGGTTTCTGCAGTTGTTTCTTGCATGAGTTTTGATATCGTTGGGCGTGTTCGCAGACTATGTGCAGTTCTTGACGTACTTGTACGTTGAGCATATGCTTATGCAGTAACTACTGCAGGTGCAAATCAATTGGAGAGCTGCAAAGACACAATCCTTGGAAACTTAGTGGAGCAATGAGAGGAGAATACTAAATCACGGAATCTCCTAGGTAAAATGTCCTAGATCCGCATTTAATGAACCATGATCTAATTTAGGCTACGATTGTATTCGAACAACTCTAATTTTAGATCAAAAACATGAATCTCAGGTGGCTCTCGAATTCCAGCATCCTACCCTAAAAAATTACGATTTGCAGCTCGGTGGATCGATTGAAATGGACGTCACAACACGTGGCAATGCTCAATCGCAACGGCGTTTCAAAAGAAGACTGATGGGCCTCAGCCACAAAGACAGCTATACGACGAGTGGCAATTGCACACGTCCTCGCGCGCCATTCAACAGTACTTCCTTCTTAATTCGGCTCCACGATCGCCGGGAAGAAGCAGCATACTTGACAAGCTTAAATTTCGACCAGTATGGCTCCATGGTGAAGATAATGGCGAATTCCATGGGATACTCAACTGCCAGTTGTTCTTTCAGTGCAGAAAACCATCGGTATCAACACTGTTCCAACCATTCTCGAGCTGCTCAGCATTCCACCATGGCGAATTCCAGCAAACATTCCAACTTGCTAATTCAACCACACTCATCTCGAAACTCGGATCCTTTACGAGAAAAAAGCTCTTTGAGTGATGACTTACCATCACCAACAGCAAGACTGTAGCATCGAATTTGGCGAATCATCGGCAGCGCATCAAGCAAGTAGCCTACGCGGACAACAGTTTCGAAAATCATTTTTGGACAACAAATTTGATGCTCTTCATACAAATGCAAATCCTCCAAGCTTAAAGGATCTCAAAGAAGACTGTGTTTTTTCTTTTTTCAAATTTTTCTGCTATTATCTATTCCATGGGAGCCTATGATGCTTCTAAACTCTACAATCACTCATCTCATCACCTCTCCCTGAATGAAACTTGTACATTACACGTATACAATGCTGGTTGCAGCTGCTTCTGTATTTGTAGGAAAATACGATCCGGACAGACCATGAGATGTTGAATCTGTACAGCCATTGTATCATATTTTATGTGAAATTTAAAGGTAGAGTATTCTGGGTGTAAAATTTGGATTTCGAATCCAGCGAAGGGAGTAAATGCCATTTTAGTATGTATTTGAAGTGATTTTATCGCATACTTCGGTGATATTTTCTGGACACTAGCGTTATGACAGTTAAATGTGCACACACTTATAGAGCAAGAGAAACGGAGGGAGTAGCATCGTGGCAAAGGCATCACTCTTATTGTGTGCTGGCTTTTCTCGCATCGTAGTCGAATTTTGTACCACGAGCTCTGGTCCTCCTTGGTGTTTGTCAAGTTGGGTCGAGCTAGAAGAATGTGAAACTCGACCTCTACATTGTTAGGAGGATGTCTGTGGGCACTGCTTGTGTTCGGTCCTGAAGGGCTGGCAAAGGTACTAAAGCCCCTGTTTCCAGTGTTCTTTACCTTTCTTTGTTGTTTCTAAAAAACAATGTGGATTGTGGTGAGAGTTAGAGACTGTCAACGTAAAAACACCAAATACAATTAGATGAAGCAATCCTTGAACTGTAGCCCATGCAAAAGATCCTCACGTGGTCACTGTCAAACAAAAGATCTTGTGTTTGTGTTAGTTTTTTGTGATGAGTACGGGGTATGCCGGCCGCAATGGTTAAGATGGACTAAAATACGTTAGCGTCCACAATTCTAAAGCCCCTAACGAAGGCAATTCATAGTGTTTGTCAAAGTCATGACATTAAATTCATCTCATGATCTGTCCGGATCATATTTTCGTACAAGTTCAGAAGCATCTGCAAAGAACTACAAGGATTGCTTTTATTATTGTGTCTAGAACATAATTTCAGGGTGTTGCTAATGCCACCACAAGCTGCCCTAAATTTGTATTTCACACCACAATGCATTTTATTGAACACTAAAATACACATCCATACATAATGAATGTAAATTTTATCCATTATGGTGTGCATTAGCAATGCTCCATAAAATACATTGTGGTGTGCATTAGCAAAAATTGTGATGACATGTGGATGGCAAGTTGTGGTGGCAATAGCCAAAATTGTGGCGACATTAGCAACACTAATCATTTAGTTTTAAAATTTCATGGGATTAATGAACTTCTTTTACCACAAAAAAACTTCTTTATTTGAAAATCTGAACTAGTTCATATTTTGCTGCTACCACCTCTTGCTAATGATAAATTTGTTTCCTTTCAATCAAATATTTTGATTATATTATCCATGTGTGGTTTTTCATTCTGTTCTTTTTGGATTTGATTTAAAGATACGTCATTGTCAGTCATAAAAATATCTGCCGACCTTTGTTTTTCCACACCACATAAGATGGATTTTATTGTAGCGTTTCACCACAGAAATTGCTTTTTTTCTCACAGATACTTGAATCAATTAATACTCTTCTCTGATTCATGCACCCATTCATCGACATACAATCCATCCGTCACACACCCACTCATCCATCCAAAAGATAATTCATCCATCCACACACTTCATTCATCCATCACTCCAATGCTTCATTTGTGGTGGACCCTACGTTTCGTCGATCCTCCCGCCACGGTTGCTATAGAACTGGCTTCTGGTTTCTGTGGGCTATCGTCTTCTCCTCTACATGCACGGAATTTTGCCGGGGTGCAGTTGGTTGGGCGTACGACGAGGCCATTTGATGCAGAAAGCGCTTCTACCCATCTTATAAATCTCCAATGAGGTGCTCAGGTGCGGTGGATTCCCGGAGCTGATACTCTGAGCTTTGGTTTGAATGTGATATCGCTGGCGCTTTGGGGGTGCGGGCAGAGGGCAGGTGGATGGTTTTGCAGCATTCTGTGAGTGCGTTTGTGAAGGTTTTGTCGCCATTGTGATCAACGTGTGGCAGTGAGGATTGGGTACGAAATCTTGGAACGTGGATTCCTTTGTTTCGACTAATGGGGCCGTTCGATTTGGCATGCAACAATTTCACCGCGTGCGCTCTTCAATTAGTTGGTGGATTCCGGTTTCTTAGGATTCCCCGTTCGCTTTTTGCTTCACTTCAGTTGTGAGTGAACGTGATGGTCAAAGTTTTTGGGATGTCGCAGTGCATTGTAAGTGGAGGAAGCAGATATGGGTACCACGGTCTCTTACTTGAGAGGGACGGTTGGACCGAGTGGTTACAGCTCCAACTCTACAGCTGAGGATGTGACTGCCAATTTGGACTTGAGCTCAAAGACTACCATTGTGACTGGTACCCGTTTTTCCATTGCACTAATTTCATCGTAGGGTTCCATGCTAGCGCGACGAGGCGGGTCTGTCATTTTGATACACCGTGGTACGAGTTTAATTTTAAGGCGGGATCCTTTACTGGGGGAAATTTTTGCAGGGGCCACGTCAGGAATAGGAAAAGAATCTGCGAGGGTTTTGGCCAAAAGGGGTGCTCATGTAATACTTGCGGTCCGGAACATGAAGGTTGGCGAGGCAGCTTGTACTGAAATACTCATAGAAACTCCAACAGCACGTCTGGATGTCATGCATTTGGATCTGAATTCGCTGATGTCGGTTCGTGAATTTGCAGCAAATTTCAGAGCTCGAAATCTTCCTCTTCATATTCTCCTGTGAGTATTTAAAAGCCAATTTACCTTAAAGGGTAGAAGGGGTATCGTCCACCACACACTGGTTTGTGCTCTGCAAGGTTTCGCGTGAACAAGTTAATTTTTGCTGTCTTCCTTATCGCTTAGAGACGAATTGTCATCAAGTTTTGATCAAGAGTAACGCGTTCAGCTAATTCAGTGCTGTCATACATGAGTAGTTTTTATAGACACCGAATCCTTTAATCGGCGGTGTCTTTAGCTATTTTGAGGATTACTAGTTATCCTCTCAGTAGCAAGTTGACAATTGGTCATTGTTTCACTTGCAAAAACCATGGAGTTCAAGCTTCGGGATTTTTTGAAGTTGTTTCTTGCGATTTCTGCAGCAATAATGCAGGACTACTCAACCTGAAGTTCCAGCTCTCTGAGGACGGTATCGAGCAATCGTTTGCTACCAACCACCTTGGCAAGTCCCATATGCCAGTTTAAATAGTTGTCACGTATGTTTGAAGCCATGTTCTGCATATATGATTCAATTTTGTTCATGAATATTTTTATCAACTTCTTGTACATCATATTTCGTAAATCCTTTTCTTCCCAACTTTGTGTGAAACTCTACGGAGGGATGGATTTACCAGACAACCTTTAATAGATTCGTCTACTGACTTTAGTCGCACATTTTGAGCCTGCAGGTCACTTTCTTCTGACCAATCTTCTTGTTGACATCATGAAAGCTACTGCTAAGGAGTGTGGTGAAGAGGGCCGCATTGTGAATGTGTCATCGCTTGCGCATAAGATGTCCTACAGGAATCATAATCTAGAGGAAATCAACAATCCGAAAAGGTTAGATTTGATCATTGTGTACTTAGAAATCACATTCTTGTACGTTTTGTACGACTTGCGCTGGTACTAGCGCTGACCCTGAGGACTATTGACTTTTAAATTTCACATCACTCCGCTAATGGATCATCCTACCTATTTGTTTTAGCTAAAATTATGCATGACTTTACGCCCAGCAGCAGTGTAATTATAGGTTAATGTATAGTTCACAAGGTTGCTGTTTGTTTGGTATTTTCCAGATTATCCTTTTTTTGAATGAATGACGTCGTTTCCTATACAGGTACGTGGGTTTCCAAGCATATGGTCAGTCAAAGCTTGCTAATATTCTACATGCAAAAGAGCTTGCTCGTCGTCTCCAGGTACGCCCATGCACTGCACGAATGTACATTATATATATGATACTTCTCATGTGTGCAAATTCATTTTTAGATAACGTTAAGTAAAGATTAGCGAAGTTGTGAATTCCTCCCGAGGATACGGCCACTTTTGGCTATCTCATAACCTGTCATAGTTGTTGTCAGAAGCTTTTAGTCAACGTCTAGAACCCCTTGGTACAATGACTTGTGTGAATGTGCGGAAATTTACTGCTACGCTGCTTCAGGGTGTCAGAAGTGGGGATGATATTCCTTTGCTCATAGAACATATGCTCTGCTGATTATCAGGAGGAGGGTGCAAATGTTACTGCCAATGCACTCCATCCGGGCACCATGGATACTAACTTTGGTAAAAATAATGCATTATTCAAGTATGGTGCAGGTATTTAATCAGAACCTGATGGCCCTTCATTTTCAGAATTTTTTTGGCTCAGCCAACTTAAGAGTGGCATAGATTTACTTACCAGTTACTTGAACGCTGAAAGCATTGCAGTTTTGAATGAAAAGGTCGTAGTGAACCATTTGATTTGTGCTATCCTTTCAAGGTAGACGAGCATGTTAACTATTTTATCAATTTATCTGAACTGATGCTTATGATGCAGTGGTTAACCAAGTGATACGCTTGCAGTTGTAAGTGGTGTTTTTAAAACGCCTATCTTTATAACTCTTTGAAATGATTTGTTGCAGGTATTTTCTTTACTGTAGGTAGCAAATTTTTGAAGACAACCCCGCAGGTAAATTAAGTTGGCATTTCGCCAACTTTTGCACGTCGCTACATGTGCAAATTATTACAACAGGCTTTGCCCCAGTAGTCAGACTTCCCTCATTGATCATGTCTGATATCTAATTTTCCCCAATTGCATGTCTTTTCCAGGCAGCTGCTACGTCATTGTATGTAGCAACAAATCCTAACCTTAATGGAATCAGCGGAAAGTATTTTTCTGATTGCAATGAATATACGCCAGAGCTGGCTGCTGCTAGCGACATGGAACTTGCTACCACTTATTGGAAGTTCAGTGAGGAGCTTATTGCATCCAAGTCCAGTGGACAAGTGACTGAAGCTCAGGACACTTCTTGAGGCTTGGCATTATTTTCGCCAAATTGTTCCTACATTGGCAATGAATATCGCAATGCACTTAACAACTCTCGGGTGTTTACAAACCGTCTGTACAGCCCCTCTCTCCATCATCGTTCGGATGCTGATTAGGAGAGCCAAATCTAGAAAAGAGGTAGCTATATGAGTTGCTCGCATGTTATTAAACTTTGTCTAAAAGAGCTCATCGGTCAGTCGATTCTGAGCTTTGTATGAATGTGTACAAGTTTTTAGATATAAAAAGAATATTTTTTTAATGCTTTTAAAGCTTTGAAAATGTCTTAATGTCATTTTGTGCATTGTTACTGATTGTTCCATGGATGTATATTGCAGTTATTATAGGTGTTTTTAATTAATGTATTGTGACGTTTAATAGAGTTTGTTTGTTTGTGTTATATGATTGTGATCCTTAAAAAATGCCTCAAAGTTTTGTTGAATGATATCTATTTTCTGATAAAAATATTATGATTTAGTTATTCTAACTAAAAAAGCTTATATGAAGCTTAAAACTTATGTATAAACCATATAATATTGTATTTGATTACTAATTAGCAATATGAGGATTTGAACATTACATTTTAATTATCAGCCCATTAAGTACAAGCCAATAAGAATATAATCCTTGCAAAATTTGTAATTTTTTGAGGTGTTCAACCATATATTTGCAAAAATGCAACACATTTAACATAAATAATATTACATACAAAGGTTTATAAAAAAACAAGCTCGGTCTAGTTATATATGGCCTAATTAATGATTTGAATTGGAAACCAAATTATATAAAAAAATATGTAATTAAAGATGTAAACATCATAAATACATGCTTTGTTTAAGTGGTATTTGAAACATGATGCAATGCTATGGGATAAGGTATATGTAGTAAAACATGTTATGATGAAGTGATCATATATAATATTTGATTGCATGCTCAAACAAAATGTTTATAGATGATAGATCTTTAATTAACTAATAAGCATGGGAAATTCAAACATATAAAATCAAATAAATTAAAATATATAATTTTTTATTTAATTTTGTCTCTATTAGTTTGTATCTAAGTAAATGCAACTACAATTTTTTTAATATTGATACTTTGGCATTTTTATAGATCTTTAAGATATTACTTTATTTGCCAAAATTATAATATTTTATAGTATATTAGTCAATCTATAATATTAAAGGTAAAAAATATTTTTAACAATAATTTAATGTATCAACTATATAAAAAATTTATCATTTAAAAATTATATTTAAAAAAATGAATCCAAAGAATCTCTACAACATATACAATATCCATTTAAACTTTTTTTACCACTAGTTATTTTTGCAAGTCATTTCTTCATTTCATCTTCTATTTGTTATATCTTTGCATGTATAATCCTTGTAGATTTAAAAAAAAAAAAAAAAAAAAAAAAAAAAAAAAATCAACCAACTCCAAACTTATACTAAATTATAAACTATAATAAAATTCACATCAATTAATCTCAATTAAAAGTTGCCATTTTGGCAGAAAAATCTAAATTAATAATGGCTAAAAGTTTGAGTATAAAAAATGGAGTAGCAAAAAATAGGACCAAATCTGAAATGAACTTCACAATACTAAATAATTTATATATAAAGCAATTATTTATAATTGAATGACATAAAATTACCCATTGTCTTTTGATATCCAATTATTTGAGATTATAATACTAAACTTACTATTAATCAAATCAATAATAGTCATTAAAAAAAATTAAATTAATACTTATCTATCTTATTTTTAATACATTTTAGACATGCATTTATAAGTATTCTAATATCTAATTGATCTTAATAAGATCTAGCTCCAATTTGTAACAATATTAATAAAAACTTACTAAAACTTAATTAATTTTAGAAGTTCAATTATAAATTAAAATCCAAAAACTCTTGATAATTATTTTAAATTAAAATTTTAATAATTAATGTAAATAAATTTTTATTTTTTAAAATTTTAAATCTTGAATCATAGTCCTAATTCTAAAGATAAATTCTAATCTTAGTCTTTTAGGATTAAGTCTTAAAATTTTAAATCTAAGTATAAATCTTTAATTTTAAAACCTAAAGATGAAATAAATACTAAATCCTAAGGACAAAATTGCAATCATAAATCTTAATAGTGTATTTTTAAATCTCAAAAAGATAATTCTAAATTCTATAAATATTTTTTAATTTTTTAATTTTAATAATAAAATTTTATATGCTAATTTTAATTCTAATAACAAAATTTCAATTCTAAATCTAATAATATAATAAGATTTAAAATTATTTATTTTAAGTATAAAATCTGAATTTTAAATCTTAAATATGTATTCTTAAATTCTAAAAATAAGACCATCAACTCTTGATCCTAAAAATAAAATTCCATATCTTAATTTTAAGCTTCAACTTTAAATTCTAAATCTTAATTTTAAGCTTCAACTTTTAATTTTAAGCTTCAACTTTTTTATTTTTATAACTTTGTTATTGCTCCAAGTACCTTCAATGATTTGTTGTTATTATGCAATCTTCACTAAGCTAGAATAGCTACAACAATGCTAAAGAGCTATCATTTTATTTGTTGCTATATATCCCTCTTAAAGAATTTGTCAAAAAAGAAAGATACATTACTTAGATGGTTAATTGTGAATGTTTTTGGTCCTTGTTCTTTACCATATTCTTTATAAAAAAAATTATCTCCTTTGCAATTTTATCCAAATTACCAATATGTATATATATATATATATATATATATATATATATTATAATAAAATTTATTAGTTTTTTTTTTTTTTTTTTTTTTTTTTCTATATTATTATTGGAGGTTTGTATTATTGCTACCTTGTTTTGCATTGTAGATACAAAGATTCTGATGGTTTACAAACTCCTTGTTGCATCTAGTTGGTTTTGCCATTCAATGTTTTATTGCAAAGTTACTACTATAGACTTGAGATTTTTGAACAATTTTGACAAATTTGTTTAAGAATATCTTTTTGTTAGAAGTTTCATGTTTAAGTTCTTTTGCCCACTTGGATTAGATTTTACTATGCTAAGATAGTAGATTTAAACTTCTAATATTTATATAAAATTAAAGTTAAAAAATATAAATTTTTTATTTTTATTTGTTTATTTAAAATAAAATATAAAGATATAAATTCAATATGATCTATTTTTATTAAAAGTCATAAAATTATAAATTATTACAATATAAAACTAAAAAAAAGATAAATTTATTTTAAAAAAATATAATATGGATAAAATTATTGACCTATTATGTTTAAAAAACTAAAAATAATAAAAAAAAATTATATTATAATTGTTGATGTAAGAAAATTTTATTATTATTTTTATTATTTTCTCTTTTATTTTTTCATTCTAATAACAATACTTTTGGTCTAAGATTTTTTTTGTTACAATACAAAGTCTTCAAAGACATATTTTTGTTAATTTAAGAAACATGTTAGTTTTTTAATTACACAAAATAAAAATAAATTAAAATATTTCTTTAAAACAAAATTTTAAAAACTTTTAGTCTATTTATATTAAAAATAATTATATACTATTTAATATTATTAAATATAAGATTTTGTAGTTTAAAATGTATTAGATGTTCAAATATTATGTATTTAAAAGAATACTATTTTGAATAATTTATAATAAAATTTCTATTTTTTAAAAATAAAAAATAAAAAATAATTTAAAATATTAAAGTTTTTTTTTTCAAATATGCTAAAAATCAAATATCTATTTGTAATATTATAGCAAAGTCTTCAATTGAAACATAATAAACTCAATTAATGTATATAAAATTCAAATTTAGATGGAGTTTTATTTATAATTTTTATAAATCAAATTAATAAGTTAATTATATTTTTTAGTATTTTAAGCGAAATTTTTAGAAATAAGAAAAATATTAGTTTATACTTAAATAATGAACTTATATAATAAATTTAAAATGTATTTCAAAATAATTTTCATAATCATGTGATGAATTATTTTTGTAAAATTTATATATATATATATATATATATACACACACACATATATATTACATAAATGTATAGAAGAGACAACCAATTATTATAGAAAATAAAAGAATGTAAATAAGCTAATGCAGTTTTATATGTATGATTATTTTATACTGCTTGATGGTATACATTGCTTTGCTTCATCATATTTATAATTATTAAATATTATTAGTGAAATTGGAATGTATTTTTATCAACATGACCCATTCCAGAAAAAACACAAGCTATCTTAAAATATTTATTGTAGTATTAGATTTAATAGTTACATTTAAAAAAACTTTGAACCCTCACTCTACCACGAAAAAACCATTATACCATGCACATATAAAGTTCTTGAAGTAGAATCAAATATATTTTGAAAATATGACAACCTAAACATTTGTGCAATGTCCAACTAAACATGAACTAATTGTCGGCCTCGTCGTCACCGTCGTCGTCTTCTTTCTCCTCGTGGAGGTGGAAATGACTCCTCCAGACCCGTTTCTTTCCACATGCCAAGTTTGCATTTGCAAAGCTCCACTCCATTTTGAAACCCCCTCTTCAAGGCAAGACCAGGAGGAAGAGGAGGAGAGGAGGAAGACGGCCACGAAGGGAGCCCTAGCGCTTGACAGGCTATCCCTGCTCCCGCCCCGCAGCTGCCATCGCTAGATTTGGTTGCAAGGCACTTGATTCCTGCTTCCGCAGGCGTATACGACCTCGATTGCACAGAACGCGCAGCATGGAGTGCATCTTTGGACTAGTGGGTGATGGGTTCGCTCTTGTGGTCGCTGATTCATCGCAAGCGCAGAGCATTGTCGTGCAGAAGACGAACGAGGACAAAATTATGATCCTCGACTCGCACAAGCTGCTCGGCGTCACTGGCGAGAGTGGCGACAGGTGTGTTGGATTGTCACCGATTTGGGGTGGTTTGGTTATATGGTGGATTAGGGTTTTTGTGTTGCTTGAGGTTTGAAGCAATTAGTTTTTGATTGTTACCGCGAGTCTTGATTGTGAGCTCTCAGTGCGGATTCCATGTTGATTGGGGCTATGTTAGGTTTTTATAAAAACCTATCACCTGAGTTGTTGTTGCTATCGTCAGTGTCTTGGATCCTGCCACTGCTTCTTTATTAAGTTTGTGGCGGTGAGTCGATTGAGCGCAGGGTGCAGTTTTCGGAGTTCATTCAGAAAAATATTCTGTTGTACCAGTATCGAAATGGAATTCCTCTTTCGACATCGGCTGCTGCGAACTTCACGCGGGGAGAGCTTGCCACTGCTCTCCGAAAGAGCCCTTATGAAGTGAATATGATGATAGCTGGGTGGGATAAGGACCAGGGTCCATCTCTTTACTACTTGGACTATATTTCAACCCTTCACAAGGTTGAGAAAGGTGGAATGGGTTATGGTAAGTCCTTTGGCCGAGTTTTTCTAGTACATTACCTTTTACTTCTCTTCTTTGACATCGTTGATCATCTTGAAATTGGGATATCAGTGCTCATGTTAGAGTGTCTCATGTGATACAGGTGCATACTTTCTGCTTTCACTCATGGACCGATACTATGAGAAGAACATGTCACTGGAGAAGTCCTTGGAGCTGGTGGACATGTGTATTGAAGAAGTGAGGAGCAGACTAGTGGTCTCGCCTCCAAACTTCATTATTAAGATTGTCGACAAGGATGGTGCTCGAGAGCTTGCGTGGAGGAGAACCGTGGAAGACAAACAGGGACCTCCCTCTGCTGCAGCCCCCGTAGCGTCCCCCATGGCTGAAGAAGATGTGTCTGTTCAAAGCTAGAGAATGCAGGGCTAGTCACTGAATGCTGAGATGATAGCAATGTATGGATTGCTTTTTTTTTGGTTCTTTGCGCTACAATACACACTAGTTCTTGTTGGGGCACGGTTTATGCCTCTTCTGAGACAGTTCACGGTAAGGCAGACCCATATTGTCAGCCCCCCGTTGATCACATTCACTGCAATTGGTTGTCTATAAAGGTATTGACAATTGTACCCCTTTAGCAAGATCTTATACATAAGTACTTTGAATTGACTTGTTTACATAAGTACATGGAGAGCCGTTAGATAAGTCTGTTTTTTCTTCCCACGGCAGAAGTTCGTTACATCTCGATCCAGCCCTTTTTTGGATCTCTTGTGTACGCCTTATTTGGGGTTTGCGAGTTCTTCTAGCTGTTACTTTGTTGCTGTTGGGAAGGCGATGTGTTCGCTTGGGTTGGTGAATTCCAGGTGTACTAGTAACTGATTTAAGTCATAAATTGGTTCTCTCCGTGGTTTTGGGCGAAAAAGCTTCTGTACTGATCCATATGGATTAGTGTTTGCATGGTTCTGGTTCGAAATTCTTTGATGGTTTCATGTTAGTGGGGGATAAGTGGACAAGAGTCATGTGAAGCGACTTTAGCTTTTTTATTAGCTAGTATGGTTCTTTGATTTGCTAGGGAGTTGCATGATTGAGAGCTTCAGAGTACATTTATTGTGGCAATATGAACTGAATCGGTTGTGATTGTGGGAATATAAGCGTGTATGAGACATCAATGATCTACACTCTGCTTACTTGGCTAAATTTGGATGTGGCGTGTACACCACCAAGCAAGTTAAAAGTTATTCGGTAGATCCCATGTAGCCAACCCATTTCATTGAAGTTCCTTGATAAAGGCACTGGAGGCTGTGTGTGTGTGTGCGCTATTTATTTTTTTATTTTTTTTGACACAAATAGGGTTTCCTGTTGCATTGATTTTGTTAACAAAGTTATGTTCAAAAGATTAACACCCTTTATCAAAGAGTGGAAGTTGGAGCTTTGCTAACTAATAGTATAATTATTAATGATATTGTTAATTTATTATTATTGCTTCACAAACAATCAATTTGCTTTGTGGAATCCCTGGATTCTACTCTTTTTAAAAAAAAAAAATTCCTACATGTCATGCCCTGTGATGTCAATTTTTTATAGTCTAAAGATTGGTAATGAATCAATGGTTGAAATTTGAGGTAATAGTTTTTAAAATTACATTTGTATTTTTTAGTAAATTTTGAGTGGATTTGGACGGTTAGATTAAGAGTTATAGATTATTGAAGTTTGGAAAGAATTTTCCTTTCCACAGGTGAATGAGGGTTTAGAGTTTCTTGTTATATATTGAGTATTTTATGAAACAAGACTTGTGTATTGGGTGCAATAGCCCTATGAGAAAGATTTTCATATAAATTTGAGATTTTATTATTTTGAATCTTGATTGAGTAATTAGTCGTAGCCAAAAGCCCAACACTTTCTTGAGGCAAATTCTCTCTACCATGACAACGGGACAAGCACTATTATGGTTTGCTCCCTTGTTTGAAAAAGATCACCAATTTTGAGCAACTTTGAAGTTCTCATGGAAGCATTTCTAGAAGCATTTGTGGAAGCATTTAGAGAACATGACAAGGCTTGGTGGACAACAGCTAAGATCCGAGTATTACATCAAAAGGCGCACTCTACATCAATCTATGTATCCGATTTTAGGCAATTAGCATTGTCGGGTAGAGAGAATTCGCCTTGGAAAAACGCCGGGTTCCTATCTGCTATTAGAACTAGCAGGGAACATGAGAGGAAGCCGTGCAAGTATGTTCTATACTTACACAATGTTTGTTCAAGCTTTCAAATTATACTTGTATTATACTTGTACAAGTCTTGTATAAATATAAAATATAAATACTTGAATAATACTTGTATAAATATTTGTATAATCCTTGGTATAATACTTGTATAAATACTTGTATAAAATAGTATATAATCCTTGGTATAATACTTATACAAATACTTGTGTAAATATTATATATAATACTTATAAAATACTTATATAAATACTTGATATAAATACAAGTATATATATTTGTATAAAAGGTATAAGCAAAGTATGTATGTATTCAAGTATACCTCAAAATACAACCGCATATGAAGAATACAAGTTATACAATAAGCTGAAACTAAATAAATCACTAAAAATTCATCCAAAAGTCGAATCAAGCATGATTATAGCCTATGGAAAGTCAATAATCCATTGTAAAACATATCAAAATTTCACAAATAGATGACTTATCGTTTAAAAGTTATGGCTAAAAGAAATTGGCACTAAAATTTCCAAGCAAATACAAAGGTAGCAAAGCTCCTCTTCACTTCAGCCTTTGTTGTGATCACTTTCCTTCTCCAAATTGGACATGCAATAGCTTTTTAGAAAGCTCACTCCATCATCTAACTTATTCTAAAATTTTGCTTGCATGCCTCTCAAATTCCACATTTTGTAGCTAGTTGATTCTACTCTTCAAACCCTAGCAACAATTTGCCCTCTTTGACACTTCACGGCTCATAAAACTTTCATCAAAGCTCTAAATGTATTGATTTTTGTTTTTATGGAAAGCTTACACAAGCTACTATAAGCATTTAAATTATCAAAAAGATTGAAGAGACTTTCCGACTTGGGTGGTTGAACAAAGTCTCTGCCCCTCTTCATCGGGTGGCAGCAAACCCTTTTCCACTCTCAAGCTCACAACTTTGCTCCCCAACTCCAAATGCTACAAGAGATGTCTTGATAGAAAGCTAGCATAATTTTCCACACTCTCTGTAAATTTCACTAAGAAAGATTTGAAATCAAACTTGTAGTGGCAGCTCGAAGTTTCTGCCTCTCTTCATCGGGTGGCAGCAAACCCTACTCTACTAAAACAAGCATAATTTTTTGCTCACAACTGCAAAACAAGCAAGTGAGTAGGTTCTAGAATCTTCACCACTCAAAAAACACACCCACTAATTTTCATTACAATTGCTTCTAACTCCTTGGAGCTATCTCTCTCCAAAATTCACCATTCAAAACTGCCTCCAACCCTAGGTCTAGCAAGAGGAGTATATCTCCCTTTCTTTCCATATTAGACTATGACATGCCCACATGGGCAGCCAAATCCTATTGGATAGGCCCTATTCACCCCATGTTCTTCTTTCTTATCCCTCACAAGGTCCATTCTATCTCAAAGTCAACAAGAAAGGTAAAACAACCTTTACCTTTCTTCTAATTATAAAAGAGTCTATTCTAGGATATACGTAAGATAGGAACAAAACAAATAGCCATCTTAATTCACTAACTAAGTGACTATAATAAACCCTCTCCTTATAATATCTTCTAAAATAACCTCTAGCACTCGCACATATATTAACAATAGATATAAGATATTTAATATTTTTATATACTACACGTAAATGCAGTATGACAGCGTGCGACATCAATTGGGATGAAGAAACCTTAATGAGCCAATTTTATTTGAGATTAAGAGATGATGAGAAGGATTTATTATTATCACTTTCTAATCTACAATCGTTCAATGAAGCCATAAGCTAAGCCATAAACTATGATAATCGATTATTTCAATATCGACAAGATCAACGTTCATGGGCTTCAATAAGACAACATGCAATCCGACATATCCTTACTACATCAACAAGTATTTTGAATTCACACTCAGAAATAAAAGACATGCAATTTGATGCAATACGATTTAAACCTCTTAGTCCATAAGAAAAGAAGCGTCAGATGGAAGAAGGTCTATGCCTATATTGTGGCAAGGAAGGCCACAAGGTTGGCAATTTCTTGAAGAAACAAAAGCGACACATTACCAAAATCAAGAGTACAATTCTTCAAAAAAATAATAATGCTCAGCTACAATCAGGATTGTACGGCTCAATAATCTAACATTACAAAATTATTCAGGTTCGTCTCTTTTTGCTCAATTTGCTCATTGTTTTACAATCCCGTTATATTTTGGCCCTCAGAAGCTTCAAATAACTGCTTTAATAGATTTGGAGGCATCTATTTATTTTGTAGATGAGACATTTACTAAGCTTCATACAATTTCTTTAGTATAAAAATCCAAACATATTCATGTAGAGGTAATAGATGGACGACCCTTATCCTCTGGTAGTGTCATCCATGAAACCATGCTTATAGAAGTATTGTTTAAAGATCATAAAAGCCATATTGTATTCAATGTTATTAGAACTCTTTCAAATCTTGTTATTCTTGAACTGTCTTGGTTGAAAAAGCATAATCCATCTAAAGATTGGAAGTTGCGACAAGTAACATTTTTAATAGAAATCCTTGCAAAAATTTGTAAAAAGTCATGAATTAATTAACCTTTATTTGTTAGATTAAAGACTTTTATTAGATTGCCCAAAAAAGATACACCATTTTTTATTTATGCAACTCCAATTAAAGAAGATATGATTTTATTGGTAAGTATTTCAAAATAATATAACAAATTTCAAGATGTTTTTCAGAAGAAGAATGCTGATATATTGTCAAAGCATCGACCATATGATTGTGCTATAGATCTTCAAGAAAGAACGCAACCATCTTTTGGCCCAATCTATAATCTTTTTCAAAATGAGCTTTTGATATTAAAAGATTAAATTGATAAAAATCTTACAAAGAATTTCATCAAGCATTCAAAGTCTTTAGCAAGTGCACCTATATTTTTTGTAAAGAAGAAAGATGGTTCTTTGCGTATGTGGGTTAATTATCGCAAATCGAATAAATTAATGATAAAGAATCATTATCCACTATTATTAATCTCAATACTCTTGGAATAATTCAGCCAAGCCAAGATCTATATTAAAATAGATCTTCGTGGAGCATACAACCTGATACGGATTAAAGAGGGAGATGAATGGAAGACCACATTTTGGACAATGTATGGACATTTTGAATGTAATATCATACCTTTTGGACTAATAAATGCACCTGCTATCTTTCAACATTTAATGAATGACATCTTTCGAGAATATTTGGATAAGTTTGTGATAATCTATCTTGATGACATCTTGATTTACTCAAAAAATTTGGATGAATATGAGGGATATGTCAAATTGATATTATAAAAGTTGCAAGATACAAGTTTGTATGCCAAATCAGAGAAATATTTATTTCACCAACATAAGATGGAATTTTTGGCATACATCATATCTACTGAGGATTTGACAACGGATCCCAAGAAGGTAGAAGCGGTTATACAATGGGCCATTCCAAAGACTATGAGAAATATACAATGTTTTCTTGGATTTGCTAACTTCCATCGGATCTTCATTAAAAATTACTCTCAAGTTGCCACCTCTCTTATTTGATTGACATGTAAGAACAAGTTAGAATGGGGGCCACAAATGGAAAAGGCATTCTAAGACTTCAAGATAGCATTTACTACAGCCCCAATATTGGTGCATCCAAACTTTATAAAGGCATTCTATACAGAGATTGATGCTTCAGATTTTATATTAAGAGCAATACTTTCACAAATAAGTATAGAAGATAAACTCTATCCTGTTGCATTTCATTCTCAAAAATTCTATGTTATCAAAATTAATTATGAAATCTACAATAAAGAATTTTTTGCTATTGTGGATTTTTTTCAAGAATGACATCATTTTATTGAAAGAACAATGCATCTTGTGACTATATATACAGATCATAAGAACTTAGAATACTTTATGTCATCTCGAGTTCTTAATTGCCACCAAGTTTGATGGAATATGTCGCTATCTCAATTTAACTTTGTCATCATTTATCACCTTGGAAAGCAACAAAGATTGTCTGATGCTCTATTGAGGAGATCATATCTTGTACCAAAGATAGGGGAGGCAGCATTTGATCAACAATATACAATTTTGTTGAAATAGAAGCAATTCTATCTTTGTGCCACTATTATATTGGTGCCTATCGATTTTAGTTTCCTCAGTAAAGTGTATGTTGCAACCACTAATAATACCTTGGCCCTTGATGTCAAGCATCACTTGAAAGAAAATGTTGATAAGTTCAAATTTGAGGAAGATCTTTTATACTTTAAAGAATGTTTGTAATCCTAGAAAGACCAACACGACTACGTGTTTTTCAATCTCGCCATGACTTTTCCACTTTAGGTCACTTTGGATTTAACAAGAGCTTACAACTTATTTCTTGAGATTTTTGATGATCTCAAATGTAGAAGGCGCCGAAGGATTTTGTGTTCTCTTGTGATATTTGTTGAAGGTCTAAAAATCCTTGACATCGCCGTTATGGACTTTTACAACCCTTGCATATTCCAAGATGATCATGGTCTTTTATCTCAATGGATTTCATTACAAATCTACTACCATCCAATTCATTGGACATCATCTTTGCAGTGGTTGATCGACTCACAAAGATGGCTCATTTCATCCTTTCCAAAAAAATTGCGTCTAGTGAAGAAATGATAAGACTCTTTCTCAATAATATATATCGATATCATAGCCTACCAGATGATATTATATTTGATCAAGGACTCCAGTTTGTATCTAAGTTTTGGAAATATCTTTTTAAAATATTAAAGTTAAATATTAAACTTTCTTTGGCTTTTCATCCTCAAATTGACCTCCAAATAAAATGAATTAATCAAGTGTTGGAGTAGTATTTATGATGCAACATTAACTATTAACAAGATGATTAGATCTTGAATTTATCATTAGCAGAGTTTGCATACAATAATATTGTTCATGCTTCAACTCAGCAAATACCGTTTTACTCTAATTATGGATATCATCTGAAGCTTGATTTGTGGAATATGCAAAAAAAGAAATAATCTAGCAGTTGAAGGATTTGCAAAGCAGCTATTGCAACTCTAAACAACCTTGAATTTTCAATTACAAGCAGCTGAAGATGGTTACAAGATATCTACAGATAAATTTAGGAATCAATTTCCTGCTTTTCATGTTAGAGATAAGATACAACTTCTTCAATGAAATATCAATACTAAGCGGCCATATAAAAAGTTGGATTATCAAAGGTTGGGACCATTTTCTATCTAGAAGCAAATCAATCCAATGGCATATTGCTTAGAATTACTATATGCTATGAAGGTACATCTAATTTTTCATGTCTTTCTTTTAAAACCTTATAGGAAGTCATATATTCCGAGAAGGGTATAAAAATCGCTGCCTAATATCAAAATTGAAAATCATGAAGAATACGAGGTTGAAAAGGTACTTGATTCACGGCAAAGGTGGAGCAAATTAGAATATCTTATTCATTGGTGGGGCTATGACATTAATAAGCGTACATGAGAATTGGCCTCAAATCTTGCTAATACGCCTCAAAAGATACAAGAATTTTATTAACTCTATCCCCACAAACCTAAATGTATTCAATGATAACTTCTTAATGAAGATTAGAGCCAAAGAATACTCATAAACAGAGGGAGAGTTACACTAAAGCCTTCATCTGAATGTAGTTGTCTATTCCAAGATAGAATAGAGTAGTAGAAGCTAGTTAATTACAATGTCAAACCTTCAAGCATTGAGAAAACAAGACTCAGAAGATTTGCTTGCCATACAAGCTTTGAACAAACCAGTGCAGTTTTGACAACCTTCAATTGAGCAAAGTGATGACAATACATTTCAGTGTCAAATATGACCTTGATTGGAGCCATTAGAAGTAAGATCCAACCATGCAAGTCTCGATTCTAATGCTTGAGCTTTAGTGATATTGCTTGAGCTTAGAAAGGTGAATCTTTTTAGGCTTGAGATCTTATTTGGAGGATGTTTTAAAGGCCGCAATAAAGATCAAATCTTTGGATGGAATGTTTCAACAATGGAGGTACTAGCTCAAGGCCATAGGCAATTTCTTCAAGGACTAGTAGAACCCATTGCTCAAGAATGGAGAATACAATATATAGCTTCATTAGTGCAACGTATTCTTGATTTCTTACATATGTAGTAAGTTTGAGCTCCTCTTGGGACTTGTTGCTAGAAAAGGAGGTGATATTAGGAACATACACTTTGGAGGTTCACAGAACCTTCTAGAATATTTTAGAAGCTTCATAATTGGTGAAAGTCAATTGAGAAGTTTCCTAGTTAGTAGAAGGAGGTCAAGAAGCTTCCCAGTTGGTAGAAGTTACTTAAGAAGCTTTTTAGTTTAATGGAAGCCACTCAGGAAGTGTCTTAGACAGGAATATATATAGGGATCAATGCTAAAGAGTTCTTCAATCTCAACAGCACATCTCTTGGAGTTCTAACTCACCTTTCTTGGTATTGTTCGTGTATTCATCTATTTAATTTAAGTTCTTGTTGATTTCTTTTGGAAACCTTGTTATAGTTTCAAGTCTCTTGTTTTATATTCTTGTGTCTTTGATATAAACCACCTAATATTTTATTTAAATATGATATAATTTTTTATAAAAAAACCTTATATATGGCTTCAAGTTGAATTTAACTTTTTCAATCTTATGTTTATTTATCAAGTTGAATTTAACAATTATTCAATCTTATTTTTATGTTTATCATAAAGTTTTAAAATACAAGATTAAAAATATTTTTCTTTAATTGCTTAAAAAAACAAAGAAAAAACAAAAAAAACAAAAAAAATAAAAAAAAATTTCAAGTCAATCTTAAAAATCTATCTTATTTTTTACAAAATTTATTAATTTTTAATTTTTAATTTATTTTAGGATCAATATATATTTTTGAATAGTTTTTTTTTATTTTTTATATTTTATATTTTTTTATTCTCAAAGATGATATATTTATACAAAATAATTTATAAAATCTTACAAATTAGGAGAGCCTATTTTAAAATTTTCTACTATTAAAGATAGCCACATATAATATATATAAGTTAATACTCTTGAATATGGTAATTATTAAAGAATAGAAAAAATTCTTTAGAGATACTTGTTGAAGTTGTATTAAAAATTAAATTAGAAATTAATTTAATAATGTTATATTTATATAGATTTTATAAAAAATTACTTTATTTTAAACTAAAGATATTTTTTTAGAATAAAATCTATCCAATCTTGTCAAAATTCTTATTATTTTTTTAAAATTATTCTATGAATATTTTAGATATCTCCTTGGATTAAATAAATCTTATCTTAAGTAAATTCCATGTATTAGCCTCACTCCTAGCCAATATTCTTCCACAATCAAATGATTTATTTTTTAGCCTTTTAGTCTTATTCTAATTTCTACCAAATGCTCATAGAATATTTGATGGTAATATTTTTGATAAGTCATGTTGTAAACTTTATCATTCTTGATATTTATTTGAAGCATATGAGTTGGCTATTTCTAATAAATTTCTAGGAATATCTTTTAATTTAAACCATTAAATCTAATTATCTGTACAAAAGTCTATATTGGCTACTAATTGCTTCTTATATAGAGAGATTAAAATGCATATTATTCAAGTCCTAGCTCCATCTAGATTTAATACATAACCAAAAGCATTGTCTAACATATAAAATCTTGTACCAAGTTCTTTTACAACAAAATCTATATTCTTATATTCTTTCATCACAAAATTTATGTTCTTGAATTATTAGAATGTCACTTCTATATTATAAATTATTTAGATGACTTTTTAATTTAAGAATCCTTTATTTGTCATCCAAACTATAAAAATTATAATATAAAATATTTAATATCATTTAAAGAATAAAAAAGGTAATATAAACCTTAAATTTTTTATTAATTATCTTTTGGATAAACATGATTTCTATCCAAGTTATAAGCCAATGCATCTTATTTCTAAGTAGAAAAAAAAATGTTGATGAAATCCATTCAACTTTATTATACTTAAGTATATCTTTTAATTAGACTATTGATACTAAATCATTTAAATTAAATTAAATGGATGGTGAAGCTACCTCCAAATTATTTCTAATTTTTATTGTCAATGTCTTTATTCTTATTGTTAACATCTAAAAGCTATGTTCTTCTCAAAGTGCTTTCTTATTATGATTAAATATTACTATTTTTTATACACTTATTTTTTTGATTAATTCAATAATATTATCTTTATTTTGTAATAATATTTTATTGTAATTGACTTGATATAAGCAAAGAGATTTGATATATTTTGAGCTCTTGAATTAACTTGTATTTGTTAAGCAATCTTTGGTTGCTAGCTTTTTAAACTTTTATATTACTACAGCAACGGCCATTTACTCTTCTACTTCTTTTTTTAATATGTCATTGTATCTCTCTTCTATCATTTTCAAATTTATGATTCTTAATGATGTATATTATTTTAAATTTAATTAAAGACTAATTATCAATTAAAATTTAAATTAGAGTTTTAGATCTCTTCTATTTTAATTTGTCTTTAATAGATTTTATTCTCTATGTTTCACAATATGTAAGTAAGATTTGTTTGTATTAGCACTACCCATTTTTTATGTTCTATGTCTACATTCTTTACATTTCTAGTAATGCCAAATTAATATGACTCCTGCTTCATATATATAACTTAAATTATATTATTAGCCCTTTAAAACTTGAATTGTAACTATGTTATCTATTTGGATTAAATTATATCTATTATTGTTATTGATGTTTGAATGTTTGTAACTTCTTTTTATTGAATTAAGATGCAATTCTTTTGATTAGGTAAATAGATTACACTCTTTGATACATTACTTTGTAAACAAATAAAATAAAAAAGATATTAAAAAATTAATAATACATCTTTAAAAAATATGTTAAAAAATATTTATCTTCAATTAAATTTAGATTTTATATTGCCTTGGAATTGGATTTTGGATCCCAGACTTGAAAAGCATAATAGCCTCCTATAATTTTATACAGAGACTAAAGCAATAATTTTTTTATTAGTTTTTATTAATATTCTTACTACAATAGAGTATATTATCAAGATCATTTTATAGCTTCAATAGCCATAATTTAAATTATTCATAAGAAGATATATCTTCTACAAAGCATATTATTGATATATGCTCAATTAAGTGTTCTATTTTTACTTTCACTTGATATTTGTGCTCAAAAATCTCTTTGAAAAAAAATATTTAGAATAAGTTGCATATAAATCTTAAAAATATGAACTTAGATAATCATATTTAGATAGTTTAGATACCATTTAAGAAAAAAATAAACAAAAAAAAATAAAAAAAATAAAAAAATAAGGTTGTTTGATGTTAATAAATACATACCTTCATCTACATGGAAATTTATATCATATTCACTCAAAACAAACTAAAATATATTTCTTTTGAATAGTGGAATTATTCTTTGAACATTTCAATTATGATAACAAACGAAATGAATATCAAAAACTTTGTTCAAATAATAGAAATATCAAATAAGATGAGATATATAAATAAAAGATTAAAAAAAATACATATGGCATAATTATAATTAAGAGAATTGCCTTTAGTAAGATCCTTCAAATTTATAATTTTTGAAGTTTGGATAGAAGATGTAGCAAAAAAAATTATTTACCTTTCATGGTTCTAAAATTAATTATCTTTTAAATTTTACATCTATCCATTGATAATTAAAATTTGGAATCCTAGCATTCTATTCTTGGCTATATTAAATGTGCCTAATATTACATCAACTATAAAGGTTGAATTAGTTACTTGAGATTCTTATTTTCTAGCTATAAGGTTTACAAACTAAATTCAAATACTAGCATATGCAATATAAAATTATTCTACTTATGTAATCTAACATTTGTATTGACTACTCTTATTCTTCTATTAATTACTCTCTCTTCTTTGTCTTTCTTTGAGCTATCAATTTTTCGAAGATTTTTTTTTCTTTAGATTGGATTATATGCTTTCATATTAAATAAATAGATGTATAAAAAAATTGAATATACATGTTAATAATAACCTATTGATGAAAATCAAAGCTAGCATGGTGAAACTTAGAACTTTGATAAGTATGTGATAGAGATGAGGCCAAAAAGACCATTAATTTTTGGCGTGCAAAAAATAAGTAATATCATGTTTATTGACTAGGCAACAACATGTATATTTTCTTTAGAACTTTTATAATCATTCTAATGTTAGTGAGGCCTAGATATATATATCCAAGACAATGTTCTCTTGCATAAGGTTAACTTTATTCTACCAATGATAATTTGAACTATGTATATTGAGCTTAGATGCACTTGTAATACTTAGAAGTTAATATTTTTATAATTTCATATATTATTATAGATATATCATTAAATGGTTTTAAATTTCAAGGATGTAATGTTAATTCCAAAATATCTACATTGTAGTCACATAGTATGTTATTGTGTTGGTCAATGATACAAGGATGTTAGATATATCTTCTTATCTTATAGCATTCTAAAATTCACTAGGTGTACAATGAATTTGTAAAAAAAATTTAAAAGATAAAAAGTGTTGGAATACTAAAAAATATATTTTTTATTATAGACATAGATAATAGATATGTCTTCTTCTTTATAAAGTATTTAAAAATTATTTTGTCTTAACAATTAATAATTATTTATAATATAAAAATTGATGTACGTTATAAATATTTTGTATTTTAGTTTTATTACTAATTTTATCATTACTTATAATATAGATAAATAAAAGTAATTTTTATGTACATTTTTACTCTATATAAAAAATGTTGGATATATGCAAATTAACTTTTACTTGAGTATTCAATTATACATGATTCGTATATATTTTTTAAAATTTTAGTAAGAATAGTTATTATTACATTTAGTCTTATTAATTTATATTATGGTGTATAACCAATGATTATTTTTTATATAATTATTTTTTTAAACTATGAATTTTAAGTTTCTGAAAAGTAACTAAAAATTATTTTACAAATATGTATATGACAGTATATACATAATATACATAAATATGTACATGATTTTTTTTACATAATATGTACATGATAATATATATTTTGCACTTATTTATTATATGTAGCAGTATTTGAAATACATTTCGTACAAATATTTTTAAACATAGATATAGTCAAATGTTCTTTATTTAACAATAATTGTATATTACAATAAAGTGTTTTTTTTTTTTAATTTGTGCTTCACTACATTATAATAAAATGATAGAAGATGAAGTTTCTTTTTAAATTTGAATCTAGTTGTTAGTGTTTTTTTTTCAATGTAATTGGTTAAATTGTAAAATTGGTTTTGAAATTTCTTGACAATATACAACTTAATATGTAATGAATCAAAAAAATTCTGATTCATCCCATTCTACAACATACAAATGTGCCATGACTGAAAAAGCACTCACTTGTACACATATTTGGTATTTACCACTAATTACCACTACACAACACATCATTGTTCGTGCATGGGCCCCACACATCTCAATTATACTCAATTTTGGAGTACAATTTGAACCTGGTGGTGATGAAGAATACGCGAAAATTTAACCATTTTGCTATAAACTATTGGCTAGTGCTTTTAACCTTACTGCAACTCACAATTTAAGCAAACAAAGTAAAATGTTTAAGTCTTTAATTTATGTCCTATGTGCACATTAAACTGAGATAAGAGAGATACGCAGTAACGGCGTTCACAGGCGCACCAGTTGCAAAGAAATTAACTAGTGAGAGAACAAGTTGTGTGCAGCAGCTTGATCGATGAGCAGATTGGGTCACTCATGCAGGTTTCCTGCAAGTCAAGAGCGAGGACAGTCTTCCAATGCAGGATTGTCTAATTGGAATGTGATAGCACTTATTGCTGGATAAGCTGATCCATTTTGTAGAATATACTGACCAAAAACAGATGTTGGTCCCTGCTTGTTGCCCCACCTCCCATTGAATCCCCACCATGTATATTCTCCTGTCATCAATCAATCAATCAATTGCCGTTTTGCAAGCTCGTTAGACTTGCATTAAAAATCCACGCGACGCAAGGGTAGCGTTCAGATCCACTGCTTGAACGATAAGGATCACTTGCATGTAACAAGGCAAACTGCGCAGAGCGGCAAATCCTTCAGACGGTCTCATTGCAGGTTTTGGTTTAAAGAAGGAACAGCTATGGAAGTTTGTTGTGGGGGAAACTTACTGGTTAGGGGTTGACCTTCCACTCGAACGACCACATTATTCCACGTCTCCCATTGCGCAGCATTCCCACCGTCGTGGTCGTCTGCTAAATCTCCAAACAAAATAATCCTTTGGTAGACAGTCCTACCTGCAAGTGAATCGTTCACACGTTGTCTGCACTTCAGCGAAACCCAGCATCTCCGTCATAGGGGATGAAGCAGACAACAAGAGTTTGTTCAACTCGCATAGACGATGATCGATTGCTTACCTGGCTTGTTGTAGGTACAGTGAGAACCTCGAGCCACGTACAAGATGGGGTGTGCGGTATTCGACACAAAGGTAAGATTGCTGGGGGTCAGACAGTCGCCGGAAGAGTGCTGGCTCGTGTACGCTTCAATAAGTTTGGGACTTGGGTTTTCGAAGCTGATGCGTAAGGTGACATACTCCCAGTCACCCACATGATTCCCCCACACAGTGGAGTTTCTGATTAGTTTGCCTTGGTTAAAAGGGTAGAAGGTAAAGTATACGAAATCGAAGAGGATAGGACTCTTGCGGACGATGGTGGTATAAATGGGAACAGTGCACTGATAGGTAGGAGCCCGTCCAAGTAGGAAGGAATGTCGTTGTGCAATTCGTTGCGGTGAGTCTTTGTATTTGACATCGGACTCATAGAGTGGCACCTTGGTTGTGAGGAATGTCGTTAATGGCTTCAATGTTAGGGAGACTAGATTGGTTGAGCTCAAAGGGTCCGGTTGGTTCGGTATCGCTGATCCGTCTTCGTTTATCTGTGAACACGTTTCCCAAGAAAAACACGGTTAGAATTCGATTTTCGACATCGGCCGTGGTGGTACAGAAGCAAGAGCATACCGTTCTTATGTTTGGCGTTCCGGTAACCTACTAGTTTCATGGAAGGAAGAAAATCATCGACTGCGGAAGGGAAGAAGGACTCGAAGGAGTCGAATTTTAGCAATGGAGCGTATGCTTTGGTAAGACAATCCAGGCGACTGTCCGTTGGTTCTGTACCCGGACATTGTCCACTGGCTATGTCGTCGGGGTCTGCACCATGTCGTCACACGAGCACTTACTAGTTCACTCATGAAAACTGCGACGACCACGGATAACCTCCTCTCAACAACAAAGCCCTTCAATAAACGAAACCTTTACAGGATGATTAAATCTCAACGTGGAGGTCAGAAGATGCCCTAGACTTAGAGGGAAATACATGTGTAGCAAGAGGTTGCTTACGACTAGAATCGAGAGCTAAACCACACTGGCAACTGCTGGAGATGACGACCAAAACTGCAGTTGCTGGTAGCCACCAAGCAGTAGCCTCGTCCATCGTCTTCTTTGTTCGAGCAGCATATCCATGCACTACCGTTTTTGTTAGTGAATTAAGTACCGTGTCAGTCAAAGCAGGCACATGAATCATGTGTCAGCACTTTGTGAGAATCTGGACGTTGCCAGTTAGCATTAAAGGTGCTGGTGATGAGGGAAACTATTAATAGGTGCAGATGATTTAGTGAAGTCCAAGTGAAGCTAAGCCAGCTATTGACGTATATAGCTTAAATACGTGGTTGCAAGAGAAGCAGAGATTCACTATCACATTGCACTAACCGAATATTGCGCTGCGAGCGGTACGTTTTGCCAGGGCTGTCCGGCTCTATTTCATCACCCTGATAATGCATCGACCACAACTTGAAGGCAGAGTTTAAATTACTCACTCCTCACACAAAGGAGAGAGTGACATCACATGACTGCACAGCATGAGAAGAGCCTTTGCCTGAATACTGTACACTCGTTGGAATTGTTGCTTTCACAGCAGTGTGTATGCGAATGTTGAGAACTAAACCATTCGTCTTGTAGCAAGTCAACCGCGCTAGTTACATCAGCTGAGCACCCAACAGCCGCACAAAAGCTACAGATCTAGGCACGGGATGGGGCCTTGGCAGGTGTGGACCGGCGTCGGGTATGCAGCGCCATGAGAAAGAGGGAGAGGCGTGTAAAATTTCATGGAAGGAACTGTAGGGATGAGGCTCTTCCCCTCTTCATCCTTGTGGTGAAGCAACCCCACCAGAAAGTTGGATTGCAACACCTAAGGGGCATTCTGCAAGTCCGCAAGGTGGTCTGGCGTCACACCTCTGCAAGTCCTCACAAACCCACCAAGCAAGTCTTGCAATGTCCTAATATTGTCAAATTGTCCTGATCATCTTACAAGAGGGTCTTGAAATCTTATCCCATTAAGATAGTTCAGCTGCAAGATCTTGCATGTCAACTCGTAGACCACGATTGCAACCTCGCCTTTCACGCTCGCTGCACGATCCCCTGGATGCCTTGCGACGGATTCTTGGGTGGTGACCCCAAATGTCCAAAGACATTTAGGAGCATGCTTCGAGGTAGCCATGTTTTATAATAAAAAATTAAGTCATTTCAATTTAAATCTTTACAAGAAATTCAGTTTATGGGATAGAATGAATCTTCGAAAGAAATTGCTTATTTTTCTCAATATTTCGTTTTTAACAAAAATGCTTGTATTTCTATATTACTAATCTTTCTTATAGATCAGAAAGGAACTCAGGCGAGTAAATCCAAGTGAATTTGTTCTGAATTTTGCATTTAATATTCACAGGATAGCATCCTGGACTGCATTCCAGGTCTTAAAGAAACGTTAGTGTGAAGGACTACGATGTCTCCAAACCTAATTATACCAGACTTTAGAAGCTGAAACAATATTGGAGGTAACTATCCGTTGGTGATTTCTTCTATTTCTGGGTTTTCTCAGCAGTTTCCACAACTTGAGACTGAAGCGGTTTCTTTGAAAATATCTCCCTAATGCTGTCTATCAAATTTTGCCAGAAATTTTGTGTGCCCTTAACTCGGACAGATACTCTATCTCCGTTTTCTACCACAAACCAGTGAAGTTGGTTAACTCTACTCTCTAAAAGCGGAGATAAAGCGCCCCGTGATTGCACACTCTCCACCCATTTACGCAAAAGAGTATTCACCACCTGACAACACCACAGAAGCACTTTGTGAAAAAACCACATAACTCCAACTAACAGATGCAAGATATGCTCGGTTTGTTCTGCTAGAATGTTTTCTCCTGTTTGAATTGGAATAAAACTTCGATTTGTTATCAATATAGATATTTTGTTATTATCATTTAAACAAAGGTCTAGCTTTACCGAATATTTTCTGTACCATACAAGCCAAGAGAACAATTTGGGCTGGAAATAGAACCTCTGGCGCTTCGTGGTGAGGGCAATGTCCAGCAGGGCTAAGCTCATAGTAGATTGCATCCGGGTTTCGCTGCTTGGCTCTTTGACCCCAGAATGGCACTACCCATGGATCCTCCTTCCCGTATATCATACACATGGGCATTCGTCTCTCTTTCAAACTACGCATTTCAAACCACTTCTATCAAAACCAGAAACCCCTAAAACGACTAAAAATCTTCTGTAATAATTGCACATACACAATGCCTTCGGAACAACACGAACACTCGAATACCAGAACAACCATCCACACCCCTTCACATGCCAAATCTCTAAGTAATAACGAGTGGTTTACTGGAAAAACCTGATTAAATTTTCGCCGAAGTCTGTATGTGCTCGAGGGGCAAAAACGATTGAAGCAAATGCAGCAAATGCAGCTGGATGATCAGTGGCTTCTATAATTTGCGTAACTAGCTTGTTATCGATAACTGAGCGGTTGGCGTAGACGACTCTCAACATATTTCGTATTGTTGACGGATTTCGAAGAAGATCCCACCTTAAACAAACAAAATTTCGTAAACATAATCCTACTTCATCAGTCAAAACTTAATCAATTTAAAGAAACAAACGCATTTGATAAAGCCGTTAGAGAATGAGTTACGAAACAGATGAAAAGTCTTAATAAGTGTATGAACGAGATTTACCAGAATCTTATTATAGCCTTTGCAAAAATAGGAACCGGGAGGGCCCCTCCCCATGGAGTAAGCTTAGAAAGCAAAGGATAACGCCTCGAGTTCGGCGTGAAGCCCCAAAACGGAGTTGCATTTAATAATGTCACTCCCTTCACCAACTCTGGATTTGTTGCCGCAAAATAGCTACCGACGGAACCACCAAGAGAGTTTCCAACAATGTACACCGGCCCGCCAATTACCTAGAAAAAAATTGTAGAACAATAATCGAACATCAATGTCTGTAAACAGATCGAAAATCCGGTATAGAAACTGATTCCTCTTCCAAAACTGATTCTGACCTTTTCAATGAAAGCATGCACTTGGTCTCGCCATGTATCCACCGAATACACAAGCTCCTCGGCCCAAGGCTCCGGGTTCTTTCCTAAGCTCCAATGACAGATCTTCTTCGAATTCGCCTGGCCTTCCAAAACCTCTTCAACCACTTCCTCTGCGTCTTCAGGTGCCGGATCATGTGATGGCCAGGACTTTCCTTGGCCTAAAAAATCAATTGCCCAAACCCTGTACTCTTTACCAAGGTCTCGAAGTTGCTGATGGTAGTGGAAAGACCCTACCCCGAATCCCGGCAGCAGGAGCATTGCAGGGGCGTTGGTGTTCTCCATACCTGTAGACTCGAGGCTTGCATATCTCAGTATCACTAAAAACACGTAAAAGGATAAAGCAACAAGAAAAGAGAAAATAAAATCGCTAGAACCGGCTAGACGAGGTTCGTGCCTGCGCACTCGTAGTGGATGTTCCAGCGATGGCGCCATTCCCAAATATGGCTGGCTATGGTGGCTCCGACGTAATTAGCACCTCGAACACTCTGAAGTTGAAATTCCCTTGAATCACTATTATTTTGCTGCTTAGGTAGCACTTCTTCCTTCACAGAACCGCCATTGCTATCCCCCAAAACTCCGACGTCCGCGCTATTAAGTTGCGCCTGGCACCTCGCATTGCTTGCTCGCGACGTCCCGCTTAAGCCCAATTGAAGCGAAAACCGGCGAGCTGCCACCCCATGTTCTGCATGAACTAGGTCACATCAATCCTCTGCAGGGCACCTAGACAGATAAACCGATGCAGGGCATTACAGTACCTCCCCACAATCTTCCACTAATCCACCCTCAACCAAACCACTAAAATCCCACTATATTCAACTTCGACCTCACAACGCAATAACTCAATTCACTCAAATTTTGTCACCAATTTTTTTTTTTTTTTTTCTTTCTTTCAGCCATTCGCCACTCCCTCAAAGAGAGCGTAAACCACAAATGCCAATTCTTAGAACCCATCCTCATAAACCGCAGATTTCCACCCTAAGAGAGAAAAAAAACGAAAACAATCCAGAAGGGTACGTGGGAGGACACCAGACACCTGTAACAGAACAACGCAATTGACTCCGAACACTTCTCCTCGAAGCTCCCTTGAAGGGAATAACAACAACAGCCACGCCAGAGCAGGAAGGCGGATCATGAGCGACAATGGGGCGGCACAAGTGCGAGCAAGCAGGGGCTCGCAGCACAGCGAAGGAGAGAGTGGTGGCCATGGAGGGCGTGGAATAGCAGGGAGGGTGGGCGAGGGCGCCCAATGGACCTCCCCCTCGCGGACATGGCCCTCTCTTCCTCCCTCCAACTCTTCCCTGCCTCCTTCGCGCTCAAGCTTTCGCGGGAAGCCACCGCTTCCTGCTTCGCTGGACCATGGCCACGTCACCACCGGTTACTCCATAATCCTCATGCGCTGTTTTTTCCAATCGATTTCGCAGAACAGTTACCCATCTCGCACTATGACGTTTTTACTTCATCCATGCAAGTCTACAGACATGGATGTCGGGTAGTTCACTGACAGGCAACCAATTCTTGATCAATGACAGGCACAAAATCATTTATGAACAATTAGATAGAGTTAAGGGTTTAGGAGTTTTGGTGCAAGGAGCCATTGGAATTTTTTGTTCATCCAGTTCCAAGTACCAGCTAGGTACCTATTCCACTACGGCCCTTTCCAACGTAGTACATCTCTTAGCGCATGAACAACGAATTTATCGTTAATAATGATAAAATTATGTAAAAAAATAGCATATCATACTCTTGCCACTTCAACATTTCTTTGCAAAGTTTTGATTGTTTGTTTCTATCCATTTGGTTACTTATTCTCAGTGTGGTATTATTGTTATTTTTTATACTTTCTCATTATGGACCAGTCATATTTCACACACATGCATTAATTTGTTAGACCAAATTATATATATATATATATATATATATATATATATTATTTAGGAGAATATTAAATCAGCCCACCCAAATCTTAAATTGATCAACTTTACTCCCATGATTCAATCTCTATGACTACTTTTCTAATTAGGGAATAAAAAAACATGAAAACTCATTTATTCGATTTTGCCTTAATCTCTTAGCAAATTTGAAGGTGTAGCAACCATGTTTTATGGCACAAGGGAGAGAGGGAGGGGGAGGGAGTAGATGATATTGGGTGAGAATATGCCCTATAGTGTGTGCATTAGAATTGTGTACTCAAGAGTGCTTCAAAATCAAAGTTAGCTCAAGGCAATGCAAAAGAGACCCCAAATCCCCCCCTCAAAGAAAGATCTTGGGATCATCTTTGCCATTGTCCATTGAGTTCAAAGGTTTTCTTATTCCTAAATTGGAGAAGTAGTCACAAAGATTGAATCGTGGGAGTAAGGTGGATTGATTTAATATTCTCCATTATTTATCTATTATTTGTGTATATGGATGTGCATGAAGAAGTTTGCTTAGGTGTTCATCTAATGTGATTGTATTTTAAAATTCCAAAATTCATATTTGACATGCACTTTTTTTTTAAAAAGTTATGATATGTTCTGTTATTCTTGCAAGAAAAACTGTATATAAAACTTTGTGTTTCAATGTTTTTTCTATACAGTAATATGCCGTGTAAGATATATATACATTTCTTTCCAAAAGTGAAATTTATAATTCAACTATGTGTATGTATATTTACATCCGTGAATGAATATTTGCATTATTGAATGACGGAATGGTTCATGTGGAATCCATTTAATGTGCATTCTGATTATTTTTATTTTGTTTTGTTTTTCGTGAAACACATGTAGGCTCTAAGTATTATTCTGATTTTTAAATATTTTTGTAGGTCTCACCTTAAACATCTACTCTTGTTTTAATTTTTTTGAAGTTGTTGTAGATGACAGTTGGTGATAGTGCCCAGATGAACACGAATATATTACAATCTTGGGTAACATCCATTTAGAGTATTATTTATTTTTACAGATTTATACATTCTATTATCGCAACCAAAAGTATTACACACTATTACAGATTTGATATTAAAAAGTGACATTAGCCAGGAGAAAATCTTAAACTGTCCAGTACGACTTCCAGTAATTTTCAGCAAGGTTCACAGATCTTCATGCTAGTAAGGGTATTATAAGTATCATGATTGATATCAATCAAAAACTTTACGAAATTTTTTTCGAGTTCTTTCCTTTTAGCAAATTTGAGTCTCAAGTTTTGTTTTGAGTCTTAAGATCAGAAGCTACACGAACGTACATGACACAAGCTTGCATGTTCCACTGCGTTAAAACGTGCAGAGGACACAAAAAATAGGAGAGAGTAGCATATACTGTCATGTGCATTTCATTCAGTCATATTCACTCCACAGTTCCATAGATGTTATTTACTGCATAACTCATAGCATGAATAACTAATTCCAAAAGATCCAATTTCTTCCTATGACAAGAACGTTTCAATAATTATTACTCGTGTTCCAATCGGTATTTAATCCTCACGTGCTTCACAAAACTTCCTTCCATAGCGTGAACAACTTGATTGAAAACATTATTTTTGAAGGGTGTTCATTACACTGCACCATCCATACATCCTCCGAGATTTCATCCATCCACATGTGCTACCACAAATTCCAGAACCTCGACGCGGTGGCAGGCAGCACTTGAGCGATCGACTCACATTCAGTTTTTAGACACAAAACTCGCGAAGAGTATCGCTAGGCTTGTGGAGACAGACATATTCATGTCGACACAAGGATCACGGCGGGTACATTGGTTGCGTTTACGCGCATTAATACCGAAAAAAGAATGTGCGGATACATTTACAATCTACTTGCCAGCTCCTCCTAATCTAAGAGCTTGCAGGATACGTTGGCCTCCTGGGGATGGGTGAGGGCCTTTGTATTTTCCAAGCTGCAAAATCGGTTTAGAAATCGGGTTAGAAATCGGGCCGGTAATTTCTTTTCTGAACCGAAACTGCAACAGAGATTCATACACAAACAATGAACATGCGTGCGACGTTTAAAGACCCACCTGGGCTTCGGAGTTCGCTTTTGCGAGGGCAACAAGCCGCTCTTGAGCTGCCTGCCAGTTCTCCTCCTGAACATAAGAGAAAAAAACAGCCCAATCTGAATTGAGTATGCATAAATCGACCGGTGTTAGAGCTAGTTGGTTTAATGCAGTTTAGAAAAACCGCGATTCAAGCTCAGGCCGTGGTGATGAAAACTCCAAACGATGCGTACCTGTCCTGCCCACATTTTGAGGGTGCTTGACTGCAAAGCTCTGCCATATGAGAATGTGAGAGACCACGGAGTCGGCCCGTACGCCTGAGCATGAAAACAAATAACGTCACTATGATGCGAATTTTTGCGAGCGGGTTAAAGAGTGCTCTTCAATACAGATTATCCAGTGATGATGCTCACGTAAGATAGATGTGGTGATTCATCGGAAAGTACCTGAAGAGCCTGCAGATTCAAAGTGGCCTCCTCCTCGCTCATGCCTCCGGACAGAAAATGGATCCCTGCCAATTTCATTTTAATCCCGTCACTATTTGTTAGTCATTGCAGGCAAGGGAACCGCAAAACCTCACATAACTAGCAAAACTCAACATGAACTGTGCGAGCATACCAGGCACAGCGCCAGGAACGGATCGGAACATGGTGCGCACAGTGTAGCGAGCCACTTCTTCAGGAGCAGGTGTGGGCACATCCAAACCTGGGAGGATCATGTTTGGTTTTAACAAGATTCCCTCCAAAATGACACTGCAAAAAAAAATGGTCGTCAGGAAAAGCAAACTACTCCGGAGAAAAGTGCATGACGATGCAATTCGAAGTGCATTACATGGCTCACGTGGGTTCAACGGGAGCTTACTTGTACTCATTCAACAGCCGGAAGACGTGAGAGTTCACCTTCTCGGAAATGTAGGCTGTTCGCTCAATGCTGCACACGAACAATAGTATTAGCGACGTCGGTGATGCAAGTTGGTATCAATCGCAATTCATGACTGTCATTGGACGAGCCACAGCAAAAGTGAGGTGGTGTATTCTTACCTGTAGTCGCCTTCGCCGAGAGTCACTTCAGGCTCCACAATGGGAACGAGACCGTTTGCCTGACAAATCTGGGCGTATCGAGCAAGTCCATGGGCGTTTTCGAGGATAGCGGTGGAGGAGGGGAGTACTTCGTTATCCACCTTGAGCACTGCGCGCCATTTGGCGAATCGAGCTCCCTGCTTGTAGTACCTTCACAGATCAAGTATGTTTCTCGTAAAGACCTTACTCCAATAGAATTCCGGGCATGATGATGGGAGATTGTTCGAGAAATGAAGAATGGAGAAGACGGCCAACCTTTGGCACCGCTCGGCGAGGCCGTCCAAGCCCTGTGTGGCGGTTTCACCGTCAGTGCCGTCAATCGGCTGCAGGCCGGTGTCTACTTTGATTCCGGGTAAGATACCTTGCTCTTTCAAAATGTCCACGAAGGGTACTCCTGCCCTTGACGATTGAAATAGAGTCTCGTCGAACATGATTGTGCCGCTGATGTACTGCACACCACGGGCCGAGTGGTATGAGAAAGTTCGTCATATTTGGAATCTCTTCAGTACGTATTGAAGCAACTGAGGAGGGCAATTCCAACATTGATGAAACACTCGAACTGCAGTAATCATATACACTCCTGACTCGAAACCTTTCAAGGTGCGAGACCAAAGTTAAAGCAACAAATAGCTAGTCAATACATTCGAGAGAAAATCAATGGGGAGAGAGATCACATTGCCAAGGCCAGGGGCAGAATACAGCAGCTCTCGCCATGCTTGCCTATTCTCCACCGTGTTGTCTAATCCCACCGTCGCCAATCTGCAATTAAATCATCATACCTGTCAATTTCCCTCACAAACTGCAAAATTCACGCTTGTTCACCAATCCGCCATCCACCAAATCCCACACAATTCCAGAAAATCTCAAAACCAGCAATCGATCCAGAAAAACACCTGCTCTCTCACGCTCGCTCTCCGTCCCTCTCACTCTCTCTCTCTCACCGCGCACCCGAATTCACGCATTCCGAGAAAATTACCGTTTGCCAGTGGTTGCATTACTCTCATCCGAAGCTAAGATCCCCTTCCCAGGCGCTGAAATAAACGCCGCGGTCTTCTTCAACTCATTAGCATACGGATTCGTCTTCTCGAAGTTGGAGGTCATCACAATCTGAACAGGGGTAGTCATGGTCCTGAAGCTGCTACAGCAAACCTTGAAGGAGAGACAGCTCTCGACGCCATTTCCAAGGAACGCACTCCGGGTCGCAGCTGCCAGCTCCATTGCACTTCCTGCCGTGGGGCGATTCAAGCAAAGAAGAGCTGCGACGGAATTGAGACGCGGAAGCTGCGTAGAGCCAATTCATCTGCGCAGAGCAGCAGAAGTTGAGTGAAAGGTAGTGGTGGTAGAGGTGGTTGGGGTCGCGAGGGCGACGCTGGGAGGTGCGTTCCACTGGTGCAGAAGCCACAGCTGAAGATGAGTTTTCTGTGGAATGGGCGAGGTGAGGATGAACTTTGCAAAGCTTACGAATGATGCCTCCCCCTCCCTGCCTCCCCCTCCCTGCCTCCCCCCTGGATGATTCTCGTTGCCTGGATTCGGCTTCCTCGAAATGCTTCTGTTTCTGTTGTCGACTTCCACACTAAAAACTTATTCACTCAATATTGCACCAAGAATAGACCAGATAGTTTTGTAATTTTATCACCTCCGTGAACAGGGAGAAATTCCTCCCAAAACTAAATAAATTAATGAACAAATATTATCATTTTCTTTCTTTCTTTTCTTCTTTTGTTTGTGATTGGTTTATTGATTCTTCACTTGGATTTTGTTACTTTTAATTGTATTAACTAACGAAGATATTATGAACAAACTATTGAATACCTGAACTGTGTTGAATCTAACTTCAAAAAACTATATGAAATTATCAAAGGAAAAAATATATATATATATATATATATATTTACACAGTCACATGTATGTGAATTGGTTATAAAAAAAAGTTTTAAGTAAATTATATGTAACAAGAGATAGATATAAGACAAAAAAGAATTATAATTGCTATTGTCAATTACAAAAAAACTAAAGAATCTTAAATTAAGACTATAACACAAGATTATGGCTTTAATCTTGCTTCCATGTATATTAATTATTAAGATCTTCTAAAAGCTTTTTAAGAATTGTGAGACTTATGATCTAAATGTCCAAGCTACAAAATGTAACTTCCTAAAGTAAAAAACTTGTATGACAAGTTTTAATAGCCACATAGCATATCTACATTCAAAAAGAATCTAAAGATCTAATCTACATCCAAGAAATTTCTTTGGTTATTTATCTAAGATGTTTCTACTTCTACTTACTTCTATTTAATTAAATAACATAGATATTTGTTACATACAATTAATATATTTATACATATTTATATATAATTAATAAAGTAGAAGTTTTATTAAGACCAAAAAATACATTTAAAAAACTATTTTATTGATTAAAATAAAATAAAATAAAATAAACTAGAAAAATACAAACCAATTCCAAAAGATATGACATGGAATATCATGTTGATTAAAAAGATATTTTTAAGTGCAAAGAACTTTTTAATTATATAAGACCTTACAATAATGTTTATTACAAAGGTTGTGAGTGTATTCTGATAGATATATATATATATATATATATATATTTTTAATTATCTAAAATAATCTACTAGAATAAATAATTTCTAATATAAAGATAATAAACAAAAAATGGTTATATACATATATATATATATATATATAACATAGTTATTATGTACACTATAACAATTATAAAAAAATATTCTTAAAATATATACATTATATTGTAACCAATTTTTTTATTTTAAAGTAACTAATGGTTTATTTCAAATTAGATTTTTAAGAATCTAAAACTTAAAAATATATTCTATTGTATTTTAAAAATATATTATATCTATACCTATAGATATAAAAGATAATTAAAATTCGATTATTTTATATACTAGGTACCAAAATATAATTCACAAAAAGTAGATTGTAAGTGATGGATCTTACAATACATGTACATGATATTAAGGAAACACCGAAGATACTAAGTTGATTCTTAAAAGTTGCATTACTAAGATATTTTTAAATAGTTATTCTATATTAGTAAAAATACACATACATAATGTTAAATTTAAAATACAAAATATTATTGAAAATAAAGATAGTGGTCACAGATACACATCACTAAAGAAATCAATGGCTAAAAACAACCAAGTGAAAAAAAATTAACAAATAAACAACTAAAAATGACAAAAAAATTGATAGTTAATTAAAATGACATTACTTCTTTTGTGGCAATTAGACAAATAATCAATCTATCGATACCTATTGGAATATACAAGTCTAGTTTTAAAACAATTTTGTAGAAGGTTTGCATATGAAAAAATTAAAATGATTGTTCAGTGTGTACATTTATCTTTAGAAAAAAGAAAAATTGTTTTGAAAAATCACATTAAATTTTATAAAATAGCAAATAGATAGGTTATTGTAAAGAAGGCTTTACAATGATTACACAACAAAATTCTTCTTCTTGAAAGGCTCTGCATGGTAGTTAGCAGTTGAGGTCCGAGCACCAGTTTTATCTGGTGCCAAATTATAGTTAGTGAACTGGAGCTGCAGATACTGGACATGTAACATGTAACATTATGTAGATGTTGTACTGTAATTCCTGAAAGAGTACATATATTGTAGTAGTTATTCGCGGTTTCCACTGTGCGACTAGATTTCCTTGCTTCGTTCAGAAGGGAGGCAGTGGTAGTCTCAGAACCATTCAGATGTTCTCGACAGAGCTTAGTTCAGGCAATGTAGGTAAGTTAAAGGTCATCACTGACCACCACTACTGCATCCATCGCACAAAAGATAACCAGTATTGCAGTCACTAAGAGGCTATTCAAACAGTGAGCGCCGTTACACACCAGAGACGCTCACATATCTCATTACATGCACGGAAGTGCTACCGAGCTAGTGACAGGGTTTAGGACAAAGCTGATAGATCGCTCTGCATAATATATGATGGAAATCAGAGTAGTAGCGGTTAAAGCAAGAAAATCCTTCAGGGCCAGCAATTTGTCAACAACGCCTTGCAGCGTCAGGTCTCAAAGATTATTGACAAAATCATCAGGGTATGAGAAGCTTTAACATGTCATTAAGTCCAAACCCGAAGCTCTTACGACCATAAATGCAACTTAATAGGCGAATAAGCTTGACCAGACCCACGATCACTTCTCAATGAAACTAGCAGAGCAGAAACCTAGTTAGCAAGGCAACCTTAACCAGCAATATCTCACAACCACACACTCCATCGGAGTTCCAAACACCAACTACTCAGACGCAATCCACCACGAACAATAACTAAAACGTCACTACTCTCCGAAACACAAAGGGCGGAATACATTCCTCTAAGCCATCAGAGGACGTAACCACGAACAAAAGCACCGAGACAAATAGCATCACATAGGGCAATTCAGTGCAAACTTCACATAATAGCGAGCTCGAAACAATCGGAAGTAGAGGCAGACTCAACAATTCTGCTCGAGAATGCGGATTTGAAGAGCTTTATTCTGGGCGAAGCAAATTAGGGCTTGCCGAAGGACTCTGCAGTGGAAAACGATGTGGTATAGTTAAGCCAAAACGTTCTCGAGTTCTAACGTTCTCAGTTCCAGCCTTCTCACTTCATGTTGGTGAACCCATGCCATAGATACAATACGTAAAGGTTACAATGTTGTATTTCAGGAGAAGAACTTCAAAAATACCCATTACATTTATTGATGTGAATGATTTTTAAAAATTATTTACTTTAGCATAATTTCCTTCTATTAAAAAAAAAAAAGAGAATTGTTAGGTGGACACCCCGTGCCACACAGCCCCACATACACATAGTAATATCATTGTCATATCATTATTTTATATTTCATGCCCCCTTCCCATAATTGTGGACATAATAAGAAAATTAAAAAACTATGGTAATCAACTTTACTTAAACAAAATTAGTGATTTTAAAGATAATGTGACCAATCTGTAAAGTCAAGAAGTAAAACAAAAAAATTGATTGAAAATAAGTAAATAGAATATTTGCAACAAAATTGAAAACAAAATTCTATGTAAGTAAAAAATAATGATATGACAATGATATTACTGTGTATTGTGGGGGTGCATGGGATGGGGGTGTCCACCAAGCCATCCTCTAGAAAAATGATTATCCTTAGTACATTCTTTTGAGATTTAATTGATAGCTTGGTTAGTACATGTTTAAAACATCACAATTTGTTAATCTACTTTTGGACTTCATGTATTTATGAACTAAGTTTACATTTTACTCTGTACAAGTAATTTTGTTAATTCATTAAATCAATATTTTTTTTGTGAGCACATGTATACTATGATAGCACTTATATTCTACTAAAATTAAAATCACGTAAGTATAAAATTGAAAACAACGTTATCAATACTTATCAAATGCCTTTGATTTTTAAAACACTTGGCTATTTCTTTACCTTGTCAACATAGTTATGACTCAACGACTTTATTTTAACTCAGGTAAAAATCTACAGATCATCAAATTCCCACTTGCAGATAGAAATGAATAATAAAGTACATGATTTTCAAGATTTCTTGCCGTTGGAAGCAAGAAATGATAATTGTAAGAAATAAAAAAATTTGTAATGCTTTTATTTTATTTTATTATGACCATTGTTTGCAATCGATGATAAAATCATGTCAATTCATCTAAAGAAAACAAAATTTTACTAATGAATTGTACGTTTGTTACATCTGATGATCTGCTTTTTGACATGACCCTTATCTTCATCACTAAAATCTAATTTTACTAATTTATGACCGTAAATTCCATCACACATGACGTAATTGTGTGGCTATTTGCACAATGCTTGTTCACATGAATCCTCCCACTTTCATAATAATTGTTCGATTATATGTAACTGCGAACAATAAACAGCACTTGTAGAGGCACAACTTTACTATGTTTTATTGATTTAGTAAGAAAAAGAAAACACACAGAAGTTCAATACGTCAGGATTCAAAGCATCACTATTCCTGAAACTTTGGATTGAAGAGCTTATATATGTCCTTTTATTATCTCTTCATTGTTTGTCTTTTATGCAATATTCTTTCTCCCTTATTGTATAGGACTAAAACTATCTTTCATGACCTTCATTAATAGTGACCAGGAATCTCAAACTTGATAACACACTGTTAGCACTGCGCCTACTGTGCAAATGCTTAAAATCGACAAAACTCAGAATGCTTCCATACTTGACTAGTTTATATGAAGTCTAGTAATTTCTAACAGCAATGCTGTGATTACATGCTCAGATAAAGAATTGAAGTAAACTGAAGGAGAATCTGGGATTAACCCACTTCACAGAATATCAAAGTCACAAGAGAGCAATATCGATGATGTCAAGGACACAGCCCAGTGAAAAGACACTGAAACCTGCAGTCTTTGATAGAAATGATGATAGAAAAGCAGAAAAACCTCAATATTGAATTCAAACAACGTAGAATAACTTGACAGTAATGCAGGATATAACAAAGCAGTTCAGGTAGGTGACTAAACAATACAATCAAAGGGTGCGGAGAGTTGGATAAGCTAAGTCAGAATGGGCATGAGCATACTCCTTGTGCCCCTGGCCAACATGAATATTATGAAACGATACACACAAATCACATCCAGTTTCGAAGGCGAAAATTACATTAGGGTTAGAGGTCTTTCTAAAATGACAACAAAGGTGCTGCAAAAACCATATGATCAATGGAAACCTCCACGAAACTTCTACACGCCAATGGTTCCAACCTAGGAGACCGAACGTGCTGCCTCCCAGCAGTCATGTCGACATTACTAATGAAATTCAGTTAAATAGCCCACATGATATGATACCTGTCCCCGAGGCTGAGCCAAAGCGGCAATGAAAAAAAAAAAAAAAAAAAAAAAAAAAAACCGTTCAACCTACCCTAATTTCAACCACAAGAAATCGATTCGACGATACACGGTTTCGGTAGTTCTACCGATCGGCGAGATTAAAGACGCAATCAAAGATACACGATGTACCATCATGCAAGGCTAAGAGCATTAGACAATATGAGGAATCACCACATTCAGTGGGGCAAGGTACAAAAACGACAATGGCCCAAACCTTAACACTTTCCGCTGCTCCATCACCCACAACATTCCTCCTTCTAACGGCCTATCCGAGTGACGGCATCAGGGTCCCACTACAAATTTTCCATTCCACCACATGTTTGGCCTATACCAATGAAACCTGCGGTCCCAATAATCACCAGTTAACCTCCATACGCCGCACCCCCGCCTCCCCACTCCAGCTCTCTCTCTCCCTCTATTCGGTGGTGGGCATAGAGCGGATGATATCAGAATCGCCGGGGTCGGTAATGCTCAAAGTGCAGACACGGAAGTATTTCCCGCAGGCGGTTCCCAGGTCCACATTGTTACCGCTGTAGTGGTGCACTCCGGTCTTGGAGAGCATGGCGTAGTACTCAATCTCAGACTTGCGAAGAGGAGGGCAGTTGTTGGCGATAATCACGAGCTTACCCTTGCCACCGCGCAACGACTTGAGCGTCGTGGTGTAGCCCAGCGTGTACTTACCGGACTTCATGACCAGGGCGAGCCGATTGTTGATCGACTCCTGGGCCTTCTTGGTCTTCTTCACAGCCACCATGGTGTCCGAGATTTGCTTGCGGCGGGCCTCCCGCAGGATTCTGACGGGCGCGACACAGCAAAAGCTTGGTGATGGTGGTGCGTGTGGAGGAAGAGAGAGAGCGAGAGCTCCTGAGTTGTCTGTGTTAGCTTTGCAAGCCTCCACCCTTCTAAACCCTAATCCCGTCCCCCCATCTCCGTCTCCGCATCCGCGGTGCCTCATCTACCCTATGACCGTGTCTGCTGCACTGAACTCCGCCTCCTTCGATTGGTCTACTTCCCTTTGGAAACGAACTTGAAACCATTGAAATTTTCTTAATGTATAACTTTTAATAAGAATGTTTATGCAAAAATAAAAATGAAAATTCTAATGGAATCGTATTTGGATTTTAAATGTAAGTTAGTGTTTATAATTTTGATGTTCATATTATTTATTTAAGTTATAAAATGTAAATTATTACTATATTTTTTTATAATTTTTGGTTTTCTGGAAAAATAATTATATGTGAATAGTCATCCTTTGTATTTGAGTTTATGATAAAATTATTCATTTCTTAATAAAAAATTGTCAATAAATATTTGATGTATCATAATAGTTAAATCCTAGGATTATGAAATTTGCTTAGGGGTAATATGTTAAAAGCATGTTATTTATGTATAATGATATGCAGTATGATAATAAATTGCAAGACATTGTGATTGAACATGAAACAAAGAATCAAATTACAAGACTAAATAAGATAATAAAAAATAACACATAAACATGCCAAAAATAAAATACAATACCAAAAATTAAAGATGACATTCATAAATGATATAAATATAACATATAGCTGTAAAAATTGAACAAAAAAATATAAAAATTATAAAAAAAATTAATTTTATGATTTTTTTATGTCATATCTTAAATTTTTTGTTATTACATATATACATATATATATATATATATATATATATACATATATATATGCTCACGATTTATCTTTTTTAAGTTATACTATCTCGTGTATTATAAAATTTTGTAATATTAAAACTCATATTTTAAGATTTCATCAATATATATATATATATATATATATGTATGTATTTTTATATAAATAGTTTGTTGACAATATTTTTTAGAATTTCAATTTCATGAATATATCTTATATTTTATTTCTAAACAAAATAAAGATAAATTATTATTAACAAATTTTATTCTATGATAATCGTTATACACTTGAACGCTCACTTTCAAGCTTGTAGTTGCAAGTTTAAGGTACATATTGTCTTGCTTCCTTATACTATGGCAACTTAATCTTACGGAAGCTTTTAATAAATATTCTAAAAACTATATAATATCTTTGAAGTCTAATGAATCTTTAATAGAAACATGTAGAAGTCTATAGTAGATTTTAAATGACCACATCAAGCAATAGAAGCTTGTAGAAGGAATTTAAAGATTGTAAAGGTTGCTAAAGATTTATAAAAGTTAACAATTTATTTAAGAAGTTTAAAAAATTTTAGAAAATTTTAAAAGATGTTTAAGACACAATTTACTTTATGTCTAATAAAGAGCTTATTGGATCCTTTTAAAGATATCATGAGAACATCCATGGAGATTTAGTTCTTTTATTTGATTTTTTTGGTTAGAATCCTATAAAATATTCAAATGCATTTTAAATTGATAATTAAAATTTTTTAGGATGGATTTTTTTTATAATATTTGAATAAAATAAAATAAGAAAGATTCAAAATATTAATACAAATAATATATTTGAGGTTGTATGCATAAATTTACAAAAATAAATTAGTATGATTAAAATCATACAAATATTGTATTAAAAAAAATGTCCATTCAAACCTAATAAAGATATCTCATATCTTATTCTCAAGTATTAAAATAAATACTAAAAACCAAATTAATATTTACTTTGAATTTCTTCTCAATAAACTTCAAATATCTGTTCTAAAATTGATTCACATTCAATTTTTGGGTTTCATGCATGTCATAGGAATTCTTACTAGATTCTAATATTCCAACATGAATGTTTCATGTTTTGTTTAAGTGTTCAAATGTTCAATGAATTCTCAATTTTGGTGCAGTTTCAATATTGAGACTTGGGGTGAAGAGAAAAACAAATACATAAAAGAAAGAACAATATAAAACACATCAAAAACTTTGAATTGGTTACTACTGACAACTTTATTTTCTTTGAAAGCATCTTAAAAAAACTCCTTAGGATGGAAGTGTTACCTTGAGTTTGTGCAAGTATTGGAGTAGGCATGGTAGATCAAGGTTATGAAAGAATTTTCTTAGCCAATGAATACTGACTGAAAATCACTACCACCTTACAAGACCTGACATAACCTAAAACTGGGTTTAACCACAAATGACAAGTGGATACTTATGCCTCTTCACTATGTTGGATTTCAATGAGATGTTGCAGTTTAAGCGAGAACTTTGTCGGTTTTGAATGGCTTCTTCTTCACCCAATCGAAATCTTTGACAGCACGATCTACCACTGTATTTGCAATTGCTAACGATGATGTACATGCAGGAGAAGGTGCATTTCGCACATTAAGAACAACCCCTGACGACCCATTTTCAAACAGAAAGTTACCAATGATTTTCCCCGAGTCGTCGATTGCTACAGCATGAACTCCGGCCCAGCCATGAACTGTGTGCTCCACCTCCAACTTTGGACAATACCTGTATTATTGACCCACAAACGCTTTAAAACATCAGCATAAACAGTGCCGATGGCAGTGAAATAACGGAAGCTAATTCACCATTAAAAAAAACCATGAATTACATACTAGAGACAGGATGATAAGAAACCATCTAGAAAAACAGTTTTAATCTCAGTCAGCGACTCAGCTGACAACACTCAGTCTGCAAACTCCAGAACGGAAACATTCTTTCACAAAGCTTCAGCTGTCAACCAACTCAATTCTTGTTCCAATCGCAGATCATGCGGACGAACCAATACAGTCTAAAGTAAGATAGACATTACAAGGGGAGAAGTTCAAAGATTACCGTTTAGCTTCTCCCACGAAGGCACGAGTGTTGAGGTCGCGCCATATTTCTTGAAAGACAATGCCAGGGTTGCCAAGTACTAACTTCCACAACCCTTTGTTGATGGCGAATAGGAGACTGTCCTTCATGTTAACCTTCCAAAACTTGTAGCCCTCCTTTGACAAGGCTAAAGCAGAATTGGGGCCAATAAGGACTCGACCATCCACGCGCGGAGTTAGGTGCACGCCGACCATAGGAAATCTGCAATTATAAGAGCATTGCATCAACCTCCATGCATGTTGACGATGAGGTGAAAAGATCTTATTATGAATCATGAATCAATATCCAATAATCCTCGACAAACAAACTATAAGAAAAAGGGGGGAGATGCGGCGGTGACGATCGAAAGCTAGAGCCAAGAGCGAAGGGTAAGGAAACGAACTTGGGGTCAGGAACTGGATAGATGTTGTGAGTGATGAGATTGCGATATTCCGGCCTGAGCTCGTGATAGGTACCCCTAAATGGGAGAACCGTTGGACCTTTTGCACCCCCTGCCATACTGCCCACATAGTCGGCTTGAAGACCCCCACATGTAATTAGCCACTTCGCTTTGACCTCATCACCTGCCTTGCTTTGCAAAGTCACCCCTCTGGAAGCATCTGCATCAATCCCGATCACCTCAAATCTGTTGACAGGAAACAGAACAACTTATTAACTACACATACAGTTTCTCAATGATGGCAAACTTCGAAGGAAAGAGTATGATTAGGTCATATTTACGCTCAGTAAGGAGTATCTGGATGTGCAAAACCCATAAATGAGTAAGAAAAACATCTGGTACGCTCTTGACTAAACAACTGAAATAAAACTGTAAAAGAGGTACCATTGTGATTAAATTCAATCCATTCAGAGCAATTAGGAAACCAAATAATGAAAATGAAGACAGGTGCCAAGCTAGTTTTTGAGGTTCAGAAAATTGCAACTTGAGCGTTAAACCTTAATTTTTGTTAATCATTGTATTACTCCAAATATAAAAAACAAAACCGGTTGCGATGTGATTGAAAGACGTTCATGCAGACATACACCGAAGGAGTATGCGTGCGCGTAATGTCGACAGCTTACCCAGTCCGAATTTGGCCGCGCCCGGTTTCAAGTACATCCTCGGCGTATGAACGTCCAACCTTGGCATAATCTACGATTCCAGTATTGGGGGAATGCAATGCACGAAGAGCACGGACATTGGGTTCAATGTCCAAAATCTGCTTCGGGGAGAGAAGCTCTAGTCCTTGCACACCATTCGCCTTTGCACGCTTGTAAAGGTCGTCTAGAATGGGAAGTTCGGATTCACGCGTGGCAACGATGAGTTTGCCAACGCGCTTATGAGGCAAGTTTTTCTTTTCGCAATACTCGTACATTCGGCGAGCCCCGTCGACGCAAAGCTTCGCCATGTCACTTCCAGGTTCATAGTAGATGCCCGCATGAATCACCCCACTGTGCACATTCCACATTACAACCCACTCGGTGATCCCACTCATACACCATATTTACGGAACGAGCTACCCTCGCTCCACTACTCAATGAAATTGATAAGGAGGGAGAACACCAACAGCAAGTAAGAATTGGAACCGAGAGTGGGTCCTAAGCGCGTTTTCTTGGCAGACGGCCGGTAAGGTTCTAATCTGGCATTGCTAGGCAGTGGAACTCAGTTAAATCGCACCTATTATGAGAGGTTTGGTGCTTCACAATATCCTGCTCCTTCTCGACCACCACAACTTTGGCACTCGAAAACCGATTTACGATCTCACGTGCTGTAGCCAAACCCACGATCCCACCGCCTATAATAGCTACGTCAGCCTCTCCATTTTTCAAGTCCCCTCTAATACTGCTGCTGCTGTTGCTCCTTCGGCTTTCGCAGAACGACACCATCCGTTGGGGGACAAACCCCGGGACATCAGCCAACCCAAAAGAACATCCCCTGACGAGTCTTAGTCCTGACCTACCAATCGACGGCAATTTTCCACTCTGAGCCATGCCGATCGAATTAATTACAAAAAGAATATGGATCCTCTTCTTGGCTAATGTTTGCTTCGCCACCAAAACTGCACCGGTTGGCCGAATTGTCGACCTAAAATTAGACAGAGCTTAAGCAGCCGAGTACGAGCTTACTTTCACGGAATCCTGCCTCTTTGAACATGAACCTGCTATCAACAAAAAATGTTGAGCAATGAATCAGGACATTCCCAAAGGCCCTCATGCGTGATCGGCAGATGCAAGATCAGAACAACTACTCGGTCCAACACTCACTTTCGCTGCGTACCATAATTCAACGTAAAAGAGTGTATTCAGATGCACTTTCTCTATCCAAATCAATCGCACCCAAACTCCACATCGCACAAGTAGAACAGAAAAAAAAGGTAACTCCGTCAAAGAGAACATTGACTTGACTTCAAATAGTTTCAGTCAACGGTGGACGAACCATAACGCCACGAGCTGCAAAGGACACACGTGTAACCCAGCATACGCATTACAATCCCCGACATTGCGTAACACACGTGAACGTGAACCTCAAAATCCTAAACAATCTGTCTGACGATCGCGAGAACACTTCCTCCCCCCGTCACCACCTCCAGAAATCGAGCAAACTCAAGAAGAGAAGACCGAGCAAGACAATTCAGGAACAACCGATGCGATCTAAACGCTACAAAAACACTCGAAAGTGTGAAACAACAGCAGAAGTCCGATCAAACAAGCAAAGAAGACGCTGAGGAAGAGTACCTGGCCCTTACTAACCGTTACGACCTCATATCTGCATCGCCATAGTGCGCATGCAAGCCCGTGATGCGAAGTTTCTACGCTGCATCGTAACGAAATCCAGGAGTGGGTGCGAGGCTCACGATCGAATGCATCTGAAGAAATTGGATGGCACTTGTACGCTGCATGGTGCGAGAACATCATCATCGTCACCACCACCATCACCGAGCAAGAGCACAAGTCGTCGTTGCTGGGTCCCCCGTCGCCGGGGTCTCCATCCCTCTCGCCCCGTCCTCGGGGCCCAAGAACAAACGAGGGCGAGGAAGAAACCAGTGCTGTGGCGTGCAGATGGCTGGCTCGGTCCCGGATTCTCGACAGGGGTCCGGCTTTCTTAACAAATTCTCGCAGGTTTCGTGGTCCTTCCAGCGCCGGCACTCCAAGTGGCAAAGACTTACCGAAGCTGAGTCGGCGACGTCCCCCGATGGCCTTCGTTCAAACAGGGTCGCGTCAGACGCCTCGGTTCTCATAATTTCATCCACATTCACAACTCTGTGCTCGTCTTCATTCATCCATAGTGGTTGACACCAGAGATCTTCCTTTTGTTGACCACATTATGCTAAGCTTGCAATTATGTGCAAAGCATTATTGGATGGCTTTTGAGTGACTATTTCTTGTCTCTCCTTATCATGTATTTTTTTAGCCATTTTCCTATTATCAAACAACTATGATACTTTGAAACTTTAGTCCTACAATTTTGAAAAGATGCACATGTGTCAAAAAAATTGGCATGATTTTTTTACAAGAGTAAAAATAAATTTATTATATGAGAGTATATTTTGAGAATTGATATTTCCACCCAAAGTTATACTATTTCCACCCAGCATGGTGTTGTACCTACCACATTACCATTGTTATTGTTGTTGGTGTTGTAGTTTTGTAATCTGTTCTCAAAGACAAGTTTGCTTTGATCAATGTTCCAATGAAGCAACCTTTTGTCTTTATTGACAATGGAATCCAACATGGTGGGACTATTTTTGGTAGCAAGATCCAACACCTATGCAATCACTATAACTCATTAGATAGGGGTCTTGAGAGAGCACAAATTTTTCTTTCAAAATACCCAAGTAAAGCTATTGCTAAAATGCAATAAGTCACAAAACCAAAATGATAATGGTAATGTGGTGGATGTAATCCAATACTAGGTGGAAATACTAAAAATCTGGATAGAAAAATCAATTTCTTATTTTTTACATATTTTAAAAATTGATTATGTAAGATATTATATTACTAATTATGATTTGTATTAAATAAATAACCTCTTATTCTTTTTGATATATGCTTATTTTTATCAAAAATATCTTATTGATAAAAATTATTAAAAATTATAAAAAACTTTATTTTTAATTTTTTTAAAAATTATGTTACAATCAAATTATTATATTATATTTTTAAATTTTTTTTGATTTTCTTAACTAGCCCTTTTATTTTTTTAAAAAAATTTTGTTTTATATATTTTTCTATTAAAATTATTTTTTTGTTGTATAAAATTTAAATCTATAAAATTTTTTATTCTATAATTTTAAAAATATAATAGAATTTTTTATTCTATATTTAAATATAGAATTATATTTAAATTTATAAATCATAAAAATATCTTTTAGAACAAATCAAAGAAAAGTTTTTATAAGAAGGTTATTATTGGAAAAAAATCAAATCATCTAATATTTCTAATCACTGAAGAACAATATATATTTAGGAGGTAAGGCGAGAGGCATTAAATTTTAAATATTTTGATTGATTGAAATTGAGAAACCTCCTTAATTTGGCTTTGTATTTTAAAAAATACTTTTGAAGATCCTAAAGAAAAAAAATGACATAAAATATACTTTTTTCCTATATGATATGAATAGTCTATTAGATCTATCTTAAATAAGTGGTTTTTAAAAAAGCTAAAAAAGTTATATTAAAAATATTTAAAATAGCTATTAAAAAATAATAAATCAAGTTTTTTTATACTTATAATTATTTGAATTAAGATATTAGCTAAAATATTATCTAAAAAGTAATTTTTTATACTTTTTATATGAATAAAATGGTTTGATCTATTTTATAGCTTTTTCTCATTTTATACCAAATCTAAACAATAAGGCTTATAAAAGACGCCTTACAGTATATAGCATTGGGTGCCAAGCCATGTCAGATTAATATTATAGTAGATTAGTTTATATTTTATTAGTCTACTTTGTAATTATTGATTTTTTTATCTATTTTACTATTTTTCATCTGATATGTGATTTCATCTATTGAGGATTTAAGGTTGTAGTGGAGAAATCCTTTTTGACTTGGTAATCTTGTCAAGTTAAGATTTGTGAGTATTTTGGAGAGCTTGTTGTTGTTAGTTTTGCTTGAAGATGGTGGATTAGCCATTTAGTAAAGCTTAACACTTTCTACATACATTTACATTCTTAGATTCTCTGCTAATGGACTGAAAGACATTTGACTTGTATTGTTATTGTTTATTTTTCACTTGACAAAAATGCCTTCTTTGATTTATTATGTAAGACAATTTTAAGAAGGATTATATTTTTTATTCTATTAGTTTCACTTTTATACATACTTTGAGCTAAAAAGATAGCATGTAATATGAGCTTATTTAGATTTGTGAAAAATTAAAAATATTTGAAGATTTTTTAAAGAAAATTAAGGATTGAAGTTGAAGGTGGAGGCATTGGAATAAGATGTTGGAATACTCTCTACATTGTTGCAATTGCAATTTCATCCATATCGCATAGTTTTATTTGCAATGCACAATTTTATCTACAATTAAATATCAATCTTAAAATTTCAATTTTGAAGGCCTTACATATCCAAATTGAATGAAATTTATACCTATATAATATAAAATTTGTCAAAGAATCTAATAATGTAGTTGGTTTGGCAATTGGATTTCATTTTCAATCCTAAGTGATGGTTTTTATAGATTGAATGGTATTTTTGAACATCAATTTCTTAAATTTTTTATAAATATTACATATGGAAGTTTAAATTTTTTTTTTAAAGTATCTTTCTTTGATTTTATTATAAAAATTACTACTTGTGCTAACCTATTATATGAGTATATTAGTGGCTTTATTTTATTCTTTTAAATTTTACACTTTGTTGTTAGAAAGAAGATCCAATTTTGTTCTTTAGATTTTATTTTGGTATCTTTTTCAGTAGCAGGTATGGTTGTTGGGGATTTTTGATGTTGTTCTATTTTGAATTGTATTAATTTATGCTAGGATATTATAAAGATAAAGTTGAATTAATGGCTAATAAGATTTTTTTATAAAGTAGTTGTTAAATATGTGATGACCCAAAAGTGATGACTAGTAAATTACAAACTTTGGTAGTGATTATAGGTACAATTTGTCCTTTTATTCTTTGATAGTTGTAAGTTTTTGGTAGTCAAGTTTATGGTATAGATTAAGAATCAATATTATATATTTTTCTCATTAGATTATTTAGAAAATAATCCCACCAATGATTTTGAGCTAAGATTAGATTTTAATAAGGCTTTTGAGTCTATTTTTATATAAAACACCAATTATAGGCTTCAAATTTGGAATATAGATACACTTAATAAAATGGAAGATGATCCTTATATTAAGATATAAGATTGATTTTATAAGCACACTAGCAATATTTCTTTACTTGATTGAAAGTTCAAATTCTAAGCTTAGATCAAAGAGAAGTACCAATAGTCCACCACTTTTAATGAGTGATATGCCTTTGAATTTTTCCCACACCATCTAAAATATAAGGCACTACAAACTTACAATTATTGGATAAACAACCATACCAAAGAATTGTGCAATATAAAAACATACTTATATACTTATGTAGAGCTTATTGTAACTTTCAAAGAAGATGCCATGAAAAGTTTGATTTTTATTATCAAAGAATATGAGGAGTTTAAAAAAGAAGGTAGACCGCCTTCTAATAATGCCTAAATTAAAGGCGTGATAGTGTTAAAAAAAAACAACATGCTACTTGCCATGTCACAAATGGCTTAAGCCATGTGAGTACTTTTGATTGCTATGGGAGAACCACCACTTTTTGAATCATTTTTTTTGTTCATTGTACATTTAGATATTGAATATGGAAGATTTATTTGTGACTAAATACAACACATGTAAGACTTTTGATGTGAAAAAGAAGATACTTCTTATACAATGTATATACAATTGATAAGATTTATAATAGAATCATAGAATATATTTGCTAAAAGCTATCAAAGCATGTCGTGGCAAGATCTTCTCAAATGTTACAACGGTGAAGTCAAAACATCTAAAAATGACACATGTTTATTTTTGTGATAATCAATTATATGGAGTTGTGATTATTCAACTTGGATAATGCTTGTTCTTTCTTATATTGAGAATCACTTCCTTCTTCCAACGCCTTCTTTTTTCTTGTTGTAATATTTTATAATATTTAAGCATAAAAAATTCAATCTTAAGGAACTATAATTTACATTATTATTATTTTTAGACTATACTTTATAAGCTTAGATTTTAATATGTAAGATCCACCTTATCTATTAGAGATATACACTTCAAAGGTTCATAAAAACTTCTAAAACATTCTAGAGGTTTTAGAGTTAGTGAAAGTGAGTTGAAAAGCTTCTTAGTTGGTGAAAGTAGCTAGAGAAGCTTTGTAGTTAGTAAAAGGAGCTCGAGAAGCTTCCAAGTTGGTAGAAAGAGTTCAAGAAGCTTTCCAATTGGTAGAAGCTACTCAAGAAGCTTCTTAATTTGATAGAAGCCACTCAAGAAGTATTATAGACAAAGATATGTATGGAAGTCAAGGCTGAAAAGTTCTTCAGTCTTGACAATGTATCTCTTAGATTTCTAGCTCATCTTTCTTGATGTTGTTCATATATTCATCTAGTTAATTCAAGTTCTTGTTGATTTCTTCTTAAAACCTTCTTCTAATTCAAGTTTCTTCCTTTGTATTATTCTGTTCTTGACAATTTATTAAAACTAATCTTATCTTCAATATCACAGTTGGATTCTTTTTGTTAGAAAGTAGATTACCTTACTTTTTGAAGGTATACCAATATTTTAGAGATTGCGGATTATCTTCCTCTAAACTAATATTTTTTTCATCACAATATTTGAGCTTTATCTTTCTTATGAGATAGTAGATCACCCCTCTCTTTGAAGGTCTTAAAGCATTTTAGAGGTTGTGGATTACCCTCCTCTAAATTGATATTGTTTTCTTAAAGATTCATTTTAAAAAAAAAAAAAAAAATAGTTAGAGGTCAAGACATTAATATGGCTAAATCTTTTGAGTCTAAGTTAGATGCCAATATAAGAACTCTTACTATTTTATCTATTAGGACTATAGAGATTGAAGGGGTTGTTGCAAAACTTCATAATGACACAACATTTGGAGTACCACAATTTAAACTACACATATTTCCAACTTCTATGTTTGAGGACGTAGTAGTGTCAATGCTAAAAAAATCCATTTATTTAGCAAAGTAAGGAGCCTCAAGTTAGTCTTTTGGAAAAATATAATGGTACATATTCAAAGTTTTAAGAATTTGATGATAAAATTTGATTAATAATGGTTGATATCTGACAGAAGAATCATAGGTTGGATTAGTTGGCACATTGCTTATAGGACAAGCATTATCATGGTTTGATCTCTTCTTTGACAAAAGATTACTAATTTTGAGAAACTTTGAAGTTTTTATGGAAATATTTACAAAAGTATTTGATATCACATACATAAGATTTACTCCAATAATTATCTAATTAATATAGAAGTAGATAAAATAAATTAATTTGATAATATTTTATAGAGAAGCTTCTTAGAAGCTTCATAAACGAAAAATCACCTTTATACATATTTATAGGTGATTGATAGGTTAGAAACTTGGCCAACAAGCTAACCACATGTCACATATATTTATAGCTTGTGGAACAAGCTAAGTACGTGGCGCACATATAAGAAACTTGTCTTACAAGTTTGACATGTATTTTATAAATTAGACACATATTAGAGGTCCTATAAAATGCTGCCATGTAGTTCTTAGATAAATAGTATATATAGAGACAAGAATGAAGCCTTCTTCACTCTTATCAATTCTTTTTTTATTATTAGTCTAATTAAAGAATCTCATGTATTTTCTAATCTTTGGCAATAGCTATTCCAATTTCTTCTTGAATATACATACTTCTTTATTTCTATCTTATTATTTTTCTTTGACATAGTATTTACTAACTTATGTATGTGTTTTAGTTTGTGTCTTTGACAAATTCACAATAGTGAAGATTATAATATCAGAGCTTTGTCTTTTTTTAATTAAAAGTGGATTAGTTCTTTCTCTTGATAAGACATAAGGATATTAGAAGTTGTGGATTATCCACTTCTAAACTAATATTGTTTCTAGAACTTTTTCTTTGTTGTTTGGATATTTTATTTTATAATAAGAATAGATATATTTTTTTTTCTTTCTATTATGGTATCATGGAAGAGCATGCTAAAATGAAGAGTGCAATGGCATAAATGTAAGAAAAGATGAGAGAATTAATGTTCGCAATGTATCAATTCAATGCACCACCACAAGGAGCAATAAGATTAGCAGGAAGTGAAGATATAGAGATGATTCAAGCTGCTTCAAGCTATACCACTTCACTTATAAATGAACACCATTCAAGCATCAAAGAACCAAAAATTAGTTTGCTAGAGAAGTTCGATGGCACCAGATCTAAATTTTGAGGATTCATCAATCAAGTATTATTGGCGATTGAACTTCAATCCCAAAGCTATCTAACCTAAGGGATATAAGTCAGGTTTATTAAAACACTACTGTCAAGCTTTGCTTTATTATGGTTTTCATCCTTTTTTGAACGACATGATCCAATATTGGATAATTTGGAGGCATTCTTAATAAAATTTTGATCTATGTATGAAAAACGTGATACAATTTGTATCATAACCAATAAGAGCTGCATCTTGTAACAAGACAATCAATCAGTGACATCATATGCTTCACAATTTTAATAATTAGTAATTGATACTAAGTAGAATGATGCTACACTTATTAGCCAATTTTTCTATGGATTACAGTATGAAGTAAAGAAATTGATGCTCAACTTATCTGATCCTTAGATATTGAGTCAAATAATTGATTTTGCTGTGAAGTGTGACAATCGGCTTTTTGAATTTCAATCTGAGAGTCGCATAAAGAAACGTGAATGTTACTATAATACAATAGTAATATCAATGCCTTCTCAATATATACATTCAAAAATAGAAGACATACAAATCAATGCAATGTATATTAAATTTCTTATTAAACAAAAAAAGACTTGTCATCATCAAGAAGGATTGTGTTTATATTGTAGAGAACCTAAGCATATTGCTCAGTATTGTCCAAAGAAATGATGCAACCACAAAATGAGGAATAGGGCTATCAAAGAAGATAATATATCAGAAAATGAGTTTGTCCAGCTATAATAGGGACCATTGTCGTATGGCATGAATTTTTGTCTAGGAATACACTAGATACCTAGTTGTAGAGAATTTATTTGAAAATTATTGGCAAGAGTCTAGAAAGTAATTTGTCCTTAATAAAAAAGACAAATAATACAATGATATCACAAATAATAATTTTTATTGGTAAATATTTCTATATTTAAGTAGGTTTGTACAAAAAGGTTCAAATTGCCACAAAACCTTTCAAAACCTTATTCATCCACAAGGACTTATGTCTTTTTGATCTTTAGAGTCCAATAATTCTTGATCGAACTACTCAATTTTTATACTATTTTTTCTAAAATATAGATAATATTCTTAAATTTTATTATAAAAAAGAATCAACCATAAATTCATTTTTGATTGTCCAATATCTCAAAAATCCTAGTAGGTGCTTAAAACCCTAGCTCAGAGACACCTAAGCATTATTTTCCTCATATCTCACAAATCCAAAATCTTAGTGCTATAAAATTTTTATACATAGTCTTGTGACATAAATATATACACTTCTAAATATTTTGAATAAAAAATCTATCAAATTGCCTAAGATATAGTTCAAAATATAACCACTAGTTAAGTAGGGTTACTTATTATCCTTAGCTTATAAGCACTAACTTTAACTCCTAATATCTCCTTCATTCTAGCTTGGATTTCATCAAGCTACATATAAAAAGTGTAGTAAAAAAAGTGCTCTTTTTAATTCCAATTGCGGATCCTCTATTGCTTTCTATATGCGTAAGTTATACTCAAAAGACTGACAATAGATACAATTTCAATATCTTAACTATGAGCGCCTATATCTCTTTCATAAAAAGTCCAAATTACACAAAATTTGTATCAAAATTATATCAAGAAATCCAAATTTGCTGACCATAGCCTTTGAGGTTCAACTCTTTTCTAGAAACAAATCCTAATCTCTAATAAACTCTTGAGCAACCTCCTTGAAGTCCATTGGGCATGATTTTTGGCCAATAAGAATAGAGACTTCTATCATCTATCTCCATTCATTTACATGGATGGCTTAACTACCCCTTTTCTAATCCTTATTCTTATAAAATTTATATAATATATGCTCTAAATATCAAATAAAAGAAGTAAATAAGATCTTAAGGATCACCATTGTTTAATAAAGATGATTTAAGATACATCAAAGTTACTATCAATATAAAATTAATTTCAAAATTACTATCAAAAAAATAAAAAAGATTGTATAAATTTCAATAATAATATTTTTTATAGATCTTTTCTAAATTAGTAACTTAACCACACTCTATAATCAATAAAATCTACTATTATAGCTTTCACTTAATATTAATAAAGCCTATTATTATTATTGTATATAATCTTTGAATAGATTGGATTTCTTATAGACTTGATTTTTTTCAAAGCATTAATAAGAGTTCCATAAATCAAGTAATAAACCATAAGCCTAGTATAATAAAATTCATACTTATAGGTACAAAAGCTTTTATGAATGAAGCAAAAAAAAAATCATCTTTTGCTATTTATGCTACACCTATTTTTGATAGTGGAAGGACTTCAAGTGGCATTCCAAGCCAATATCAAAATTATCAAGACATTTTTGAGAAAAAAAATGCAGACATTCTTCTAAAGCATCGTCTATATGATTGTTTAATTGATCTCAAAGAGGGAACTCAGCCTCTATTTGGACCAATTTATAATCTATTTCATAATGAATTGGCTGAACTCAAGGAATACATTGATGAAAATTTGGCCAAGAATTTCATACGCCATTTAAAATCTCCAACAGGAGCTCTTATTTTATTTGTAAAGAAGAAAGATAGGTCACTATGGATGTGTGTAGATTATTGAGGGCTCAAAAGATTACCATCAAGAATAGGTACCTTCTACCTTTGATATCTGGATTTCTTGATCAACCAAATCAAGCTATGATCTATACAAAAATAGATCTAAGAAGAGTATATAACTTAGTGGACATCAAAAAAGGTGATGAATGGAAGACTATATTTTAACCAAGGTATGTATAATATTTTTTGAGATTTCTCAATTATTATCAAATCTTTATCAAGAATTTTTTACAAATTGTAGCTCCACTAACACGCTTAATTTATAAGGACAAACTCAAGTGGAGCAAAGAAGCAAAAGTATCATTTGAAGTTTTGAAGACAACTTTTACTTCTGTACTAATCTTGTATCTCATTGATTTTTCTATGGCATTTTTTATAAAAACAAACACATTAGACTTTGCTTTGCGGGTGGTATTGTCATAAATGGGAGTAGATGACAAACTCCACCCAGTAGCTTTTTCTTCTAGGAAATTTTCAGCAACAAAAATCAACTACAAAATCCATGATAAAGAATTTCTTGCAATTATAGATTCTTTTTAAGAATGGCATCACTATTTGGAAGGCGCTTCTAATCTATTCATTATATATACAGATTATAAGAACCTCAAATATTTTATGTCAATACGTATGTTGAATCATTACCAGGCTTGTTGGAGCATGTCTTTATCAAGATTCAAGTTTAATATCACCTATTGGCTAGAAAAACAATAAGGTCTGTCCAATGCCCTTTCTAGATGTTCTTATCTTGTACCAAAAGAAGGAGATTTGGCTTTTGATCAACAAAAAATGATCCTCTTGATGCCAAAGTAATTTCATCTTCGAGCAATGAAATCAACATTAATTATTGATTCTATTTTTGTCAAGCAAATCCAATCCAATATGTCTTTAGATCTTCTTATCCATGAGACTAAGAATAATTCATCTAAGTCTCATGATACTTCCAAGTTTGAGTTCAAAAATAATTTGCTCTATTTTGAAAGATGCTTATATATTCCAAAAGGTGCAATACAACTATGTGCTTTGGAAGCTCGTCACAACCTTTCTACGGCAGGACATTTTTGATATAATAAGACTTTGAAGCTAATATCAAGAGATTTTTGGTGGCCTCAAATGTGAAAGGCTATTAAAGAATTTGTACAATTGTGTGATATTTGTTTAAGATTGAAAACTCCTCGTCACCAATCTTATAGACTTCTCCAACCATTACTTGTATTAGAGCAAAATTGATCTTTTGTTTCTATAGATTTTATCACAGATCTTTTAAAGTCAAGTTCATATGATTCTATATTCGTGATTGTAGATTGTTTTACTAAGATGGTATATTTTATAATATGTACAAAATTTATTACTAATGAAGAAATAGCTAATCTTCATAATATCTATTGCTATCATGGATTATCAAGGGATATTATATCACATAGAAGAATACAATTTGTATCGAGATTTTAGATGATCTTTTTCAAAATATTGAAGGTAGATATAAAATTATCTTCAAATTTCCATCCTCAAATTGATGGACAAACGGAATGTGTAAATCAAGTTTTGGAGCAATATTTGAGATGTACCATCAATTATCATCAAGATGACTGAACAACTCTTTTGCCATTAGCAGAGTTTATTTATAATAATTTGATATATTTATCTACTCCATTCTTTGTAAATTATGGTTATCATCCATGATTTGATACTTTTGACTTTTCAAAAGCTGATAATCTTGCGACAAAAGATTTAACAAATCAGTTGTCACAGCTACATGCAACAATGAAGGCACAATTAAAGAAAGTTCAAGAATGACAAAAAATTAATGTAAATGTCTATCACAAGGAACAACCTCGATTTCACATTGTTGTGGCAAAAGTTTGCTTTGGATAGATGCAAGGTCTATCTTTGCAATCAAGTTGGATCCAATATGCACAAACCTTCTTAAGTTTTTCTTTTTTGTAATCACAAAACCATGTGTGTAATAAACCAACAAACCAGAAGCTTGAAAATTTGTAAATTAAGATCCAGCAGTTTAAATAAGTTCAAACTTTGGAAATATAGAATTCATTGTTTTAGTCATTTTCACGAAAATTCTCAATGATGAATTCATTAGTGATCACTAGATATCATCAAATATTAGCAAATAATTTTATAAATGTCACGGACACAAATTTTAGATTTGAAGTCTAAACAAGAAGTTCAAGAAGAACTGGCAGGAACTGGATTAATATCACGGACACAAAATATAGACTTGAAGTCTAAACAAGAAGTTCAAGAAGAACTGGCAAGAACTGGATTAATCAGATGAGTACAAAAACAACACCAGAGAGGTGAGCTAAAGCTCCAAGAGATGTGTTGTCGAGACTGAAGAACTCTTCAGCCTCGACTCCAATATATACTCCTACCTAGGAAGCTTCTCAAGCAACTTCTACTAACTAGGAAGATATTAGAAGGCTCTGGAAGGTTCTAGAGAGTTCTAGGAAACTTCTAGAATATTTTAGAAGGTTCTAACAAGTATGTCCTTAATACTAGGAAGATATTAGAAGGCTCTGGAAGGTTCTAGAGAATTCTAGGAAATTTCTAGAATATTCTAGAAGGTTCTAACAAGTATGTCCTTGACAATAAGTCAAAATCAAATCAAAAACTTAAAAATTTATATTTTTAGATGTAGCTAATTAAATAATTTTAAAATTTGAGAATAAAAATTTCATACCTTTGATTATTGTCACAAATATTTTGAATCATGAATTCATAATCAATCGTTAGATATCATCAAAATATTATCAAGTGACTTTAAAAGCCAAAACCAAATTGAAAATTTGAAATTCATATTTCAAGATCTAATAGTTTAAATAAGCTCAAAATTTGGGAATATAAATTTTATACCTTTGATCATTGTTACAAAATTTTTGAGCCATGAATTCATTATCAATTGTCAGATATCACTAAATTATTAACAAGTGATTTTAAAAATTAAAACCAAATTAGAAACTTAAAAATTTATATTTTTAGATCTAGCTATTTAAATAAGCTTAAAATTTAGGAGCATAAAAATTACATCTTTGATTATCATCACACAAAATTTCTACTTCAAATTTGTTGCTAAACGATTGGTATCACCAAATCCTTGAGAGGTACTTTTGAAAGTAAAATCAAAATTAGAAACTTGAAAATTCATATTTTGAGATCTAGCCATTCAAATGAACTCAAAATTTGGAAACATAAAATTTATATCTTTGATCATCAACACACAAAATTTCCGCTCCAAATTCAGAGCCAAACGACTGGTATCATCAAATCCTTAAAATGTACTTTCAAAGTCAAAATCCTACATGCCTGAGAACAAAATTTGCCATTTCTCCTTAATCAAAGTCTCAATTGATATGAGATTTTAGACATAGACTTTTCATAGTAAAATTAATATGTACACAAAAAATAAACTTCAAGTTCATCTTGAAACTCAAGTTCTAACTTAAAGCAAATCCTTCTATTTATCTAACTTTTTCAAAACCCTAGTTTAGTTTGTTGGTTTTAACTAGCCATATCTCACTCATTCTAGACTTATTTCTATCAATCCTTGGATGTAAAATATTTAGCTTAAAGTCTAGTTTCTAATTTAATTTTTTGATTTCTTATTAATATCTTAAAACTCCTAATATACCTGGAAAAGAGATAGTAGATATTATATTAGTAGCTTAAGTTCAAATGAGCATAATTCTCTCATTTAAGCTCTGAATCATGTATTTCTACTATCTAAACTCATGCCAAGAAGAAGCTCTCTGTGAATATTTTTCTAGAATTGCCAAAAAATCTCATCGTCTTCTCTTTCAAATTTGTCAAAGAAGTCATAGCTAAGGTCTTCAAAGTCCAAGTCAACAACTAATAGTTTAAAGTTATAAAAATACCAAATCTAATCCTCTAAGTTAGCACTATTAATGGCAATCGACCATTGACATCCAAACCTCTATTTATCCTTAATAAAATCCTAAATTCAACCTCAAAGTCAAAACTCCTTACATCTACAAATATAATCCTGAATCTACTAAAATCTAAGATTGGAAAAAAGTAAAAGAAATAAAAGAAGATTTCAAGGCTAAATCAAAATTAAAGTTAAAGTAAAAATTTAGCCAAAGAAAAAGAAAGAAAGTGAGAATTTTTTTCTAAAATTATAAGTAATTATAGAGAGAGTTTGTCTCAAGAAAGCGCTGGGCTTCTGGCTGTCACTAATTTCTCAATCAAGCTTCAAAATGAAGAAAACTCTAAGTTTATATATATATATATTTTTCTTTTGGAGCAATTACACCAAATACATAAGCCTTAAATAACCAACAATATCCAAAATATGATAAAATCCTCTAAAATCTTATACATCTTTATGTGGAAATTTTCCTGAACTTCAACACCTCATATTTCTTACTACCTTTGATTTGGAAGCGTCGCCTTCAACTCCCTATAGCTCCTTCATATGAACTCAAAATATAACAATTCTTTCATAAAAGATATAGGTCTTAAAATCGCCATTCTAGCCGCACCTTTCAATTTCCAAAAGCTATTGTACAACTCCTCTCATACTCAAAAGAGTAATAATATATCTCAAATTGATACCTTAACTTCAAACGGCTATAATTTCTTTATCCTAATTCCAAATCCTGTAATTTTTATACACAAATTATAGCCAAAATTCTAAACTTTACAACTTTAGCTTTTGATTTCCTAATGCCCTCTTTGAAGTCACCAAAATCCTTATTAAGTTTGTAGGCAACCTCCTCAAAGCCTATTGGATATGATATTCGACCAATAGAAATGAAGTTCTCCATTCCTTGCCTTCATCCGACCATGCCTTGATTTCATCCCTTCTAATTAGCTTCCTAATAGCTTAAATTTTTACCCTTAGGCTCCCACCTTCTCTCAAGGCTTCATACTAAATATTTAGATCTTGTAATTTTTAAATATTATAATCAAAATAAGTAAAAATAAAATAAAATAAAGTTTCTTCTATCAACCATTTTTAATTTAATTTATTAACCATTCTAATATATATTTAGGCTTATAAATATATAATATATTTTAACTAATTTTTATATACTATAAGTAATTATAGTATGACATCCACCTCCCAAACCTGCACATCTTCTTATATGTGCCAACCTAACCATCTTCGTTTGTTTCATTATTCTCATTTCTTCTCTATCTTCTACTTGATCTACATCTAAAGTTTCAAAATTTGAAAGATTACTTGAAATTAATTTGCCATCTCTTCTATAGATTGCCTTGATCTACTTTCAAGCCACATATATCTTCAACATTATACCATCCAATTCACAAAATATATATGTTTCATTGTGTTGTTTTATTATAACTATATATGACTCAAACTGCCTTCAAGAAAATTTCTTCCATGTATTATATTGGTAGTTCAAGTATGATTAAAAATCCTTGTTTTATTATCTTCCACATTATTTGAAACTCTTAGTATTGATTTCTAGCTTATTTCAATGGACTATTTTTTCCTGTCAAAAAATCTCCTAGATATGATTTTTATCTAGAAGCCATGAATAATCAAAGCTAAAATCATATCTTCAAGCTCTCCAAGCTTCACCTTTTTCTAAAATAAATGATAATAATTCACCTTCTTTTCTTTACCACATTCAAAGTTATAATTATCAGCATAGATAAATACCTTTGTGTCCTTGTGAATCATCTTTTCATTTGTTATTTCTTCAACCACACATTCTTGAATTTGGATAGTCTGGGCTTCTTTTGTTAAGCCTTGTGCTCCTCCATATTTAAATTCACCTTGATTTTGGATACATGTTGTATCCATAATAATCCTTTTATTATTCATATTCATTCTAACAAACATTTGTAAAACCTCATTTTTCATTTTTCCATTAAAAAATTCTTTTATTTCTTCAACTTTTTCTTCTTGAGCTTCATTAAAGCCAATTTTTTGTTCTTTTTGGTAGCCATCATTAACTATAGTCACATTTGAGAACAAATATTTGCCCTATTTCTTTTTCTTCATTCATAGTTATGCGAGTATCCAATGCTTTTGCCATAATAGCTTAAGATTTGGTATTGTTGGAATCATCCTTCTCCTTTACTTTGTCTTTCTTCCACCACTCCTTTGGTAATGGTATGTCTCCAGGACAAGCAGAAGAAGGTACTTTCTATGGCTTTTGTTTGTCTTGAGCTTCTTTGTTTCTTGAAAACCTCCTCTTGCTTACAAGTTGAGCAACATCTTCCTCATTAATAATTCTACCTCTTTTCTCTTCAACCATAGCATCATATAAATCATGATCATATTTTTTTTCACATAAAAATATTTTAATGCTAATGATATCAACTGGATCATTCCATCTAATTATTTTTTTGATAGCTTCAGCTTTTTTAATCATATCTTTTATAATTGATAAGAAATTAGCCTTAATTTTTTTTTGTTCAATTATAATAGAATAAGACTCAGCTCCTTCCTCTTATATGATAATATTCTTTGATGCTTGTTCCTCCACCAATTTTTTTATGCCATCTTTTCCAAAATTAGTCTTCAAAGGCTTATCTGATCCTATGAGTCTTATCCTATCTTCTTTAAAATATACAATACCATCTTTAATTGCAACTTTATAGGTGTCACACTTATCACACCTATGATTTGGATTATCACACCACATACATCTCTCCACAAATCCTTTTGAACCTTCAAATATCTTTGATGAACTTACTATCTGAGATTTCTTCAATTCTATCATTTCCACTTTCAAATCTTGTATGCCTTTAATTAATTCTTCAAGAGTATCATCTTTAATAGTTTTAATTATATTCTGAGATGGCACTAGATTTTGAGATATAGACACTCGTTCCAACCTTTATATTAAATCATGAGTCTTAATCTTCTATTGTTTAATCAAAAGCCCTACTGTCTCTTTTACTAGCTTCCAATTATTTGTATAACCACTCTTAGATATTTTATCTATTATATAAAGAAGTAACTTATCTTCCAAGTGTTCATCAGTGGCTTGTAAGAATAATCTAGTCTTCCTTGTTTCTAATAGTTGCCTCTTTTGCCGTAGCAAATGATCAAACTTAGTCTCAAATTCCTTGATTAATTCATTTGGAGCTATTTGATTCCCTGGCCTTTGTTCAATCCACTCCAAAAAAATCACTTTAGTCATTCTTTCTAAATCTTCTTAAAAAAACTCATCTTTTAAGAGTTCTTCAAATTTCTTCCATAATATAGCCTCTGCATGTAACTCTTGCATCTTCTCCCTTATTTCTGGTATCACTACCAAATCAAAAATAGTAATCATCTTCATTTCAGGAACTTGATGAATCTCCATTTTACACATTTAAATCCTTAAAAATTTGGTGATATTCCTCCCATCAAACCTTCCAACCTTGTCTATTAAAACTTGTAAAGCCTTAATGATGATCCTATCCTCTCTATGTACCTGTTGCCTTTCTTCCGTAAATTGAGCAAATGCCTTAAATAAATCATGGGCATCTAAACCTCTTAATAATCCAAATTGTGGATTTTGATCCCCTATTCTAACTTGTTGAAGAAATAAGTGCTTTAAGGCTCTCTCTATGGAAGCACCAAGATATCGGAATAGAGAGAGTTTGCCTCAAGAAAGCGCTGGGCTTTTGGCTATCACTAATTTCTCAATCAAGCTTCAAAATGAAGAAAGCTCTAAGTTTATATATATATATATTTTTCTTTTGGAGCAATTACACCAAATACATAAGCCTTAAATAACCAACAATATCCAAAATATGATAAAATCCTCTAAAATCTTATACATCTTTATGTGGAAATTTTCTTGAACTTCAACACCTCATATTTCTTACTACCTTTGATTTGGAAGCGTCGCCTTCAACTCCCTATAGCTCCTTCATATGAACTCAAAATATAACAATTCTTTCATAAAAGATATAGGTCTTAAAATCGCCATTCTAGCCGCACCTTTCAATTTCCAAAAGCTATTGTACAACACCTCTCATACTCAAAAGAGTAATAATATGTCTCAAATTGATACCTTAACTTCAAACGGCTATAATTTCTTTATCCTAATTCCAAATCCTGTAATTTTTATACACAAATTGTAGCCAAAATCCTAAACTTTACAACTTTAGCTTTTGATTTCCTAATGCCCTCTTTGAAGTCACCAAAATCCTTATTAAGGTTGTAGGCAACCTCCTCAAAGCCTATTGGATATGATATTCGACCAATAGAGATGAAGTTCTCCATTCCTTGCCTTCATCCAACCATGCCTTGATTTCATCCCTTCTAATTAGCCTCCTAATAGCTTAAATTTTCACCCTTAAGCTCCCACCTTCTCTCAAGGCTTCATACTAAATATTTAGATCTTGTAATTTTTAAATATTATAATCAAAATAAGTAAAAATAAAATAAAATAAAGTTTCTTCTATCAACCATTTTTAATTTAATTTATTAACCATTCTAATATATATTTAGGCTTATAAATATATAATATATTTTAACTAATTTTTATATACTATAAGTAATTATAGTATGATAGTGGGTACAATATTAATAAACGCACATAGTAGCCATCCAAGAATCTAGTAAATGCATTAAAAAAAAGTCAATGTGTCTTATTAACGACATCCGTCAAAATCAAGATAAAAAGTCAAGAAAATCTTTTCTATAAAGCAAAATAGGTTCTATAGAAGTTTCATTCTATCTTCTATCGTTATTTATTATTTCTTTGAATTTGTTTGTACCAAAGAGATGGAAGGTCAACAACTAGCAAATTCAGCTCAAGAACCATCGTTTAGTGACTTATTAGATGAGACATTATAACTATCACAACCTTTAAGACGATGGAATAGGGATGAAGATCTTCAAAAACGACATGTTCTTCCTTGGATTGATGGCAAAATACAATGTGTTTGATATTATAACCTTGGAAGAAACTCTTAATGTTTGTTGATATTTTTAGAGGTAGGAACTACTCCTAATGGTGTTTCAAATGTTTTCTTTGAAGAAAGTTATGAAGGCCTCAATAATGATCAAATAATAGGGTGGTCTTCTTGCCTTGGTATAAGATACTATTAATAGCTAAAAAGACCTATCAACTACCTTTGAAGAGAACAAAGATCATAATATGTAATAAGCATAATTTGACGTATCTTAGACTTCCTCATCATATAATCACTGCTCCTTATGGAACTCATCCCTAGAAGAGGGGGTAATATCATGGACATAAGATTTATTTTAATAATTATCTAATTAATATAGAAGTAGATAAAATAAATTAATTTGATACTATTTTATAGAAAAGCTTCCTAGAAGCTTCATGAATATTGAATCATCTTTATACATGCTTATAGATGATTGATAGGTTAGAAACTTGGCCAACAAGCTAGCCACATGTTGCATATATTAATAGCTTGTGGAATAAGTTAAAAATATGGTGCACATATAGAAAACTTGTCTTACAAGTTTGACATGTGTCTTACAAATTAGACATGTGTTGGAGGTCCTATAGAACACTGCTACATAGTTCTTAGATAAATAATATATATAGAAACAAGAGTGAAGCCTTCTTCACTCTTGTCAATCTTTTTCTTGCTTCTAATCTAGTTGAAGAGTCTCATATATTTTCTAGTCTTTGGCAATAGCCATTCCAGTTTCTTCTTGAATATATATACTATTTTATTTCTATCTTGTTATTTTCCGTTGAGATAGTTTTTACTAATTTATGCATCTGTTTTAGTTTTTGTTCTTGACATTTGAAGAATATAACAAGGCTCATTAGGCAACAACTAAAATTTAAGCATTACATCAAAAAGCACGCTCTGTATTAGTTTACATATTTAATTTTAGACAATTAATATTATCGTATTATAGTTAATTATAGTATATAAAATCCACTCAAAATATATAATATATTTATAGATTTAAATATGTATTAGAATGATTAATAAAATAAATTAAAGGGGATTGGTGTAAAAAAATTTATTTTAGATTTTTACTTAATTTGATTATGGTTTTTAAATTATATAGAACCTAAATATTTAGTATAAAGCCTTGAGAGGCAATTGGGGTCCAAAGAATAAGAATTAAATTACAAAGAGGCCTATTTGGAAGGATGAAGATAAAGTGACGATGAATGAAGACAAGGGGTGAAGTTCTTCATTCCTATTGGTCAATGGTTATGCCCAATAGGCTTTGAGGAAGCTGCTCGCAACAAGAATAATGGTTTTGGCAACGTCAAGGAGGCCATTCAAAAATCAAAGACTAGGGTTAGAAATCTTATTTTTTAGGCTACAACTTTGGTATAAAATTGAAAGATTTGGAGTTTATATGAGGGAGAAGTAGGCGCTTGAAATTAAGGTGTGCAAATTGTACCTACTGTCATACTTTTGATGATTGGAAGAGTTGTACAACTAAAGAAGGAATTATTGGGAGTCAAAGACAGCTAATTGAATTCCAAGGCAGTAAGTAGGCCGTTTTGTTCATAATGATGGATTTTACCATATCTTGAGTTTTTGGACAAATTTTTGTCTAAAAGTTTCCAAGAAGGTGAATCTTTGTGCTGAAAAGCTATGTATCAAAGTTTCATATCATTTGGACATTAGGTTTGTGAGATATGAAGAATTTAGTACATAAGTATTTGTAAACAAGGGTTTGAAACTACTATTAGGATTTTTACGATATCTAAAGATTGATAAACAATCAACAGTTAAAACTTGTTGTGCTAGTTGTTAAGAGAACATTAGTACTTCATGTGAAATTTTAGTAAATTTTAATTTTTAGATTAAGAGTTATAGGTTGATGAAATTTGGAAAAAATTCCTCTCCTACGGACAAATGAGGGTTTAGAATATTTTATTATATTTTGAATGTTTTTGTGAAACAAGATGTATGTATTGGATGTAATAGCCCTAAAATAAAGACTTTTATTAAAAATTGAGGGTTTTATTATTTTGGATCTTGATTGAATATTTAGTTGCAACCAAAAGCCCAGCGCTTTCTTGAGACAAATTCTCTCTACCACAACAGTGTGCAACATTAATTGGAACAAAGAAGCTTTAATGAATCAATTTTATTGGAGATTAAAAAATAATTTAAAGGATTTATTATTACCGCTTTCAAATCTATAATTCATCAATGAAGCCATTAATTAAATTATAAAATGTGATAATCAATTATTTTAATGTCATCAAGATTAATGTTTATGGATTTCAATAAGACAATATATAATCCAATATACTTATGCTATATCAATAAGCATTCTAAATTCACATTCAAAAGTAGAAGATATACAACTTAATATAATATGTTTTAAATCTATTAATCTATAAAAAAAGAAGCATCAAATAGAGGAAGGTCTTTATCTGTATTGTGGTGAAGAAGGATATAAAGTTGACAATTATTAAAAAAAACAAAATTGACACATTACCAAAACCAAGAATGAAATCATTCAAAAAAATAAAGATGTTTAGTTATAATAGGAACTGTAGAGCTAGATAATTCAACATTGCAAAGCTATTCAAATTCCTCTCTTTGTGCTCAACTTGCTTGTTGTTTTATGATTCTTTTGTGTTTTGGCCTTTAGAAGCTTCAAACGATTGTCTTATTGGATTTGGGGGCATCCGCTTGTTTTGTAGATGAGGTATTTGCTAAGCTTTATAAAATTCCTTTAATATAAAAATCCAAACCTATTCATATAGAGGTAATAGATAAATGATTCTTATCCTCTAGTAGTATCATCCATGAAACCATGCTTATAGAAGTGTCATTTAAAGATCATAACATCTAAAATATATTTAATATTATTAAAATTCCTTCAAATCATATTATTTTTGGACTTTCTTGGTTGAAAAAATATAATCCATTTATAGATTGGAGGTTATAAAGAATAATATTTCTAAAAAAAATCTCTACAAGAAAACTTTGAAAAAAGTCACAAGTTGATAAATCCTTATTTGTTGGAGTAAGGGCTTTTATAAAATTGGCCAAAGAAGATATACCATTTGTTATTTATATAATTCTAATTAAAGAAGATATGACTTCATCGGCAAGTATTCTAAAGCAATGTAACAAATTTTAAGATATTTTAAAAAAAAAAATACTAATATATTACTAGAGTACTAATCATATTATTGTGCTATAGATCTTTAGGAAAGAACACAACCACCTTTTGGCCCAATTTATGATTTTTTTTAAAACAAGCTTTTGATATTGAAGGATAATATTGATAAAAATCTTACAAAGAACTTTATGAAGCATTCAAAGTCTCCAATAGGTGCACTTGTATTCATTGTAAAGAAGAAGGATGGTTCCTTGCGTATAAATATTGATTATTAGAGATTGAATAAGATAACAATAAAGAATGATTATCTAGTACTATTAATCTTAAGACTTTTGGAACAACTTGGCCAAGCTAGGATCTATACTAAGATAGGTCTTTGGAGAGCATAAAACTTGGTACAAATCAAGGAGGGAGACAAATAGAAGACTGCATTTTGAACAAGGTGTGGACATTTTGAATATAATATAATATCCTTTGGATTAACAAATGTATCTATTATTTTTTTAATATTTAATGGATGACATCTTTTGAGAGCATCTAAATAAGTATGGTGATCTATCTTGATGATATCTTGATCTACTCAAAAGATTTGGAAGAACGCAAGGAGCATGTAAAATTGATATTACAAAAATTGAGAGACGTAGATTTGTATGCTAAGTTAGAGAAATATATTTTTCATCAATCAAAGATAGAATTTTTGAGATATATTGTATCTATTGAGGGTTTAATAATGGATCCTAAGAAGGTGGAGGCAATTATATAGTAGGCTATTCTAAAGACTGTGAAAGACGTACAATATTTTTTTAGATTTGTTAACTTCTGTTGGATCTTTATCAAAAAATATTCTCAAGTTGTTGCCATTCTTATCCACTTGGCATGTAAAGACAAGTTAAAATAGAGGCCTCAAGTGGAAAAGGTATTCCAAGACCTCAAGAAGATATTTATCACAACTCCAATCTTGATGCATCTAGATTTTATAAAAGAATTCTACATGAAAACCGATACTTCAGATTTTGTACTAGAGGTTGTACTTTCACAAATAGGTATAGATAATAAATTCCATCTTATTATATTTTATTCTAAAAAATTCTTTATTGCCAAAATTAATTATAAAATCTACAATAAAGAATTTTTTATTATTATGGATTCTTTTTAAGAATGGCATCATTTTTTCAAAAGAATAATGTATCTTGTGATTGTATACACAAATCACAAGAATCTCAAATATTTTATAGCAGCTCAAGTTCTTAATTGCTATTAAACTCGATTAAATATGTTGATATCTTGATTTAACTTTGTTATCACTTATTGACCTAGAAAGCAAAAAGGATTATATGATGCTTTATCAAGGATATCATATCTTGTACCAAGGGCAAGAGAAGCATTTTTTTATCAATAATATGCAACTTTATTGAAGCCGAAGCAATTTTATTTTTGTGCCACTATTACATTGGCGCTTAGTGATTTTAATTTTCTCAATAAGGTGCATGTTGCAACCGCTAATGATGCTTTAGTCCTTCATGTCAAGCATTGCTTCAAAGAAAATGCTGACAAGTTCAAATTTAAGAAAGACCTTCTATACTTCAAAGAATGTTTGTATATCATAAAAGGACCAACACAATTACATGTTCTTCAATCTTGCCATGACTTTCCAGTTGTCGATCGCTTTGGATTTAATAAGGCTTTGGAACTTATTTTCTAAGATTTTTGGTGGCTTCAAATGTAGAATATGGTGAAGAGCTTTGTACTCTCTTGTGACATCTATTCAAGGTCCAAAAATCCTAAACATCTCCTTTATGGATTATTACAACCCTTGTATATTCTAAGATGGTCATGGTCTTCTATCTTGATGGATTTTATCATGGATCTACTACTATCTAATTTATTAAATAGCATCTTTATAATAGCTGATTAACTCACAAAGATGACTCATTTCATTTCTTATAAGAAGATTACATCTAATAAAAAAATAACAAGGCTCTTTTTTGATAATATATATTGATATAATGATCTATTGGATGATATCATATTTGATCGAGGATTCCAATTCATATCTAAGTTTTGGAGATGTCTTTTTGAAATATTAAAAATAAATATTAAATTTTCTTTAGCTTTCCATCTTCAAAATAACAACCAAATAGAATAAGTTAACCAAGTTTTAGAATAGTATGTGCAATGCAACATCAACTATCAACAAGATGATTGAATCATGTATCTACCATTAGCAGAGTTTATATATAATAATATTATTCATGCATCAACTTAGCAAATACCATTTTACTCCAACTATGGATATTATCCAAAGCTTGATCTATGAAGTATGTCAAAGAATAACAATCCAATAATTGAAAGATTTGCAAAGCATTTATCATAATATCAAACAATCTTAAAGCTTCAATTACAAGTAGCTCAAGATGCTTACAAGATATTTATAAATAAATTTAGAAATCAACTACTTAATTTTTATATTAAAAATAAGATATGGCTTCTTTGATGGAACATCAAGACCAAATAGCCATGTAATAAGTTGGACTATTGGAGGTTAAGACCATTTTCTATCCAAAAGTAAATTAATGCAATAGCATATTGCTTGAAATTACAATCTTCTATAAAGGTATATCCAATTTTTTATATTTCTCTTTTAGAACCTTTGAAAAGGCCACATATTCTGGGAAGAGTACAATAGCCGCCATCTAGTATTAAAATCAAAGACCATAAAAAATACGAGGTTGAAAAGATACTTGATTCACAATGAAGGTGGAACAAATTTGAATGTTTTGTTTGTTTAATGAGCATACATAAAAATCAGCCAAAAATCTTGCCAATGCACTTCAAAAGATAGAAGAATTTTATTGATTCTATCTCCACAAATCCAAACATGTTTGATGATAACTTCTTAGTGCAGACTAGATTCAAAGAATACTCATAAGAGAGGAAAAGTTATACTAAAGTCTTCATCAATATATAATCATCTGTTCTAAGATAGAATAGAGTGGTAGAAGCAAGTTAGTTACCATGTCAAATCTTCAAGCATTGAAAGAACAAGATTCAAAAGATTCACTTGCTACTCAAGTTTCAAATGAATTAATGCAGTTTTCACAACCTTCAATTGAGCAAAGTGAGGACAATACATTTTAGTGCCAAATATGACTTTGATTGGAGCCATTAGGAATAAGATTCAATGATGCAAGTCTCGATTATAATGCCTAAATTCTAGTGATATTGCCTGAGCTTAAAAAGGTGAACCCTTTTAAACTTGAGATCTTATTTGGAGGATATTTTGAAGGCCATAATGAAGATTAGAGCTTTGAATGGGATGTTTCAACAATAGAAGTACTAGCTCAAGACCATAGGTGATTTCTTCAAGGATTAATAGAATCTATTGCCTAAAAATAAAAAATAGAATATATAGCTTTATTACTATAATATATATATATATATATATATATATATATATATAATTTTTTTATATATATATAAAAAAATTGAGCTTTTTTAGAATTTATTATTAAAAAAAGAAATGATATTAGAGACATATACTTTGAAGGTTTACAAAATCTTTTAGAATATTTTAGAGGTTCTTGAGTTAATGAAAGTTAGTTGAGAAGCTTTGTAGTTGGTGAAAGTAGCTAAAGAAGCTTTGTACTTAGTGGAAGGAGCTCAAGAAGCTTCCTAATTAATAGAAGCTATTCAAGAAGCTTTTTAGTTTAATGGAAGCCATTCAAGAAGCATCCTAGATAGGAATATATATATGAGAGTGAAGGCTAAAAAGTTCTTCAGTCTCGACAATGCATCTCTTAGAGTTTTAGCTTATCTTTCTTGATATTGTTTGTATACTCATTTGATTAATTTAAGTTTTTATTGGCTTCTTCTTGAAACCTTCTTCTAGTTCAAGTCTCTTATCCTATATTTTTTTGTCTTTGATATTATCAAATATTTTTGACTAATATATTTGATTTATCTTTGTTTCTTTTATAGAAGCAAGCTTAAAATATCTTTAATCCATCTACTCTAGGCCCTAGGTTGTGGTAGCAAGCAAACTACTATCTAATTGCTATCTCTTTTTATTTTTGTCTAACTTATTCTTTTCTTAAACTTATCTTCTTTGTTCTATCAAATTTTTTTTTTCAAATTTTATAATAAATATTAGATGGATATTAAAATACCTTTATAATTCCAAAGAGAACAAGTGTATATTCTTTCTTTTTAAAATATGTAACACAAGATATCCAAATTTAGTCCTAGTATTATAATAATAATAACAACTTGAGTTCCAACTTCTAAATTATGATTAGAATCAATTTAGAATATTAAATCAAAGACTTTGTCATAATATCGGAAGCTCTTTGGAATATTGTTAGTAATGCAATTAATTAAAGATACTTCATTGGTTCTACTTCTTACTTCATTACAACTTCATACTTCCTTATCTCTCATCTGAGTATTTTTTAAAAATTATATTGTAATTTTATCTTATATCCAAATATCTTTTAATCATTAGACTTTACAATATTAAGGCCATTCTATAGTTCATTTTTGTAATGCTTTTTACTTCATCAAAACTTTATATTTCTTATATCCTTTATTTTTGTATTCTTTGAAATTATATTAAAATATAGGTGGTATGACTCTTTTAATCTTCTTTACTGCCCAATTGTATAGTTATGTTGTCCTCACTCAATACTTTGAAGGATATCAATTAGTAAGGAAGGTGTTGTCGGGGTAGAGAGAATTTGCTTCAAAAAAGCGCTAGGCTTTTGGCTATCACTAATCAAGCTTCAAAATGAGGAAAGCTCTAAGTTTATATATATATATATATATATATATATATATATTTTCTCTTTTGGAGCAATTACACCAAATAAATAAACCTCAAGTAACCAACAACATCCAAAATATGATAAAATTCTCTAAAACCTTATATATCCTTATGTAGAAATTTTTCCAAACTTCAACACCTCATATCTCTTGATCCAACTATCTAAATATAGTAAAATTTTACATGAGGTACTGATATATTCTTATGAACCTCCACAACAAATTTCAACTACAAATTCATTGCAGTTATTGAGATATCTTGAAAATCCTAATAGTCGCTTCATACCCTTGTCTTTATACACCTACATACAAATTTCTTCATATCTCACAAACTATAAGCTCAAATGCCACAAAATTTATATATATAGCTTTTTAACACAAAATTTCATATTCTTTAAGAAGTTTGAGCCAAAAATTCGTCTAGAAATTCAAGTTATGGCTCCAACCATTACTATGAACAAAACTGCTTACTTACTACCTTTGATTTGGAAGCATTGCCTTCAACTCCCTATAGCTCCTTCATATGAACTCAAAATACAATAATTCTTCTATAAAAGATATAGGTCTTAAAATCTTTGTTCTAGCCACATCTTTCAATCTCCAAAAGCTACCGTACAACTCCTCCTATATTCAAAAGAATAATAATATATCTCAAATTCATACCTTAACTTCAAACAACTATAACTTCTTTATTCTTATTCCAAATCCTCTAATTTTTGTACACAAATTGTAGCTAAAATCCTAAACTTTACAACTTTAGCTTTTGATTTCCTAATGCCCTCCTTGAAGTTGCTGAAACCCTTATTAAGGTTGCAGGCAGCCTCCTTAAAGTCCATTGTACATGGTATTCGACCAATAGGGATGAAGTTCTCCATTCCTTGCCTTCATCCGACCATGCCTTGATTTCATCCTTTGATTTCATCCCTCCCAATTAGCCTCTTATTAGCTTAAATTTTCATCCTTAGACTCCCACCTTCTCTCAAGGCTTCATATTAAACATTTAGATCTTGTAATTTTTAAATACCATAATCAAAACAAATAAAAATAAAATAAAATAAAATTTCTTCTATCAACTATTTTTAATTTAATTTACTAACCATTCTAATACACATCTAGGCTTATAAACATATAATATATTTTAACTAATTTTTATATATTGTAAGTAATTATAATACGACAACGTTGTCATACTATAGTTGTTTGCATTATATATAAATCAAATAAAATATATAATATATTTATAAGCTTAGATGTATATTAGAATAATTAATGGATTAAAAAAAAAAAAAAAAAGTTGATATAAGAATTTTTATTTTTATTTTTTTTACTTATTTTGATTATGCCATTTAAATTATATAGGACTTATATGTTTAATATGAAGCCTTGAGAAGAAATTGGAATTCAAAGATGAAAATTAAACTACTAAGAGACTTATGTATAGGGATGAAAGTAAGATATAGATGAATGAAGATAAAGAATAAGAAACTTCATTTTCATTGGTGGATGGTCATGTCCAATAGGCTTTAAGCATACTATTTATAATAAGAATAAGGATTTTAGCAACTTTAGAAAAGACATTTAAAAATCAGAGGCTAGGATTAAAAAATTGGTTTATTGTACTACAATTTTGATATAAAAATTGAGAGATTTGAAATTTTTATGAGAGAAAAGTAGATACTTGAAATTAAGGTGTACAAATCATACCTTTTGTCACTCTTTTGAGAATATAAAAAATTACACAAGAGCTTTTGGAAATTGAAAGATGCGGCTAGACATGTAATTTCAAGATCTACATCTTGTATAGATGAATTGTTACATTTGAAGTTTGGAAGAAGGAAATATTGGAAGTTGAAGACATTAGATCAAATTCTAAGGTAGGACAATTTTATATAAATTTAAAATTTTTATCTATTTAGACACTTGATTGAAAAATTAGTGACATCCAAAAGTCTAATACTTTTGTAAAGCAAATCCTCTCTATTCTGATATATTGGTGCTTCTACTAAGAGAGCCTTAAGATACTAATTTTTTTACAAGTAAAGATGGAAGATCAAAATCCAAGATTTGGATTATCAAGGGAGGTAGCTACTCAAGACCTTTTTAAGGCATTTGCCCAGTTTATGAAAAAGAAACAGTAAGCATAAGGTGATGATAAGAGCACTACTAAAGCCTTGTAAGTAATAGTAGATAAGGCTGAGAGATTTGAAAGGAAGAACATCACCAAGTTAAAGATTTATATATAAAAAAATTAAAGTGCATTAGATTTCAGAGATGAAGATGATTACGACTTTTGATTTAGTAATGATACCAAAAATTAGAGAGAAAATGCATGAACTGCATGAAAGGATTATATCATGGAGGAAATTTGAGGAGATATTGAAGGATGAATTTTTTGAGGAGGATTCATAAAAAGTGATCAAAAGATCATTCTTGAAGTAGATTGAATTGAGGCTAAAAAATCAGATGGCTCCAAATAAATTAATTAGGGAGTTTGAAACAAAATTTAGTTAATTACTATGGTATGAAAGGCAATTGATGGAAACTAAGAAAATTGAATTATTTTTATAAGAAATTGATGAATACTTGGAGGACAAGCTACTCTTTCATTTGGCAAATAGGACATTTGAGAGTGGATTTATAAATAATTAGACGTTAATAAAAGAAATAATAGGACTTATAGCTAAATAATAGAAGATTAAGGCTCGTGGTTGTTAATCAAAGTTGGAGTCAATGCCTACATTTCAAAATCTAGTACCACCTCAAAAAGTAATTAAGACTATCAAAGATGATACTCTTGAGGAATTAATCAAGGGCATATAGGATTTGAGGGTGAAAATGACTAAATTAAAGAAATTTCAAATAGTAAGCTTATTAAAGATAATTAAAGGGATTTGTGGAGAGATATATATATAGTACAATAATGCAAACCACAAGCGTGGTGATTGTGACAATTATAAGGTTGCAATTAAGGATAGAATTATATATTTCAAAGAAGGTAGGATAAGACTCAAAAGATTTGAAGAATCTTTCAAAATCAATTTTGAAAAGAGAAGCATGAAAAAATTGGTAGAAGAGAAAACTTTCAAGAGTAGTGCTAAGGATGGAAAAGAAGCAAAATCTTATACTATTATAATTGAGCAAAAAATAATTCAATTTAATTCTTCATCAGTTATAGTAATCATGATCAAAGAAGTTGAAGCTATCAGAAAGATGATTGGATGGGATGATCTAGTTGATGCCATAAGCACTAAAGCATTTTTGAATAGAAACCAGCAAAGTCATAATTTGCATGGTGCTATGGTTGAAGAAAAGAGAGGTAGAGTTGTTCAAGAAGAAGATATTGAACTTGCAAACAAAAAGAAGTCTTTAAAAAATGAAGATGCTTTTTATAATCAAAATTCAAATAAGGTTCTTCTTTCTATTCATCTTGGTGATCAATTATTATCAAAAGGATGGTAGAAAAAAGAAAAAATGATGGTAAAGGATGAGTCACATAAAATCAAAGATAAATTTTTTGCTTATAAGCTTCAGTCTAATATTGACACATTTATAGACATAAAAAATATTTTAGAAGAAAAGATTTTAGATGCTAAGATAGAATTTATTCTAAAAGAGGCTCTTAGTATAGCCAAGAGGAATTTTTATGAGCTAATTATTGATGTAATAAAGAAGAAGAGGCAAATGACAAATGAAGCTATTATAGTTGAAGTATTGGATATTTGTGTGACTAATGATGAAGAAGAAGAAATAGGATAAATATTTATATAATTTATATTATTAAAATTTATAAATAAGATTGATATAGAAGACAAAGCTTAGATGAATTATAGTGAGGATATGGAAGGATAATGAATAGAATGTATTCCAATAGAATCTGACAAAGAGAAGAAGATTATACAAGAAAGATGTTGTCATATGTTGTGAAGTCTTGCTTGAAAATATGCTAGGCACCTAACTGTGGAAGATAAAAAGAAAATAATAACAATAAGTCCTAATACCTCTAATAGAATTATGTAAAATTTATAATTAAAGATTAATAAATATATCCAATCATTAAAATTTCAATTAGATTTTTAATTAATCATAAAAGAATACAAAATCCTAAAGAACTTCTGAAGAAGTAATAAATTTTTTTAAAAAAAATATTAATATAAATCCAAAAGAAATATTAAAATATAATCTTTTAAAATACTAAAAATAAAAATTATAATCAAACTTTAATCAAATTTTAGTCAAATCCTAATCAAATCCTATTTAAATCCTAATAAATTCTAATCAAATCCTAATCAAATTCTATTCAAATTCTATTCAAATCTTAATCAAATATTAATAAAATCCTAGTCAAATCTTAATAAAATTCTAATCAAATCCTAGTTAAATCCTAATCAAATCCTAATCAAATCCTATTCAAATCCTATTCAAATTCTAATCAAATTCTAATCAAATCCTAATCAAATCTTAATTAAATTCTAATCAAATCTTAATCAAATCCTAATCAAATCCTAAATAAATCCTATTCAATTCTTATTCAAATCCTAATAAAATCCTAACCAAATCCTATTCAAATCCTAATCAAATCTTAACCAAATGCTAATAAAATCCTAATGAAATCTTAATCAAATCTTAATCAAATTCTAATTAAATCTTAATTAAATTCTATTCAAATCTTATTGAAATCCTTGTCAAATCCTAATCAAATCCTAATCAAATCCTAGTCAAATCTTAATAAAATCTTAAATAAATTTCAACAAATCTTAAAATTTTTTAATAAATCTTAACCAAATTCTAATAAACTCTAATAAATCCTAATCAAATCCTATAGTAGATTGAAATCACAATGACTGATTATCTAATTGTTGATCTTAGTCCAAATTTTGCAAACTTTTTAATAATTAAATTGACAACATATACAAAGAAATTGAAAAAGATCTAATTTTCAAAACAAAAGTTAAGGTCGAATTTCTACTTGGATGTAGGCTATATTCTTTCTCCAACCTTGATGCCAAAATCTTAATACAAATATCTTTTTTTTGCACTGTTCAATTGCTTTCAAAATTCATATAAAAATAGAAAATTTAATTTACTATCTATACAAAAAAAATTCATCTCAATCCAATTGGTAAATTTTTAAATATTTGAAAAATCCTCACTAACCTTCAAATCCCAACTTCCGAGACCTCAATCCACTTGAACTTCAAAAACTTCCAATTAAATCATTGAATCAAGCTCAAACTTACAATATGTATTAATCTTAATTACAATTATAAATCTTCAAATTTTCATTTGTAGATCTATAATCAAATTCATGGAATGCTCAAATTTGTAAACCCCTCTTTACTTCATAAAATCTAGAGTCATTCAATACAACCTTGACTTTGCAAAGCTCTTACAAAGCCAATTTCACTCTAAATCATTCAAAATTATTATTTAAACAAAGCCTCTTAAGTTTTCTTGCTAATTCAAATCTTTGATTTACAAAAGAATCTTTGATTAGTTGTAGGTATGTAGTTTTATATATCAAGGTCTGATTTCAATCTAGGATCACAATTGGTCCTCTCCAAGTATCAACTCTGAGAATTTTGAGGTAAAATTTGCTAAAACCTATTTTTAATTCTTCCCTAAAGATGCCTATATTATTTAATTTTCTAATCTACTTTATTTTACTTTATTTATGGCCATGCAAAGTAAGTAGAAGCCCCTTTTATAAAAAAGGCAATATTAGCTCTTTTAACTTTTTTTTACTTTCTTATCTATTATCTATAATTTTAAAATAATTTAGTAAAATATTTTTATTTGAGCTCTTATATATTATAATCATTCTTTTCCTATTTCACCTAATGGCCGTGTTATTACACAACAATGTTGTTGTAATATACTTGCGGCAAATGTATCAAAATTGAATAAGTATGTATAAAATCTATAGTATAAAATTTCAATGTGAATAGGGATAAAATAGAATTAGTTTTAAAATTGTAGTGTGAACAGGGATAGAATAGAATTAGTTTTAAAATTATAGTGTGAATAGTAATAAAATAGAATTACTTCTAAAATTGTAATATAAATAGGGATAAAAATAGATAAGATCAAATCATAGGATATTCTAAGATATCAATTATAGAATCTTAAGATTTTAAAGTATCAACTAAAAAATCTCAAGGTTTTAAGGTATCAATTAGGAAATCTCAAGATTTAAGGTATCAATTAGAGAATCTTAAGATTTTAGAATATCAATCAAGGAACCTTAGGATTATGGAGTACCTCAGATCCAAGTATCAGTCAAATATCAGGCGAGTATCATGCAAGTATTAGCATACACTGAGTATTGTTCGGATATTGGCTAAACCGCTTATTTAAATCCTATTAGGATTGAAAATAAACACTTTTCCTCTCTTATCATTTGTTTGGATTTTAAATGGATTTATTTTAAGACAAAGGAAGGATAAAATATCTTCAAAAGAATCTTAACATAAATAAAAGATTTTGAGTAAAAAATCTTTAAAAGAATCTTTAAAGAATCTCAAAATAAACAAAGGATTTTGAATAAAGAATCTATAAGAGAATCTTAAGATAATTAAAGGATTTTGAATAGAAAATTGCTAAAAAAATCTTTGAAGAAATTTTAGGAAAATCAAAAGATTTTTGACCAAAGAATCTTTGAAGGAAAAAAAAGGGTGATAAATAGGATATTTTGAAAGAAATCACAAGGATATAAATTGATATATCACCAATTTTTTTTTTTTTTTTTTTTTTTTTTTTTGCTTAATAGGCAGTCAAGATCCCAATGATTTCTTGAAGAGGGTTCTTTCGTTCACGACAATTCTTGGTGCTTCCACTGAGAGATTCTTTAAGGCTATTAAATATTAACAAAGTGGAGGAAAGAAGAAGATCTCGGAATACTGAAGAGATGTTGAAGGTAGTTTCAAAATATATGGAGAAGTAATCACAAAAACAATCGAGGATGCAATATATGCAAATAGAAGAGAAAAATATTTCTAAAGCTCTATAGTCTGTCATCAATCAAGTAGGGAGATTTGAAGGAAGAAAAATATCCAAGTATTTCAAAATCTATGTAGGTGAAATGGAAATATATCAAATTTCTTATAAAAGGATGAATTTGAATTTTATATTTGCTGTATTTTTGAAGTCAAAGAAAGAGTTAAGGGCTTATATAGAAATGATAAAAATTCTTGAGATTAGTATGAAGAAATTTTAAAGGAAGAATTTCTTGAAGAAGATTCAAAGAGTTTAATCAAGAGAACATTTTTGAGATAGGTAGAATAACAACTTGGAAAGCAAATGGATTGTAAGGAGTTACTTGGAGAATTTGAAAGGAAATTTTTTCAGCTTCTTATAGTGGATAGGCAATTGCTTAATGACAAGAAGGTAGAATTTTTTTTACAAGCAATTGATGGAGACTTACAAGATAAGTTGTTTCTATTGCTGGTTAATAGAGGTGGCAAAAGAGGCCTTAATAATAACTAAAAATAAATTAAGGAGGCTATGGCAATAATCATAGAGCAGCAGAGGATAAAAACTAAAGGAGGTATAATTGTGGAGTCAAGAGTGGCTCTTATTTCCATCCCAGTAGCTTCAATGGTTTCTATTGATCAAGTAGTAGTTCCAAAAAGGATATTCTTAATGAAACTCTTGAAGAACTTATCAAAGATATGAGGGAATTAAGGATCAAGTTCAATAAATTGGAAAAAAGAGAAGGAATGAATTTTTCTAAATTTCCAACAGAAATCAAGAAATAAGTAAAAAGTTGTATGTATTGTGACAATGAAGATCATGATAGGAGGAATTGCTCAGTCTATCAAGAGGATTTGAAGAAAAAGGTGATTTTCTTCAAAAAAAGGCAAGATAAGATTCATTGCAATTAGAGAATCTATTGAATTAAATTTTGGCAAGAATGGAATAGAGAAACTTGTGCAAATCCACATTGGGAGTTCTAGTAGTGCATCTATAGTTAAAAAAAGAAGTGCATACCTTGTTATCATGGAAATAAAAAATATAGATATTTTTATAATTCCTAGCAAAAAAATTATGCTTAGGGATACACATGTTATTAGGAAGAAGACTGGATGGAATGATCCAATTGATGCTACAAATATTAAAGCTTATGTGAAAGTTCATGAAGAAAAAGATGAGATCCAGGAGGCTATAGTTGAGGTTAAAAGGGACAAGGTTGCAGAAGAGAAGAGAATAGAGGAGCCCAATAGCAAGAGGCAGAATTAAAGATTGATAGATAAGAATCAAGAGAAGCAAGCTACCACTCAAATAGAGTCGGAGCCCTCTTTTTCTTATCTAGGTAAGAACACCTCATTACCTAAAGAAAAATGAGAGAAGGCAAATAAAAAAGAAGATTCAAGGAGAGATAAGATTAAGAGTCTAATATTTAAATTTAAATATTGAATCCTGTGTTGATATAAAAGATATTTTTGAAGAAAGGATTTTAGATGCTAAAATTGAATTTTCTTTAAGTAAGGTTTTTGGTATAGCCAAGAAAAATTTTTATAAGCTCATCATTGATGTTATTAAGAGGAAGAGGCATATGAGATCTAAAGTAATACTGATGAAGGCTTTGGCGGACAAAAAAGAAACAGAAGAAGAAAAAGAGATATAAGTATTTGCCTTATCTAATGATAGCTTAAAAAAGATTGCACAAAATCAGGGGTATAAAAATTCTTATGTTGATGATATATGAATATATTTGAAAATGAGAAGGAACTTAGCTAAAAAAAGAGAATTAAAGGATCTAATGCCTTTGATACTTCGACCAAAAAGATGCATATGAAAGAAATTAAAATAATTGGATGTGGAATGGAGAAGGTCAAGAGTAAAGGATGTGAGCAAGTGAGGGCATCAATTTGTAAATATGATAGGATATGAGTTTAAGAGAAGCTTGTATTTTCTTGTATATATTGGGCAAGGGCTACTACAAAAATCAAAGTGAAGATTGAAGATTGTAAGAAAACCTATCTAGTATTAGTTGATCATGGGTCTAAAATCAACATAATGTTTAAAAGTGTTTATGAAAAGGAAATGTGGCCTATTGATACCAACCATGGATGGATAATAAAGGCTGCAAATAATGAGAGGGGCAAACTATATGGAATATGTCCAACAATTAGGATAAGAATTGGAGATGTGGAGGTGGAGTAAAACTTGTTTATACAAGAATTTGCTGCTTATCCTATGATATTGGGACAACCATATATTACAACTACAAGAATAGAGACTAAGGTGCTGGATGATGGCTCACATTATGCAAGGATTAAGAGTTGTAATGGAAAGAAATTAATATAATTTTTAATTGTAATAATTAATAATGAAAGAAACAGGGAATAATTAAAAGAAATTTCTTTGAAAAGTAGTGATGATTTTTTGGGCTTTTGAAGAACATCTTTGAGGATGGAGAATCCAAAGGTGCAAATAAGTCCTTTAAATTTATACTTCTCAATGTAGATAGATTTAAAAATAGATTTTTGGATTATATAAAATTTGGAGTTTTAAAATTTATAAGAGTTGAAGATTTGGATTATAAATATCAAAGATGTATAAAAAAAAATCAAAAAAAGCTAAAAAATTTGATTTCAAATGATGAATTTATTTTTGAGATGATTGATGAGGAAGGTTTAGAAGAAGATTTGAATAATCTTTTAAAGAGCTTAGAAGGCTTGGTATATAGAGAAGGTTTGAATGAATATAAAAAAATATTTATGGATTTACATTTAAAGAAATTATATGAGGCAATTAGAGAATCTACTTCCAAATTGAAGATAATTAAGGATTGTAGAATTGAACAATAATCATGGATTAATACTAAATATAAGATAGTGGCTAAGAAGGTAAAATCGATTGCTATTCAATTACCTCTTGATACTTTAGAACATATTGAGAAAACAATAAGAGAACTAAGTTTTAGGAAACTAGGAAAGATTGGTCATAAATTTACTTGAAAATCACTAGATAAGTTGAAGATTGGAGGAAGTGAATTCCTAAAAGAAGAAGAAAGGGTGAAATTTTTGGAGATGATATTTAAACATGGTAAGGCTTTTATCCTTGTATCAAAAGAAATTGGTTGTGTTGATCCAAGTGTGGTTGCACCAATGGTTACTTTTACCATGCTTCATATATGATGGGATTTGAAGCTGATTCCTATTCCGAGAGCTTTATTTCCAAAGTTGGTAGATTTACTGAAAGAAAAGGTGAGAATGGGGATCCTTGAACTTTCTATTGCACTTTATTTCAACCGTTGGTTTACTATACATAAGAAGTTTGGAACATTAAGATTTATTCAAGATATGAAATCAACTAACAAAATTACCATAAGAAACATAGATACTAGGTCAATTGTGGATGAGGTAGCTGAGGCATTTGCAAGCCATTCTATCTATTCTATTAGAGATTTGTATTTGGGATATAATGAATTTCAACTAGTTAAAGAAAATAATGATATTAAAAGAATGAAAACTCTATTGAGATTGATGTGCATTTGTACTTTATCACATAGTGCTACTAACTCCATGGCACACATACAAAGTGCCATGAATCAAATTTTAAGAAATTATATTCTAGATAAGACGATTCTTTTTTTGGATGATATTCCAATTAAGAATTGGAGGGTTGAAGACATGGACTCAAAATTAGATGAAGATGGATGTAAGGCATTTGTAAAGAAGCACATTAATGATATTGATCACATAATGATCAAACTTAAAGACGTAAATCTAATCCTATCTCTTGAAAATTCAAGTTTTGGAGTTGATGAGATAATTGAGGTTAGACATCCGTGTGGCTTATATAGAAGAAAATTTAATCTAAAGAAAATTGATGTAATTTCAAGTATGAAGCCATGCAAGAATATAATTGAAGTAAGAAGATTTTTGGAGGCCTCTGGATTTTATCATATTTGGATACCTCATTTTGAACATATAATAAAACCTTTATATAAATTATTGAGAAAGGATAAGAGATTTTTTTGGATGTAAGAGCAAGATGAAGCCATGAAGGAATTAAAGGTGGTTTTGAAATTACCACCAATATTGAAGCAAGTAGTTTATCAATGTAGAAGATGAGTGATTGTGACTATGGATACAAGCCCAATATATATTGTATATATCAAATCTATGAATCTTCCTTTAATATACATACTCAAGTATATACATACTCTTCACTTCAGCCTTTATTTTGATTACTTCCCTCTTCCAAATTAGGCATGCAATAGCTTTTTAGAAAGCTCACTCCATCATCTAATTTATACTAAAATTTTGCATGCATGCCTCTCAAACTCCAGATTTTATAGCTGGTTGATTCTACTCTTCAAACCTTAGCAATAATTTGCCCTCTTGATACTTCATGGCTCATAAAACTTTCATTAAAGCTCTAAATGTATTGATATTTGTTTTTATGGAAAGCTTACACAAGCTACTATAAGTATCTAAAATATCAAAAAGATTGAAGAGATTTTCCGACTTAGGTGGTTGAACAAAGTCTCTACCCTTCTTCATCGGGTGGCAATAGACCCTTTTCCACTCTCAAGCTCACAACTTTTCTTCTCCAACTCCAAATGCTACAAGAGATGTCTTGATAGAAAGCTAGCACAATTTTCCACACTTTGTATATATTTCACTGAGAAAGACTTGAAAATCAAACTTGCAGTGGCAGATTGAAGTTTCTGCCGTCACTTTTCGATAGCAATAGACCTCACTCTACTAAAACAAGCATAACTTTTTGCTCACAACTCCAATACAAGCAAGAGAGTAGGTTCTAAAATACTCACAACTTGAAGAACACACCTACCAATTTTTATCACAAATGCTTCTATCTCCTTGGAGCTATCTCTCTCCAAATTTTACCACTTAAAAACTCTCAAATCTCTAGGTCCAGCAAGAGGAATATTCTTCCCTTTCCTTCCATATTAGACTATGACACGCCCACATGGGCAGCCAAATCCTATTGGACAGGCCCTATTCACCCCATGCTCTTCTTTCTTATCCCTCACAAGGTCCATTCTACCTCAAAAGTCAACAAGAAAGATAAAACAACCTTTATTTTTCTTCTAATTACAAAAGAATCTATTCTAGGATATAAATAAGGTAGGAACAAAACAAATAGCCATCTTAATTCACTAACTAAGTGGCTATAATAAATCCTCTTCTTATAATATCTTCTAAAATAACCTCTAGCACTCACACATGTAATAATAATAGATACAAGATATATAATATTTTTATACACTGCACGTAAATGCAGTATAACAACGCAGAGATATGTGTTGAGAATAGAAGACATTTTAGAGCTATTGGGATAGTTGCCACTAGCGTATGTCTCTAAGCATGCCTATCGGTTTGATCGTCAAGTATTTTTTCTATTACATCATATTGAATTAGGATATACCTTGTTGTTAATATAATGGGAGAAAACTTGGAAGAGAGTTGCCACTTTCGAGATGCAGAACCTAATGGTAGAATTAATGATAAAGAATGAACTATTGGTGGATCATTATTTTCAAGTTTATCTATTGGTTGGAGATTTGGCGGCATGATTATTCTTCTATAGGTAGGATATGGAGTAAGTACAAGCCAATCGATGTCAAGAATCAAAGTTGGTAGAAACAATTGGCAGAGTGGTGAGTTGTGCCAAATGGACAGGACCAATTGTTAGTGGTTTTAATTACTATCAAGATAATTAGAATAGTGTGAAGATGACTAATTAAAAGGAACAAATTCAATAATTGGTGCTAAGATTTGATGATAAGGAATGGATGACTAAGGGAATTCACATGTGCAAGGAGTGCATCAATAAAGCAACAGCGATTGATGTTCATCCATCAATGTAATTTTATATCTATCAATACCTACAAGCTCACTTGACGATGTTAATGCGGGCCTCATCTCTAGTTACAATTTGTCCTTTTGATGTGGACGAGGCATGCCAATTGAAGAATGTGTTGATGTTGTAGATTAAGTCGCAAGCGCTATTAGGCATAGATCCATAGCTCAATGATTAGAATGTATTGCAATTAACTAACAAGGCGAACAATTGGTATTTGAGCAAGTATGATAATCTCTTCACACGGCTAGAACATGAACTAGATTTTCTTACTTGAAAAGCCTTATTGTAGATCAAAAAAGATTTTGGAAGCCAATCGAAGGCACTACTACATTTAATGGAGCAATGGATCTAAAAAGAGAGCCATCTATGCCATCTTTGAGTTCCAATTTTGATAGAGATAGACTCGAGGTGGTACAAGATACCATGACGCTATCAATGGCTCCCAAATATATATCTAGACGCGACATGGTATAATTGATCTGAAATAGAGGGTGATTGGAATACGATAGAGAAGTATGTTCAAAGTTATGGATTATTTTTCACTATATATCACAACTATTGTGACGTTGTGTATTTTCATCAAGCTAATTTTGGCAAGGTTCTAAGTAATTGGTGTCAAGAATTTTGAATCATCATTGATCCTTGATTAGGAGCTCGGCAATCTCAAAATGGCTACTTAATTACTAAGATCAATTACTTATCGACAAGGCGTATATAAATTTTAAAACTAATGTGTTCAACTCATTTCTTAACTGGAGCGCATAATGTGATGTAGGATAAGTTTAAGGACAACTGGTATGCAGCGATGGAGCAATTCTTGCGAATGCAGATGACCGGTGAATATGACTTTTGTAGGAAGAAATATCAAATTTTCCATAGGAAGATGGACGAGCACAATAGGAGAATGCAAGCAGCTGGATGTGGCCAGATTATGAAGATGCCGATAGAGTGGCATTGTTGCATTGTAAATTAAAACATAGTGTGAAAGATATAAAAGACTATGTTAAAATAAAAAGATTAAGATTGGAAGAGGAGAGGATGAAAAAGAGAAGGGATTGTGGTTATAACCACATTATCTTGGGGATTACAATATTTATCACAAGCTCAGGGATCATAGATAGGCCAAACTACTAATTTCGTGTTGAAATTTCTACTAGCAGTATCAAGTCATGAAGCCAAGGATTTCTACAGTGAAGTCAAGTGGATTCAAACTCACATCAGCTCCAAAGTAGTTAAGAACTTAACCACACAAGCTTCTTTGACTTGGCAGTATAGGATGTAGTTCTTTCTTTTTTATCTCTAATCTAATCTAAATTGTTTCTTTATATTTATTAGATTTTTTTCTATTTTATCTTAGATCTATTTTATATTTATTTTCCTGTCTCTTAGATCTAAACTTAAATGTTGTGGGCTGAAATTAGAAGAGAAGTTGATAGAAAAATGGTAGTAGGAAGATAGAATAGAAATTTACCTCAAAAAGTGAGATTTCTTCAAGTTAATCCAAGATAAAAGATTAAAGAGGTAGAAATACATGGCTGAGGTGTCTCTTTGACCAAGGGAAGAAGGGAGACCGGGCGGGGATGACAAGGAGGGGTCGTGAGAGAGAAGAGAGAGAGTCTTTTTTGGAGGTATATAGGATTTTTATATAGATAGTGTATATTTTTGTATGTAGAGGAAGCTTGGATAAGATTTTAAGTATAATTTTTTGTAGATTTGTAGTAAGCAAGATAAAAAACATATAGAAATAATTTTTATATCTTTTGATTAAATATCAAGAGAGATATGAATTGTCAAAGTTGTAGGTGTTTAAGGCTAAGACAGTGAGGGTTACTAAATTTCAAGCCTTGGCTCTTAGGAACCACTTGGACTCTAGAGGCAAAAAATTTTGGATTTTTGTTCCTTATAGAGTTAATTACTTTGTATCAAAATCTCAAGTCAATATGATTTGTGAGCAAAGAACTATGAATGAAATTAAAACTAGGCTTAAATGAAAAGAGAAATAGAATGAAGGCAAGATTGAGGTTTGTATGGGCAGTATGTGTGTGTGGATTCTTTTGGGTATAAATGGAGTTAGGAGATGAATTTGAGTGTGAAATTTGATAGACATAATCTATGTAAGTTAGGAAAGAGATGAGAGCAAGTTTGATATTCGTTTGTTTTATGAATAAAATGTTATGCTCTTTCAAAGTGATAGGGATCTATCTCCAAGTCACTGAAGTTTGAGGGAGCATATCTTTGTGATCAGAGTAGCATTTTGAATAAAATTTATTGGAGTTATGTTTGAAGAATTATGAAGAAATTTGTGGTCAAATCTAGAGTTGTTAGAAGACAAAATTAAAGAAGAAGGATAGAGTCTATAATTCTAGTTCAAAGAAGACTTTTGGAGTAACAATTTGAGGACATTTACAACATAAAAAAAGTAACAAGCCTACCAAATTTCAGTACTTAGGTCTTTGTTAATAAGGAGCAATGAAGGTGTGAAGCAAAGGGGGTCCAAAATCAAAGGCAACATGGAGGGATTACTTTGACAACATAGTTCTCTCTAATCACATGAGTTATAATCAAAAGATTTATGGGATTTTCTTCCTTACTTCTTTAAGTGTTTATTATTTACATTTTATTATAACTAATGTGATATCCTAGGATTTATGATTAAAATTAGGAGCATGTCTCTAAAAACAAAATAAGTTAGGATTCATAAAATATGTTGTTTTAATATAAATTCTTCAATTTTATGAACTCTTATCGATCTCATCTTGCACTTAATTAACTAGAGGCACAAAAGACCCAGTGTTTCTTAGGGCTAAGACTTTCATCAGGACAACATGATGAGTCCTCAACCGATAGGATGGATTATGTTTTATCGGATGGCGCATTATTATCAAAGAGCTAATAGAGCAATTGGATACATATTTGCCTTATGAAGGCACAAAAGATTGAGAAGAAGGCTATATGAATTTAGAACCTATTGGTCTTTGTATTGATTTTTTATTTTTTTAATAACTATTTGTAATTAATTATGGATAGAAGTGATTTAATGTTTTGTCAAGATTAATTATCAATAATTTTAGGTTAGTAAGATTAGACAGTAAGTAGCAAAGGGATAGCAAGGGCCACTTGTTGGAAGAACCAATTGGAAGCAGGCAGTTGTTGCGATTGAAGGGACTACCTTGTTTTATAATTAGAGACGAACCGATTGAAGGACAGTTTGTCTTAATAGAAGGAACTCTTGTGGATGAGAGCCGGAAAGACCAATCATTTTTTATTATTTTGTATGAATCTATTGTAAATTAATATGACACTAAGATTGTCATGAAGTGTAATATACAATTGTATGAGTGATAATTGCTATTGGTATTAAGTCTATGGTGCATGAAAGCTGATTGGTTGATGCATATTTGTAGTCATGTGATACAATTGGAGATTGTATCTTTATTGTAAGATCTCTGGTGGTGGAAGTAAAAACAATTGGTGAGAGACTATTAAATTAGTAAAGATTGAGTATAATTAGTTAAGTATATAATTCTTCATCTCTAATATTAATTTATTATACTAATCATAGTATAATTAGTAAAGATTGAATATAAATAAGAAATTAGAGAATGAACTAATATTAGAGATGAAGAATTTATAAAATGAGAGAGCAATTGGGATGAATTGGTAAAAATTTAGATTATGTGCTGAAGTATAAGAATGAACCAATAGAAATTGTATAAATGTTAGTAATCTATGGGAGTAGTAATTACAATTTAAAATTCATCAAGATTGATTATATAAAATTTAAAGTTATAGTATGGCAATTGGTAGAGTCCGATCAGTCTGATTGAGATTGGAAAGAAGAGAGCGCAATTGATTAAGAATATAATAATTGAAAAATAAATTATGAAGAGTTGAATGAATCAACCAGTATTAATTAGATTACCAATTGGAGAGTATGTATGGCTGCAATGCATTAGAGTTGAATCAATTAGTAAGTGGGAGTCGGGATTAAGTTTCTCAATAGAGAAATTGCCAATGTACATAATATCGGAGATTAAGACTAGAAGCAATTAATTCAATAAATTATAAAAGTCATTAAATAATTGATATTAAGATAAAGTTTTGTAAAAAATAATAATCGCACAAGACTTGTTCCTATTGCACCCACACAAAACATCACCATAATTTATACAAGGAACAAAATATTCTACCAATTGGAAAGAATGTGGCTATATCAAATGCAAGTTGAGTAATTGAAGAGCAATCTATTAGGCATAATGACATTTTAGAAGGAAAATACATTGTATCAATTGGAAAAGAGAAGTGAAAAAAAAAAAAGTAATGCTAGGAATGTCTTTGACTTGTTTGGTTGAATTATAATATATTATAAGCAATACTATTAGATTGGATGTGAAGAAAAAATTCTCTCATTAGCTTTGAATGTACAAACCCGTAGGTTAACCATAGCCAAAATCACCTGTCAAATCCTAAAACACAATCATCTACCTCCTTGCGAACGAACCTTTACTATTGGAAATAAATTCCTATTGTTAAATACCACTATAACACTTCTACAAGCATGAGGGAAGCAAAAATCAATATGCTTGAGAAGTTTAATGGAATAAGATTAAAACTTTGAAGATTTTTACAACAAGCCAAGTTATATCTAAGGTTGCATCCTTTCCAATATCTTAATGGATTTACTCAAGTTGGATTCATAAGCGTATTTTTATTTGGAAGTGTTCTTTTTTGGTTTGCACCTTTGATGGAAAAAGATTTATAATTTTTTTATGATTTGAATTCATTTCTCAAAGTGCTTATGGCCACATTTAGAAAAAGTGATCAAGAGAGGGTAGTAAAAATTAAGCTCCTATATTTACAACAAGGATTATGGTGTCGTGTTGTGATTAGCTATCATATAAAAATATTATACATATATATTTAATATACAATTTACTATACAACTATGTAAGAGCCATATTAGTAGGTTTTATTAATTATAAAATATGATTAGATTATTAATATAGAAAAAATCTATCTAAAAAGGTTATTATTGAGGTTTATACAATCTTATTTTCTTTTTGGTAGTGACTTTTGAGGTTAATTTTATATTGATAGTAACTTTTATATATCTTAAGTCACCTTTGTTAGACAATAATGATTCTTAAGATCTTGTTTACTTCTTTTATTTGGTATTTAGAACACAAATTATATGAATCTTATTAGAAAAAAAATTGAAAAAAAAAATTTAATATAAAAACGAGCAATTTGGCCATCCATGTAGATGAATGGAGATAGATGATAAAAATCTCTATTCCTATTGGCCAAAAATTATGCCCAATAGACTTCAAGGAGGTTGCTCGAGGGCTTATTAGGAATTAGGATTTATTTATTGAGGGTATTTGAACATCAGAGGCTAAGATGACAAATTTTGGATTTTTGGATATGGTTTTTATATATATTTTGTGTGATTTAGACTTTTTATAAAAGAGATATAGGCAATCAAAGTTAAAATGTTGAAATTGTACCTACTATCATTCTTTTGGGCATAACTCACATGCATAGAAAGCAATAGAAGATTGGCAATTAGAATTCAAAAGAACACTTTTTTATTGTATTTTTTATATATGGTTCAATGAAATCCAAGCTAGGATGAAGAAGATATTGGAAGTTGAAGTCAATGCTTGTAAGCTAAGGGTAGTAAGTGTCCTTGCTTAATTAGTGGTTATATCTTGAGCTATATCTTAAATAATTTGATAAATTTTTTGCTCAAAATTTTTAAAAGTATATATATTCATGTTATAAGACTATATTAAAAAAATTTGTAATATTAGGATTTTAAATTTATAAGATATGAAGAAAATAGTACTCAGGTATCTATGAAGAAGAAATTTAAACCTTTGCTAGGATTTTTAAGATATCAAACAATCAGAAATAAATCTTTTATTAATTCTTTTTTGAAATAAAACTTAAGAGTATTATTTATATTTTGGAGGAAATTTTATAGAAATTAAATAGTTGAATTAAGAGTTATTAAATTCTAAAGTTTAAAAAGAAATAAGTCCTTGCACGTGAATAAGATATTGAAGAGTTTTGTGGCAATTTGAGCCTTTTTGTACTAATCTACTTAAATACAAAAAGATTTATTAATATAAATTTTCTATTATAATATCTTTATATTATTTATCTTTTTTATTAAGAACAAATCACTTATTGGAGTCTTGCCAATAAGTCTCAAATAAATTCTCTACATCCAAGTATTTAGTATATTCTTAGATAGAAGGTCATGCCACATGACAATAATTAGCTACAACATACACTGTAGAATTTTAAAACCTTACTTGTGATATAGAATAGAATAACAAAGCCCTTATCAATCAATTTTATTATGGATTGAAGGACAATATCAAAGATTTATTATTAACAATGTTAAAAGTAAATTCTTTAGAATAATTTATTACTCAAGCTATTGCATACAATAATTATTTATTTGAAAGGTGTCAAGAACATAGATTTAGTTAAAAAATAATAAATCAATTAATGATAGCAATTTTTAAATTTTTAAAAACTTATTTGATTAAACCAGATCCAATGCAAATTAATGCGATACATTTTAAATCTCTCATTGAACAAGAAAAGACTTAACATCATCAAGAAGGTTTATGCTTATATTGTGGAGAAGCAAAGCACACTGCTCAACATTGTCTAAAGAAGTAACGCAATCATAAAATAAGGAGTATGGTTGCTAAAAAAGTTAATATGTTAGAAAATAAGTTTTTTCATCTATAATAGAAATTATGCAGTTAGAATCATTTGCAATATCTTATAAAGGTTCTATTCTCACTTCAAATCTTTTACCTTGTTTTATAATATATGTATTTTTAAGACCTAAAATTTACAAAGTTTTTATCTTATTAAATTCAAAAACCTCAATTTGTTTCGTAGACAAAGACTTTGTCAAAAAACAAAAAATATCTCTAATAAAAAAAAACTAAATCTATCCATGTAGAAGTCATAGATGGTCATTTGCTATCTTTTAGAGATCTTATCTATGAGACTGTTCCTTTAGATATAATAATTAAGGAATATAATAGCATAATAATATTTAATATAATTAGATCTCCTTCCAATCTACTTATTTTAGGATTATTGTGATTAAAAAAATATAATCTTCAAATAGATTGGACTTTCCATAACCTTGATTTTTTTCATAGTTTAATGTAAAAATCTATTAATCAAATAGACATACATAATTCTAATATATCCAAATCCTTACTGATATGAACAAAAGCTTTCATATATTTCAAGTTTAAAAATGATCTATTCTATTTTAAAGGATGCCTATATATTTAAGAAGGCAAAGCACAACTACATGCTATTAAAATTCATTACAACTTCCTTGCAATAAGACATTTTGGATATAACAAGACTTTAGAGCTAATATCAAGAGATTTTTAGCGGCCTCAAATAAAGAAGGTTATTAAGGAATTTGTACAATTATGCGATGTTTGTTCAATATCAAAAACTCTGTGTCATCAATCTTACGGACTTCTCTAATTATTACTTCTATTAAAACAATCTCAGTCTTTTATTTCTATAGATTTTATCACGGATCTTTCAAATTTAAGTTCATATGGTTCTATATTTGTGATTGTAGATTGTTTCACCAAAATGGTCCATTTTGTACCATGTACAAACTCTATTACAAATGAAAAAATAATTAAATTCTTCCTTGATAATATCTATTTTTATCATAGATTACCAAGGGATATTATATTAAATAGAGGGATATAATTTGTATCAAGATTTTAGAGGATCCTTTTCAAAATATTGAAAGTGGATATAAAACTATCTTCAACTTTTTATCCTCAAACTGATAAACAAATACAATATATAAATCAAATTTTGGAACAATATTTGAGATGTATTATTAATTATCGTCAAGATGATTGGACAATTCTTTTACCATTGGCTAAGTTTATTTATTATAATTTGGTATATTTTTCTATTCAACAAATTCCATTCTTTATCAATTATAATTATCATCCATAATTTGATACTTTTGACTTTTCAAAAGTTAATAATCTTGCAGCATAAGATTTGGCAAATTGATTGTCACAATTACATGCAACAATGAAGGGACAATTAAAAGAAGTTCAAGAACAACAAAAGATCAATACAAATATCTATTGTAAAAAATAGCCTCAATTCGACATGGGCTATAAGATATGGTTACTTTGTTGTAATATCAAGACTAATCTTTCTTATAACAAGTTGGATTATTGTAGACTTGGATCATTTCCGATTTGTGAAAAGATCAATTTAATTGCCTATTGAATATACCTATTGAAATCTATAAAGATCCATTTTGTATTCCACATGTTATTGCTTGAGCCATACAAGACAATGAACATATAAGAAAGAAGACAAATACCACCACCTTATATAGAAATACATAATAATGAAGAATTTGAGATGGAAGAGGTCTTAGATTCAAGACAGCATCAAAATTAGCTAAAATATCTTGTACATTGGTACAGATATGATATTAGTAAAGGTATATGGAAGCCATCCAAGAATCTAACAAATATATCAGTAAAAGTCAATACATTTTATCAACAATATCCATCAAAATCATGATGAAGAGTCAAGAAAATCCTTGCTATAAAGCCAAGCACGTTCAAAAGAAGTTTTATTCTATCTTGTATCATTGTCAACTATTTCTTTGAATTTATTCATATCAAAGAGATAGAAAATCAATAATTAATAAATTTGATTCAAAAACCATTGTTTATTGACTTATTAGGTGAGACATTATAAGTATCACAACCTTCAAGACGATGGAATAGAGATGAAGATCTTTAAGAACAACATGTTCTTCCTCAAATTGACAATGAGATACAATGAATATGGTATCACAATCTTGGAAGAGACTCCTGATGTTTGGTGATATTTTTAGATGTAAGAACTATCCTTGATGGTGTTTCAAATGTTTTCTTTGAAGAAAGTTGTAAAGGCCTCAACAATAATCAAATAATAAGGTGGTCCTCTTGCCTTTGTATAGAATACTATTAATGGCTTAGAAGACCTATCAACTACCTTCAAAGGAAGCAAAGATTAGAATATGTGGCAAATAGAATTCAGTGCATCTTAGACTTTTTCAACACATTGTCATATAGTAACACAGCCATTAGGTGAAAGAGGGAAAGAATGAATAAAATATATAAGAGCTTAAATAAAAATATTTTAGCAAATTATCTTAGAATTATAGATAATAGAGAAGAAAGTAAAAAAAAAGTTAAAAGACTAATGTTGCCTTTTTATAGAAGAGTCTTTTTATTACTTATTTTGTATGGCTATAAATAAGACAAAACAAAGTATATTAGAAAAATTAATAATATAGACATCTTTAGAAAGAAATTAAAATAGATTTTAGAAATTTTTACCTCAAAATTTTAGAATTGATATCCGGAGAAGACCAATTATGAGCCTAGATTGGAATCAGACCTTGAGGTACAAAATCATGTGTCTATGGCGGATCGAGGGATCTTTTGTAGATTGGAGACTTAGATTAGTCAGCAAACTTGAGCAAATATGTTTTAATATTTATTTTGAGTGCTTTAAAGAAAAATTGGCTTTGTAAGAGCTTTGTAAAATCAAGGTTGTATTGAGTGACGTGGGATTTTGTAAAATACAGAGGGATTTATAAAATTAAGTATTTTATAAGTTTGATCACAAATCTACAAGTGAAATTTTTAGGATTTGTGATTGTAATTGTGATTAATATATATTATTAGTTTGAATTTGATTAAATGGTTTAATTGGAAGATATTGCAGTTCAAGTGGATTGAGGTCTCGGAAGTTAAATTTTGAGGGTCAATGAGGGTTTCTTAGATATTTAGCAATTTATCAATTGGATTGAGGTGAAATATTTTTTTATGAATAATAAATAAGATTTCATATTTGTATATGAGCTTTGAGAGTGATTAAATGGTACAAAGAAAAGATATTTGTACTAAAAATTCAACATTATTATAAGAAAAAGAAGGTAGCCAACACTCGAGTAGAAATTTGAGCATAACTTTTGTAAGATAACTTGGATCTCCTTCAAAAAATTTATATATATTATCAACTTACTTATTGAAAAGTGTGCAAAATTTGGACTAAGATCAATAGTTAGATCATTAGCCATTATAGTTTTAATCTGCTAGAGGGTTTTGTTGAGATTTATTAAGATTTGGTTAGGATTTGTTAGAATTTGATTAGGATTTGTTAGAGTAAATTTAGGATTTATTGGGATTTATTAAGATTTATTAGGATTTATTGGGATTTATTAAGATTTATTAGGATTTATTAGAATATATTTAGGATTTAATTAAGATTTGAATAGAGTTGTTATGATTCAACCAAGGTTTGATTAGGATTTGACTAGGATTTGTTTAGAATTTGGTTAGGATTTGGTTAGGATTTGACTAGGATTTGTTTAGAATTTGTTTAGGATTTGGTTAGAATTTGATCAAAATTTGACTAGAATTTGTTTAGGATTTGATTAGGATTGTTAGAGTTTGACCAAAATTTAACTAGGATTTATTTAAGATTTGACTAGAATTATTAGGATTTGACTAAGATATGATTAGAATTTATTTAAGATTTGATTAGGATTTGATTAAGATTTAACCAAGATTTGACTAGGATTTATTTAATATTTGATTAGAATTATTAAAATTTGACTAAAATTTGACTAAAATTTGTTTAAGATTTGATTAGGATTTATTTAGGATTTGATTAAGATTTGATTAGGATTTGACAAAGATTTGATTAAAATTATTAGAATTCAATTAGGATTTGATTAAGATTTTATCAAGATTTGTTTAAGATTTGACTAGGATTTGATTAGGATTTGAGTAGAATTTGATTAGGATTTGATTAAGATTTGATTAGAATTTGATTAGAATTTGATTAAGATTTGATTAGGATTTATTTAAAATTTGATCAAGATTTATTTAAGATTTAATTAAGATTTAATTAGGATTTGACTAAGATTTTACTAGGATTATTAGGATTCAAATAAGATTTGAATATGATTTTATCAAGATTTATATACGATTTGATTAAGGTTTATTTAAGATTTGACTGGAATTGTTAGGATTTGACCAAAGTTTGACTAGGATTTGAACAGGGTTATTAAGATTCAACTATGATTTGATTAGAATTTGACCAGAGTTTTATTAGGATTTGGTTAGGATTTTATTAGAGTTTGTTTAAGTTTTTTGTATATTCTTCTATAATTAATTGAAAAATCTAATTAAACTTTTAACAATTGGAGCATACTTATTAATTTTAATTACAAGTTTATATAATTTTATTAGAGGTGTTAAGACTTGTTATTGTTATTTTTCTTTTATCTTCTACAGTCAAGTGTCCAGTGCATTCTCAAGCAAGACTTCACAACATACGACAATGTAATCATTGCTCCTTGTGGAACTTGTCTCTAGAAGGGGGAATAATATCATGGACATAAGATTTATTCCAATAATTATTTAATTAATATAAATAGATAGAAGTATGTAAAAATAAATTAATATGATAATATCTTATAGAAAAGCTTCTTAAAAGCTTCATAGACATGGATTCACCTTTATACATGTCTATAGGTGATTGATAGATTAGAAACTTGACCAACATGCTAGCCACACATGTTGCTAGCTTGTGGAACAAGCTAAGTATGTGACACACATGTAGGAAACTTGTCTTGTAAGTTTGACATGTATCTTATAAATTGATCACATATTAGAGGTCCTATAGAATGCCGCCACGTAGCTCTTAGATAGATAATATATGTAGAAATAAGAGTGAAGCCTTCTTCACTCCTATCAACATCTTTCTTATTCTTAGTCTTATTTCAAGAGTCTCTAATCTTCTTGTCTTTGGCAATAGCCATTCTAATTTTAATATTATTCCATCTTCAAGTGATTTTAAAAAATACAAGAGTGTGTTCTATTCTTTTATGATTCATATTCTTGTCCTTGACAATAACTTAGCTTAGGCCTTCTAATCTTGTTCTTATATCTTGTCACAACTCCTTACTTGTGATATAAAGTGCACTTTTTTTATTTCAATTCTTTGAATTTTTAAATTTTTATTCTATTTAAGTGATATTTTTATAATAATTCATTAAAATTGATAAAATTTAATATCAAAACTTAATCTTTTTTAATAGAGAATAAATTACTTTTTTTTCTTATAAATACTAAAGTATTTTAAAAACTACGGATTATCATCTTCTAGACTAATATTATTCTTGATTTTTTTGTATCTATTTCTTCTTATTTTATTTTTATGACAAAAAATAAAAAATTCAATATGGCGGATTTTGAAGAAGTCAAATTGGATTCAATTATAAATGCTCTTAAAACATTGAATTAAGACTAAGACTTTGTTTAAGCAAAATAAAAAACTTTATATGACCATACATAATAGTAAATGAATATAGCTACCTCAGCCACTATCACAAGTCATTCTAAGAATTCCATCACCAAGGTTTATTTCACAAAAAGATGTATGTATTTGAAATAATAATTCAATATCAACAAAAAATGAATCAAGAATTAGTCTCCTAAAAAAATTTAATGGAACTTATTCAAAGCTTTATGGCTTTGTAAATAAAATATAATTTATCACTTTATTCCAATCTCAATAATATTCCACAAAAGCATATTATGTTAGCCTAGTTAGAATCATATTTTCAAATCAAGCTTTATCTTTATTTACTTTATTATTTGAAAAAAATTCTCTTATATTATATAATTTTAAAATATTTTTGGTGGCATTTCTAAAAGCACTTGAAAAACATAATAAGATTTCTTTTGCTACAATTGAAATCCGAGGCCTTTGATAAAAAAAAATGTGTTTTGTATTAGTTTATGCTCTAGAATTTTGGCAATTAGCATATGATATCAATTAGAGTGAAGATGTGTTGATAAGTCACTTTCATTAGAGATTACAAGATGATGTAAAGGATCTATGACTATCTATGTGATATCTATGAGGATACCCTCTTTGATCCATTATCTCATCTTTTTTTTCTTTTATACACCTTTTTATTAAAATATCATTCAAAAAAATAAAATCTTTTTTAAAATGAAATCATAGAAAATCTTGTTCATCCCATTTATTATGTTAGCAACTGAGGTTGTTGCTCCTTGTGGTAATATATATATTTTTATCAATTCTAAAGATATCCTCATAGTTGTGATATCTTTGCTTCTTTCACCAAGTTGAAATTGATCATATCTAGAATAAAGATCTCCAACAAAGTAAATGGCTCTACTAACAAATGCCTCAGCAAATTCTCCAACAATTGGTACCACTCTTGTATTTCTAATGGTTATTTGATTTATTGGTTGCATATCTTGAATAAACCATAGAGTCCCATTTTTCTTTGGTACTATAAATCAACGGCTTGAATATGGTACAAATGATGGTTCTAAGATCTTTATTTGTATTTTTTTTTTTTTAAATTATATAAATTTGAATAAATATACTTTAGATATTAGAATTTATATATATTTAAATAAATACACCTTAAATTCCAAAGAGCATATAAAACTATAAATATAATCATTGGTGCTACAATACTTAGATCTACATATTTAATAATTGAAGGTTCAAAAATAAAAGTTTTTTTATATTTTTTAATATATTTCTAAATTTAATCTCTTTAATAAATAGAAGAAAATCCATAGATCCTACTTTCAACTCCTTGAATATAGTTTTAATAAACTTATGGCCAATTTAATTAGGATTTTGTAAGCCTTTTTTTTTAATAGCTTGTTGAACTTGGTGCTTTGAATTACTAAGCAATGATATAGCTATAAGTTTTATTTTTCTTTCCAAAATTTTGTACCTAGTTTCAACTTTGGCTTCACAATTTTGAAATGCTTGTATGATTAAGTAGAACTTTCTTGAATGTATTTACACCACTTGATCTTCATTTAATTATTCAATCTTTATAAGTTCTTCTAAAAAATCTTCTAAATTTGTTTATATATATATATATATATATATATATATATATATATATATATATTATCTTATTATTTTTATCAATTACATCCATTCTTTTTAGATCTTTTTTAGTTTTTTATACAATATTTTTTTTTTCCATTTTTATAAATCATTAAGTTATATTTATATAGCAAATCCACTTTTTAAAAAATTTATAATTCCTATACAAAAGATACTTTTTTTTCCTTATAAGAATATCTTTTCTAATATACTATTATATTCCTATTTTATAGTAGCACCTTGCAAAAATCTTTAAACTCCTCATTGACCCTTGATAATGAGCTATTCCATAGATAATTCTTATTGCACTCATGATTAGCAAATATAATTAAGAATTACAATGTTTTTTTGTCACTTTAGCTTTTGATGCAAGGATATACTAATCTATTATCTAATATCTTAGTTTCAATCCTTATAATATATATATATATATATATATATATATAAGAATCACTGGATATAAAATATTGTCTTGAACAAAGAAATTTTGTTTTATGGATACATCTCTAATTTTTATTTTTACATCTAGATAATTATTATAAAGGTCTTCTTCTATGTTATTTGGTCCTTAGATCATCCAATCATATTTAATGTCAATGAGCCACCTCCCACATTTGTAAATATTTTTGGATATAGTATTAATTTCAGATTCATGGTCGATAACAGCAACTATTGGATCTATCATATCTTCTATCTTCACCAAGGTCCATGTAGTGGCTCTAGCTCAATGATTTTTAGAATAATAACTAGGATCCTTATCATCAATCTTATCCTCATCAAAAAAAAAAAAAAATCAAATCTTTTGATTGATATAACATTTAATTAATTCTAGTTTTTTTTTTTAAAAAAAATGATATTGTATTTAAAGCATTAGATACTATAGACTCCCCTATCAATTGTCTTTTTTGCTTAATGGTGTCAATAATGACATCATAAAATTTTTTCTTTACAATACTTAAAATTTTTCATAACATAAATTTAGTGTTGAATTTTTTATAACACCAAATAATTTCTTCCAACACACCTTTCAAATTTATAGTTGCCTCAATATTTGCTTATAGCTTATAGGCAATAAGCTTATCTTTCTCTTTATTCTTACCAGCTTCCATCTTTAATTTCTATTTTTTCTTTAATAGTGGTACATTTCTAAGATATGATGTTGATGGTCCAATTTTAGATGGTCTACTATCTTATGGTGTAAGTACTTCTTTATTTATTATTATTTTTTTATCTCTTTAAAATCTCCTTTTATTATTTGGCTCTTTAAGATTTTCTTCTATTATATATCTTTTCATATCCAACAAAGCTTCATGTTAGGATTTTTCTATATAAGCATGTACAAACATGGTATCAACAAGATCATCCCATCTTCTTATCATTGTGGCTCTATTGAACATTTCTTTCCTTGTTTTTTTTTTTTTTTTAATCTATATTAGATATAGCATTGTTCTACAAATCTTCTATATCTACATGTTTATCTAAAATATTTTCTTTTTTTTTTACTACCTAAATACTATAGGTGGTAACTTTCTTTGATGTTATAGCTTGCTAAGATAAATAATCTTCTAAAATCTTCTTTATTTTTTTTTTTCCAAAATTGATTTTGAGAAATTCACTTCTATCCTATAAAAGCAATCTTTTTATTCTTCCATAAAATTGCTCCTTATCATAGAATATCAACAAAATCTCCACACTTCTTGCAAGGATGCTCAATATTATCTTATCAAATATATTTTTATATATATCCTAGCTTTGATGTAGATTTATTCTTAAATATTCATCTTTTTTTAGTTTTATTAGTTTAATTAGTAAATCTTTTATTCTTTTTATCAACTCTTATATTGTATCTTTTTGTGATGCAACTATAGGCATAAGAATTGAAATAATAGATACAAGAATAATAGGCTCTAGTGATTGCCTTTGAGATATTTAAATTGATAGAGGTCTAATTTCTTGCCTAACCACCACCTTATCTCTTCAATATTTCCTTTTAGCAAGTATATTCACTACCTCAAAGACTTTTTTCAATCATTAGTGAGTCCATTGTCTTTTGTATTATCCTCCAATAATAACTCCAATCTTCTTTGTAATTCATTATTGATTGATTCAAAAAATAAATCTACCTTATCATTTTCAAGTGTGAGCTTTTTCATCCAAGATAATTGAAAAAATTGTCTTTCAAACTCTTGAAACAATTTTATAATAACCAATTCCTTGTTGGACCTATTTATCCATTCTATAAATGACTTTTAAGTCACTTTATTTATATCTTTTAAAAAATACTCCTCCTTTAGTTGGAAAATAAAATCCTTTCATTTAATTCCATAAGATTGGATAATTTCTTTTATATATTTTTGTAGCTTTAGTACAACTGTAAGTTCAAATATAAAGATTTTTTTTTTTTTAGTATCTTATTGAATTCCATCTCTTGTAAATAATATTTCAGATACTTAGAGATATTTTTGCTATCAAATTGATCCAATAATCCAACCATAGATTGCAAAGTTTTGATAGCCATTACTTCTTTGTGTTCCACTAATTGTTGCTACTACATAAAAAGTGCAAATGCTTCAAATATTTGAACTATAGTAGGATCAAGCTATAATGATGGTGCACCACTATAGCTTTTACTACCACTTTCTTATTCTCTTATCATAATATGATACTAAAAACTCTCCATGCTAAATATTTCAAGTCAGATTTATCAACTGTCATGTAGCATGATTTTCAATTAGAAAATACACTAGGTATTTTATTGTAGAGAGTTTATTTATAACTTACTAGCCAAGCTTCACCATAAAAATCAACTATATATTTATAATTGATTGTTTAATATCTCAAAAATCCTAGCACATGCTTAATATCCTAGTTTATAGATATTTAAACACTATTCTCTTCATATCTCAAAAATTCAAAATCCTAATGTCACAAAATTTATGTATATAGCTTTGTAACAAAAAAATACATATTCTTAAAAATTTTGAGCCAAAACCTTGTCAAATTACTTAAGATATAGCTCTAATATCTCCTTCACCCTAGCTTAGAATTTATCAAGCTATGCATGTAAAGTGTAGCCAAAAAAGTGTTCTCTCCAATCTTAGTTGTTGATCCTTTATTGCTTTCCCTATAGGTGAATTATATCCCAAAGTTTGACAGTAGATACAAAATCAATACCCTAACTTTGAGCACCTACTTCTCTTATATAAAAACTCTAAATCACTTAATTTTTGTACTACAATCATAGTCAAAAATATAAACTTGCTAGTCTTAATATCTAATGTTCAAATGCCCTTAAAAGTGAAATTCCAATCCTTAATAAGGCCTCAAGTAGCCTCCTTGAAGTCCATTGGATATGACTTTTGATCAATAGGAATAGAAATTTCTATCATCCATTTCTATTCATCCACATTGATGGCCTAACTATTCTTTTTGATATTAAAAATTCCATTTCAATCCTTTTTTTGATAAAATTTATATAATATGTGATCTAAATATTAAATAAAAGAAATAAATAAGATTTCAAGGATCATTAATATCTAATAAAGATAATTTAAAATATATAAAAGTTATTATTAATATAAAATTAACTTCAAAAGTTATTATTTTGAAAATAATAATAATAATTTCAATAATAGTCTTTTTAAATAAATTCTTTGTAAAATAGTAATCTAATTATATTTTATAATTAATTAAAATCTACTAATATAACTTTTAATTAGCTATATAATAAATTATATGATAGCCAAATTATAACATGATATTATGCAATTAGATTTTTTTATTCCACAAATTAAAAAAGATCTTATATTATCATCTAATATTTTTTGTTGTTTTATCATACAAATATATTTGAGTGTCCAAAAACTCAAAACCTTTATTTTAATAGATTTAAGAGTTTTTGCTTACTTTATCAACTTAAAATTTTTAAGAATCCATAAAATTCCTATGATTAAAAAATCCAAGGCTATTCATATAAAGATTATAGATGATTGATCTTTATCCTCTACAAATGATATTCACAAATAATTCTATTAAAAGTAATATCAAAGAATCATAATAGTTAAGTCATATTTAATATTATTAAGTCTCCATCTAATCCCATTATTTTATAACTTTTTTGGTTTGAAAGATATAATCCCCATACAAATTAGATATCTTGTAAAATAAAAATTCTTAGAAATCACAATTTGTTATTATTAAACTTGGTAGAAAATACCATACACCTTATAGATTTAAAATCATAAAGTCTTTGTTTATTGGAACTAGATTTTTTATAAGAGCAACCAAGAAGGGCACTTTTTTTGTTGTTTATGCAACTCTAACATCTGAAGTAACAAGTACTCCAATAATTCTTTCAAAATAATCTAGAGATTTTTAAGATATATTTAATAAATATATATATATATATATATATAGATACCTTGCTAGAACATCATCTATATGACTATACTATTGATCTTCAAGATGGGACACAACCATCTTTTGGTCCAATTTATAACTTATCATAGAACAAGCTTACAACATTGAAGAAGTATATTGACAAGAATTCAACAAAGAATTTTATTCGACATTTAAAATTTCTTATTGATGCACTAGTATTCTTTATGAAAAAAAAAATATAGATCTTTGTGGATGTGCATCAATTATTATGGTTTCATCAAAGTAATAATAAAAAATTATTACCCTTTATAGTTAATATCTTAATTCTTTGACTAATTTGATCAAGCTAAGATCTATACCAAAATAGATCTTTATGAAGCTTATAATCTAATATGCATCAAAAAAAACTAATAGAAGATTGTTTTTTATACAAGTTATAGATATTTTAAATATAATATCATATCTTTTGGCCTTACAAATATGCCAACTATTTTTCAACATTTAATAGATAATATATTATAAAAAAAAATTCATGACTTTATTATATGTTATTTGAATGGCATCTTGATTTATTATAAGGCTCTAAAAGAATATGAACAACATGTCTATCTCATCTTATAAAAATTATGAAATATTAGATTATTACTCCAGATTGGAAAAATATATATTTTATGAATCTCAAATATAGTTTTTTAATAATATCATCTTGAATAAAACCTTAATAATGAATCTAAAGAAGATTAAGACCATTAGTAACTAAACAATTCTAAAATCAATACGAGACATTTAATATTTTATTGAATTTATAAACTTCTATAAGATCCTCTTTAATAACTATTTTCAAGTAGTTGTTCCACTTATACAATTAACATATAAGAATAAGCTCAAAATAGAGATCAAAAATTTAAAAAGACTTTAAATACTTAAAGGCAACATTCATACAATCCATATCTTCATTCACTTAGATTTTATTAAGCCATTTTTTAATGGAAACTAATGCCTTGGACTTTAAATTGGAAGTAGTCTTATTACAATCTTAAAGAGAAAGAAGACTACATCCAATAGCATTCTACTTTAAAAAATTCTTAGCCATAGAAATTAATTATATGATCCATGACAAAGAACTTTTTGCAATTGTAAATTCTTTCAAAGAATGGTGCCATTTTTTTAAAGGCGCTTCACATCCAATGACTATATATGGATCACAAGAACCTTCAGTATTTTATGTCAACTTGTATTTCAAATTGTTCTTAAGTCCATTGGAGCATATTTTGTTTTGATTTCAACATCATATATTGACGCAAAAAGCAACAAGGATTGTCAAATGTTCTATCGAGATAATTATACCTTGTGCCAAAAATATATATATAGCAATAAAAAATATTTTTGAAATTCAAGAAATTTTGTATTTAAATAATTGTTGTAATTGTTATTTTCAAATAATTGTTGTAATTCTAATAGATTTTTTGTTTTTTGATGAAATTCATACAACCTTGACTATAGACCCTCTTGTTTTTTATACTAAGTATTGTTCCAACAATATCCACAATACTTTGAATAAATTGAAATTACATAAAGTCTTTTCTATCATGAAGAATATTTGTATATCCTAAAAGGGCCATTGTATCTTTATATTCTCTCAATGCATCATGACTTTCTAATTGTGGAACATTTTAATTTCAATAAGACATTGGAATTCATTTTTAAAAATTTTTGATGGTCTCAAATGTAAAAAGCTATCAAAGAATTTATCCTCTCCTTTAACACATGTTCTAAATTAAAAAATCTATGATATCACTTATATGGACATCAATCGCTATCAATTTTGAACTAATCTTCTATCTCTATAAACTTCATCATAAACTTTTCACCATTGAATTCTTTTGATATTATATATATAATTGTCAACCAATTTACTAGATGTCACATTTTGTCTTTTATAAAAAGACCATTATATGTGAAAAAACAACCAAATTCTTTATTAATAATGTCTATCAATACCATAAATTACTAAATGATATTATACCAAATTAAAGATTATAATTTGTATTCAAATTTTAAAAGTTAATTTTTGAGATTTTAAGAATAGACATCAAGCTTTCTTGAACATTTCATCCACAAATCAATAGCCATTCACAACAAATCAACCAAATCCAAGTCAACCAAATAAGACTTAAAGTGTACAATCAATTACCAACAAAATGATTGCATATCTTATTTGTCTTCAGTCAAGTTTGCCTACAACAATACAATTCATGCATCTACTCAATTGATTTCATTTTATTCCAATCAAGGTCATGATTCAAAATTGGACATACTATCTTTTAATAAATTAAAAAATCCAACAACAAATAAATTTACAAATTGAATAACAAATATCCAAACTAAAAACTTCAATTAGAAGAAATTCAAGTTTGCTCCAAAGAATCAATTGACACACACAAAAAATGAACAATCCCCATTTCAAGTTGCCAATAAAATATATTTTGATGCAATGCAAAAGCTACTCAATCATCCAACAATTTGAATTACCAAAGGTCGAGACTATTTTTTATTCGAAAATAAATTAACTTTATTACTTACTAATTGGAACTACCAACATCTATAAAGGTACATCCTATTTTCTACCTCTTTTAAAATCTTATAAAAAATCAAACATATTATGAAGAATAAACTACCACCTCCTTGCATTTTAGTTACTTAAACAATTAGAATATTGTGTGCATTTGCACAATTGAACCATTATTGAGCGCACATGAAAATTAGTTTCAAACTTGATCAATGCACCACAAAAAATACAAGAATTTCATTCAGACCTTTTGCTTTAATTCTTTAAATTTATGAAATCTTGTTCTGTCTGATTGGTGTGTATGTAACAATTTGAAATTTGAAGATTAACATAACACAATATTGAAATTTGGTCTTACTTAATACAGAATTGATTACCAGTCTTGCACCACGAAGGCCCTATTGATCACAGCCTCATCATTTTAGGAGCCTCCACCTCCGCCACAAATGCAAGCACCCCTTGTTGCGCTTCGCCTCCACAACCTGGACACACTTTGCAAAACCCTAGCCTACTGTCATCAGCACCGTGCCAGCAAGGTGCTCACATCACAGCAAAACCAACAAGCAAAGAAGGGAGGATTAGAACAGCAATAGAGCTAGCGCGCCTCCAGTACAAGAACCGCCTTTAGTACCGCCTAGGATTCTAGTACCGCCTCACCACTAGCAGATTCGACCCTCTAAGTCCGCCTCGCGAAACTCTACCGGGGGAACCGCCTCTAGCATTGCCTTATTGCTACGATCAGCAGCTCCACCTCGGGCTAGAGTTAGGCAGCTCCGTCTCTGAGCAGCCTCGATTTCTGTTACCGCTATATTAATCTACAGCTCACCGCTTCGCCGTTTCCGATCCGCATCCCTTTTTTCGCCTAGGATACCGCCTGCGATGAAGCTGCTGCCGACAGCACAGCAATCTGATGCAACGCAACGCTGCTGGCGTCGTCTCCGCCGCAGTTAGATCCTCTGCTGCCAACAAGCTCACCTAAACCTTCAATCCGGTCAGGTCACTGGGTACAACTGCACGATTAAGAATAAACTCGAGCCCAAGAGAAAATGCAGCTCGAAAAAGAGCTTGGACTCCAACCCAAAACCTGTGCGCCCGTCGCCTATCGTGATTTTCACACCGTTGAGCCATTGCAATTTGCCCCCTGCTGAAGGGCAATAGAATATTGTCCTCTTGAATCTGATTAGTCTCCCTTCCGCCGGTGTGTTACGATAGAGCCACCCCACATCAATTGAGGGTCATCTTTACTGATTTGAACCAGTTCCTCAAATGAGGGATTTCACTTATTGCAAAATCCGAAACTAGGCTCTCGGCACAGAACTTCCCCTTAGTAAAAATGGCCGAGTACGCATGGAAATCGAGCAATAGTCATCAAAACAGCTCAGTCACAACAAGCATGAGAACAGAGTGTAAAATTGATGCATCTTCGCAATCCACGTCCTACAAAAACCTCCAAGATTGGGGACTGCTCACCACTGCTTTCCTATCACACCACACACCCGCAGCTGTATCCAATATTCCAAAACTCGATTCGTCTTCCACCATACGACCCCCAGAAACATGAAGCCTAGCATCCACAAAAACCGCAGCATGTTGATACCGTGCAGATTGCGCTATCTCAGGAGCCACTGCCCACTCTCTCTGTGATGTCTCCAAGACAACACAAACAAAAATTCCATCGCATTCCCTGCTTCTTTTTAAAACATAAGCTCGTGTAGCTTCATGCCAACAGTCACACTTCCTACACAAGTCGCCGCTGTGGTAAAAGTTGACAACGTCCTCACCGACCTGGAACGAGAAAGCGAAAGGAGAAGCAGAACTCTCCCTCTTCTGCGCTGAAGTTGACTCACCTAGACAAGCTTCCGACCACTTCTTACCTTCATGCAATCTATGTGGTATATCAAACACGTGAACATCCTCATCAATGTGCTCAACTTTTCTTGCTCCCTGCTACCGCGGCTCTTCAGCCCCATAGCAATGCTGTGCAACAGCATGGCTCATATGCCATTGGTGTACTATATCAACGTCAGTAGCCTTGACCAACAATAACTTTGCTAGAAAAAAGTCACCGAGAACTAGTGCAATTTATCTGATCACCGAAGGGGAGCGCAAACAAAAACCATTCTCACGACCTCTGGTACTGCTCCAGCATTCGTGATCGGCAGATCCTCCTGGCGCGACTCCACCTCAGAATCGCCGCGCATGCTCCTGCTGGCTTCTCTCCAAAAATCTGAATTTTCTTCGAAGACTCATCGAGCCAGAGGGCTCGTGGTGGGCATCTCACCCGCCCAACAGAGGCTTTCAGCGATGCGCTACTGGGAGTCGACCGGGAGCCAGCTTTCACAAACCTGCCTAAAGTTTCACTTGCCAACAAAACTTCGAAACCACAGAGCCTCTCTGAGCGATTGGCTGCGATGGAGAAGCCGATAGTCCGATCTCACCGTGGTGCAAGTCGCCGAAGTAAGTCGCCGACGCAACTCAGCAACCCCGGACAAGCCCTTGTCGCCTGCCGTCACAATCCAGCGACCTTACCAGACAATTTGGTCACCGTGGTAGGAGTAGTCTGCGGCACAATAACCCTGCAACGGCGTGAAGTCGGATTGCAGCACCCAGCGCCGCAACAACTCAGAGCCGCATGAGCACCGCGACCCAGCGCCGCAGCAGCACCGCAGCAGCATCACAGCCGTCTGTCGCACCACAGCAACCCTGCGGCTGAGGAGCACCGACGCACTGTCGCTCCGCACTATCGCACCACAGCAACCCTGCGGCTGAGGAGCACCGACGCACTGTCGCTCCGCACTATCGCACCACACCAAACCCTCGCAGTAACCAGTGCCGCCCAGCACAGTAACACCGCAATAGCCCCTGTCGCAGAGAAAACCAGTGACCCAATGAAGCACCTATCCACAGCAACCCGCCACATCCTTGTCGGAACCGTTGTGTTGCAGCAAACAGTGCCACACTGATGCCGCAACCTCACAGTTCAGGGCCGTACAAACAAACCTAGTACCTAGTACAGCAATTCCTAAGTGTATTACTACCTCATTTACATTCATACATGAAGTAGGATCTTTTTCAAATTATGTACAAAGAAAATCTCAAAGGAGTACAAAAATTTCACAACAAGCACACAAAATCAAGCCATGTATTAATATTATAAAAGTATACTCTACAATGATGGAAGCCAAAACACACTAATTTCTCAAAAAGCTTGACTTGAAAAAGATGAGCCTTCCTAAAGTTTTAGAGTACTTAACACACTGAGACTTGAACAAAAAGGAATTCCAAGACCCCCTTTCAAGATCCTTTACTAAACTTAGAATCCAAGTCTAATACTTGTGGTGGCACTATGTTCCATGACACACCTTAACACAGATGACTACATTCCTAATATTGGAGGTCCTTAAAATTTGTTAAAGGTTTAGAATTTTTTTTAAAAAAACACAAAAATATTTTTAAACAAATAGAAAAATTTAAGAGTTTAGGATTTATTAAAATATTTTGATATGATAAACTATTAAAATTTTGTGTTTATCCAATACTAGATACCAACTAAATATCTATTCCACTACAATCAAGATTATGTTGATAACCAAGGTATGAAATTTGATATAACTTTTTTTACAAGATATAATAGATAATAATAATAATCATAATAGCGACAAGAATGTTACATGTATTTTTTTTTTTAACTTGCAGAATTACTTAATGCATAGGCTGAATGTGATTGTATGCATATTAATTATAAGAATATAATACTAATAATAATCATAACTTAAATAATGCATTTTTTTACTTAACAAGGTTATTTTTATAACCTCATGGTTTACACCATTAATACAGATTTTATTTCTATAGATATTTTATAAGATGTGAAAAAATTATAACATTTAATAATATTATCCATATATTTTAATATAATCAAATGTTTCTGTTTTGTAACAAATTTGCAGTTAGAAAATGTGAAACACAATTTTCTACAAAAATATCCTAAGTTTTAATTACAAGGTGGTAGAATATGTGGAAGGCAATCCATTACCTTCCACATATTTTTACTTAGAACGGTAAATAATGTGTAAACATTTACATGAGCTCATTTGTAGTAAAATTACAACATACTGAAAATTCAGAATGCTTTTACTTATCAATCTCAACGTAAAAATTGATTATGCTACTTCAAAATACTAATAAAATTATCGATCTTCAAAAATCAACAAACAGTTGTTTCTGAAATGCACATACATGTAACACAATTGAATAGGTAAAAAAATTATTTAAATAAAGCATTGAAAAATTTACGCACACTTACGTGCAAAACAATTTTAATATTTGTCGTGGCAAAATTTTGATATTTTGTTTTTCTTTAATTTTCATTAAGAATCTGTAAACGTATTGCTTACTTTCTTTTTGAAGATCATATTATCCAAAAGACATCCAAGATTTTTATACCCTTGTAAATAAGAAACAAAGAATAGAATTTCATTCATACAATTTTAATCTAAATCATAAAAATCGTGGTAGCATTCCAAAAAACTTTAATCGATTTGATCTTGTTTAGTATAAGTTTTGGGTTGAATCTTATTCAGAAATAAATTCTTACCTTGAAAGTCTCTCAGAGGTTCCCTTCCAGACTACAAACAAAGGCCACTCCAAAACTGCACATACAGCTGTTTCCAAACGAATGATTTTAACATGAATTTTCTTCTCAGCCCTCATTAAATACCTTCTGGAGCTTGAAATTCGGAGAAAAAAGTGAAATTAAAGAAACAATCCCTACGGCAATGTTGGACACAACTAAGCTCTATCTTAATCGGACTGCACTGTGAGACTTTCAATACACCCTACAACAACGTTTTAACAGCCAATTCTGCGTTGAATTTCTACAGTAGGTACTCTGCTACAAAGTAGGAACTAACGATAAAGCCAAGTAACAGCAAAAATACATTAGCACTTGCGAAGGAATGGAATGAGAACAGAACTAGGAAAGTTGGATAAACACCTAGGCATAGACTAACCAGGCACAAATGGAGGCTGTAGATGAATTGGAGGACGAACTTCACATAGAGAAGGTTGAACACAAGGGTTGTGAGAGGAAATCGCTTACTTTGGTTGGTTGACTCAGAGGCCTGGAGATCAGGAACCAGAAAAATGCATGAAGGAAACAAATTTCTTTTGAAACTGAAAGATTGAGAGTAAGAATTCATACAGATTCTCGTAGCGCGTGATGCAATGTAAGCTCAGGAGTGCATGGATTGTAGCCAGTCTCTTATAATTTGTTACCCAGGTTCAGGTAAACCAGATCCAAGGAATTGAATCTCAAAATCGTGGTGCCAAAGGCCGTAAAGTGTGTTTGTACCACAGTACACTTGCAACTTCGTGCTAGTAGCTCGGCAAAACACCGTCACGCGACTGAAGAGACCAAGACATCCAAAACTGTTGGCAACAAAATTCGACGAAGAATGGTGATGTTAAAGATACAGAGTTGTGCTTGAAAATTAACGTGTAGCTTCATCTCTAAAATACAAGCACCTGCACAAGAATTTCCAATTATCAGTCTTCAAATCAAACCAAAAAATAGGAAAATAAAGACATATTCATGATCTTCAGATAAGCTCATGAAACGGAACGATACCTAGTCAAATAAAATTTAAATAAAATAAATAAATAAATAAAAATGCATGTTGCAAAACCTTGTTACAACGGAGCAGTAGCAAACGGATTCATGAAATAACCAGTCATGCCTTTTTTAAATAGAAGTAATAAAAACCAGATAAACCAGTCATGTCCTGCCCCGTAGTCAACATGAATTCAAGTAGTAAAGAAATGCAGAGACACGGTAATAGTCAAATTGAACTCCTCAAGAACATAAACAGTTGCTCACTGACCTCACTAGGTACACTAAGAATCAGATAACACATGGGCACAGCAGCGTATGTTAACACGCAACTAGGCCAACAGATTCACTCACCCATATTTCTGTTCAAGGTACAGGAAATCATAGCAATCTGAACACGACCACCAGATATAAATACAAGTGGATAGGGGAAATGGGTGTGTGCAGCCCAAACGACTGCTTCAAGACCCTTGCCCATAATCACATCGTCACCACTATTTCAGTCATTGAAAATTCACTCAGAACAAAACAACGCAACCTAACATCTCGAGGTAGAACCGGATACTGCGGTCGACGCAAGAAAAGACATGATACTCCAATCTTAATCTCATGAAGACACAAGAATGATTGCAGGGGCGAGCGCCACATCATACAAAATAAACCTTGGAATTAAGGTAGCAACACCAAACATGAAGGTGTTGAGCTTTTGAAGTTCCGACCAGAAATGTACAGCTTTACAAACCAAATTACAAGCAACCCGTTTAAATACAAAATAACATCTTAATAACTTTCCAAGAAAAAATATTTCTCAATGACAGTGAGCATACTGTCATGTCTACAAGCTTAAGTGAAGGCAGAGTATATTGACATATTGCCTACCCTCGAAACACGAACAGACTTGATCCAGGCATCATTCGGAGAGGTTTTGAATCGAATTCTGAGCTGGAACTGAACTGCGTATATCTTGGAAGTTTCATGCCTCAGCCGCAATCAGGACGCAATGTAATCATGTACCGAGGAACCATTCTATATATTCGTGCAACTTAGATGCTTCCAGGTACCCACATTCCATGCCCTGGACTTGTTTGATCCAACCTGCACAAAGAAAGAAAAAGAAAAAAGAAAATCATCATTAAAACATCCCAGCACTGAACACGCAGAGTGAAGGAATACAGGATTGAACCACACGCGACTCTCAAGTCTTCCCAAAGATAGTGGACAAAAGTATCAGACACTCGCAACAATTGAGAGTATTATGCGATCGTTTCCTCACTCAGTTAACAGAAGGAATCGTGGTGTCAACTGGGAAAAGGATTGCTGTCACTTACATTGGTGCAAACGGGCCAAGACATCTGAGCTCCAACCCAGATGCAACTTCTTTAACGTGTCCTTCGATATCAACTAAGTATGTCATACCCGGTGCAGGGGGCAGACCACGCCGCACCAAAAGATCATAGTCGCTCTTGTGCAACTCCCTTCCATTAATCACAACTCCAGTCTGTCCACCGGAGGAGTACCTTGAGAGTGGTTGTAGACTCAATTCCTCAATGTGCGGCTGCAGTGAATTGACATGCACAATAAGCATTGGAAAATAAGCAACATACACTACACCTATACAATTTCACCTTTTAAGCAAATAAAAGACGACCATGCGTTACTTGCAAGTACTTACTGGAATGATACCCACGCACGGTCCACCGGAAACGCCCCAGAATCCTACTTGAGAGTCGTACCAATAGGACCCTGGATGAATAGGTCCTGCTAGTTTCTCGGCTCGGTTCACGAGCACATCAGGTATGGGAGATCCATTAACAATTACGTTCCGCTTATATAAGTTATTACTCGACATTTGTTTAGGCTTGGTCAGTTCTCTCACGCCCTTCTTTGTACTACCTTTCAGACCCATAGAAGACGTTGAATTTGCTTCTTGCATGTAACCTTCATCTTTTGAATACTGTTGGGCAACGTGACGATCCAAAGGCATGCGCGACGACGCGTGAAACTTCTCACCCTTAAAAAAGCTATTACGAGGACGTTGTCTGGGAGAGTCATTATCCGACTCACTACTTGTGTGGAAAAACCTCCCATCTTGCGAGTGATGACCTTCATAATCGCTTCCAGATGCTACTCTGGGCCCTAACGAGGACATCACATGTTCCCCATTTATCCCATACGCAGAGTGTGAACGGCGATAGGAAACTCCATCACCGTAGTGAGAGGAGCTGTTGCTACGCCCCGGAACAGCCCCTGTAGCTGGATGCAAGTTTGAGACAGAACAATGGCCCATCATTGTTGTAGTATTAATGGCCGAGCTCATCGCTGAAAGTTTTGATCCCGAGGGAATTCGTGGAATGTTCCTCCCGACAGGTGGTAGGCGTGATGACGTTCCAGAGGCAACGGAAGCATGACCTCTATCTCCTATTTCGGAATCCGACTTCGCTCCATGATTGACATGTCTGTTGCTGAAACCCGAATCTGATGGGCTCGTGACGTGTCCTTTCGGAGAGACTGCGGAAGCTGGCAATTGGTCGTCCGTCGCTAAAAGGAAGAGAGAGATCTTGAAACATTTACCGCATCTCAACTTTTGATAAACTTTCGTAGTTGGAGGCAGATTAGATGGGACGCTGAGAAGCTGCTCACAGTGCTGGCAGAGCACATAGGGTGACTCATCCGCCCGAGGTAGAAACGGGTAGGACTTCGCCGCACCACTGGTCAGGTTTGAGTCATACGACACGTGATTCTGTCCTACTCGAGGCTTGTTGTGCGCGTAGTGAGGTGGAGACTGAGCCGACGGGTGGTTAGGTGAATGAGAAGGCTGTTGATAAGATGTCGGTCTCTGCTTTGCCTTAGAAGCTGATTGCGTATTAGATGAAAATGTATCTCCATCGGAATGGTGTTTCTCGGAAACATCTGCAGAATGATGGTAAGCAGTAACCAGTTGACCATGCCTGCTAGCTGAGGAGCTTCGTTGATAGGACCCAGGTCTCGTTATCCCATGGTCCAGAACTACATAGCTATCAAGTTCACCGGATTTAGACCCAGAATGATTCTCCACCGTCAAAGCCTGATTTGAATCGCCATCACCGACAGACGATGTGCAACTATTAGCTCCATACTCCGATATGTCTACTGCACCGTAGATGTCCCGCTGGCTTTCGTATCCTTCAACTTTCGAGTATTGGGACTTCGCGTCATATCGTGCAGAAAGAAAGTCGTCCAAAATATGGTGGATGTGATCTTCTACAGTGTCTCCTGAATCGGAAAGAGATGTGCGATTCACTGAGTATAAATCCTTCACAACCGATGTCTGATCCCCTCCCATTGATTGCCCATTCGCAGAGTCATTGAAAGAGACTGATTTTTGGACTAGAGGATGATGCCCCTCGACAACTCTGTCAGGCTGTATCTCTCCCGAACGGGGTCGTCTCGAGCTCATTTGATGAGCGCCATGTCCGTCCGCACCCTCTGCACCTGCAGAAACCCTGTTCAAATACTGAGCTTCCATGCGGTCTTCCACTCCAAGTCGCTGCAAGTTGTGGCTTAGCACTTCGACTTTCCCTTGCGGAGGATTTTGATTGAATCGAGAAGCTGCGCTCTGCGGATGATTCTGTGATTTCTCAATCGATTCAACAGTATGCTTTTGATGTTGTAGTTGAGAATGGGTCTGAAATGACTCTCCAGGTTTGGAACCATGAAGAGGCGATTCCCACCTTGACGGCGACCAAGAAGGCGAACCTTCTTCAGATTGGCCATGATCTTCTCTGTCATTGCTCTTCTCGCTAGAAGACTCCGAGGTAAATACTTTACATCCGTCTTCAGATGGTAAGCTTTTCATACCCTTCTCAATCTCCGCTCGCTTCAATTGCGCCATCTGACGCAAACGTTTCTCTACATCTTCTTGTGTGGCGTGATTGGCTGTGTATGACATCAAACTCTATCATCAAGGATTTCATGGAAGATACAAGATGGAATTAAAACTGAATGACAACTGAAAATTCAGAAAAACAAAGCACAGATGACGCAATAGCAAACAAAATTCATTAATGTTTTGCATTGCAGAATCGAAGCCTACTGAGCAAGCGTCAACACCCAGGGACAATCAAAATGGCAAGCAACTCTCCAAAATCCAGGCGTGGAAGCAGCAACTCCAAGAAGTTCCCTCGTTCTAAGAAAATACCAGACATAAGCAGCCGGCGCATGATGGTGGGTGATAGCAGCAAATCGTGGCAGCAAGGTATCGAACAAACCTTGAAGAGTGGTGTAGCAGCTACCGCATTCGTAAAAAGGATTGCCGACAGGGGGTTCTAATAAATATGCCCTACACTTGGGGCACTGCACGATCCGAGGCTTGGTATCCATAATTCTGCCCTTTGTCGCAGATCTTATCTCGAAGTTCTAAACATACACAAAAGAACAGTGCGTCAACACCTGAGCTCAAAGCTTGACATTAAACGAGCAATCCTGACAATCAACCGCACCTTCAGACAATCAGAACTTGCGGAAGAACCAGCAATGAAATAGGGGCGGAAGTCAAAACAGGCTTCCTTACCTGCTTCACCGGGTCACCTCAATTCTAGTGCTGTTCCCAGGAAATAACTTGGAAAGGCGTACTCAAGCTACTACCATACAGGGAACCACAGCACACAATTCCAAAGGCCGGTTCAACTACCGTACGAATGAAAACAATCTCTCACTAAAAAGACCCCCCCCCCTTCCCACCCGAAACTCAACTCAACACCAACCCTCCTCCAACGGCACCTGGGCGGCACAGTAAAAGCAAATGCACACGCACAACACGTCACACCAAACGTGCGAGTGCCTACAAAGTAAGGAAGATCTGCTCGGTAACCTCCACGCACAAAAGCCAGATACTGCAGCAAGATCTCAGATACGAACAAGCCCTCTCGTACACAATCCTCACTCCTTGCACACCTACGACCACAACTTCTTCCCCTCCGTAACTCCTGAAGCCTCCCGAGCCGGCTGAGGCAAACCTCTACACATCCGATACAGACAACGCATCCATACACACTACCCCCTTTCAACACACCAACTGCGACAGAACACTCCGCGCGTCGTCGAGGGGGACGGAAGAATCATAGAACCAATCATAAACTTCTTATTATATGTACATACAGTCACTAAAGATTCGCGTACACAAACGATGCAGTGACTGTCACGATGAGCAGCGAAGGAGAAGAGGAAGAAGACGGAGGTGCTGAGAAAGAAAGCAGACGTGATGAACCAGGAGAGCAGAAGCCGGAGAAACGAGATTTCTACTCTGAGAAAACAGGAAAGGGATGGTCCCTAGAAGTCTGAAACAAAACAAGCAAGAAGAGCTCAAAAGCCAGCGATCAGATCGACTCTCGACCTTGTCACCTGCATCTGAGGCTCCACCCTTTGGTTTTTGACTCGTCCATGGCTTGCCAACCTCGAGCGCCAGCCGGTCCCGCCATGGCGTTCCTCACACCGGCCCGACTTTTCCTTTTCCACCATCTCTGGGGAAAGAGAACACACTCACAACAACCCTCCTACTCCCTTCATCCACAGCCTCCTCTCCTTCCAGCGTCCCCTAACCTCCTGCACCGTGCTCCTGACGCTTCCGTCATGCCATGTCGGCACTCGTCATGGTTCGGATCGTCCTCTCCCCCTTCCAAACCCCCGTACTTCGCACCGATTCCTTGCAATTTATCCAAGTATATCGAGGTTTATATGACAACCCTCACCGCCGCCGCGTCATCACAGCAAGGATAACTGCGTCCGATTCTCGCAACCTCCACAAGAAATCAAGGCATGCTGGGCTGACAAATGTGCGCTTTCAACTTCCCTTGGAAGTTTATAATGCTGCCAAACATGGTGACGAGCCGCGGACTCCGGCGCCGTCTCCGAACCCGAATTCCAATTATGGCCTCTCTACTTCCGTCGAACGAAACTCCCCAGACTCCAGTCAACTAACTACATTTCCGTCAATCGTACTTCCGTCTGTCCGTCCTGTCAACTTCTGCAGCTGTGAAATTTAGCATCCCCACAAGCAAACCTTAGTTTATCAACTGACACCATTTAGCCGACTTTTGGCAGGTTATCATGATCAGGATTTGATTCGTTTTGGATCCATCTAGGGGTCATTTAGTTTAGTTTCCCTTCTTCTTTTGTGCATTATAATAAAGTAGTATATTTGGTGTGCATCGTGTGTGAGTTAAGATGGGCAGACCTACTACAGTTTTCCCATCCACACTATCCCATGACTGTGAGAATCAACGTAGTGCTTTTATTTGGAGATATTTGAGATTTTGCTTTAAGGGATGTCAAAGTCCAATGCCCTATCTTTGGTTGGAGGTCAATCCACTTTGCTTCAGTCTGTAAGCCAAAATTTGCCTCTTTCTTTTTGTTCATTCAACTTGAGATGAAAATATATGCACATTACTGTCAGTGACAATTTTCTTGCCTGCTTTATTTGAATGAAAACTATGTTGTTGGTTTGTTTTCAAGTGAAACATCTTATTACTAAGTGATCTTCCTTGTAACCCAGTCAAAATACAGACAGCCTGCCCCATCTGCCCTATATATGTCAATATGTATGACTGTTCTGTAAGCAAGGAAGACAATTTATGGCCTCCAAAGGGAATTGTTCCTGATGGGTTGTCAGTCTACTTCTTATGCCACCAGAACTGGAAAAATTCAACAATGAGGGACTTGTACACAAAGTAGCTTTGTAGCCAAAGCTCTTGTCAGGCCCACATTTCAAACCTGGTCAGGAAAATATGGTGAGAAATCAGACAAGGTTATGCACCAAAACCATTATCCACTGAATCAAAAAAGCTCAAGGTAACATACTACCAATAATGATAAAATTTGACTTTTAGTCACATGAAAAGGCTTGTTCATGCAACCTTTCTAGTATTTCCAACTGGTTTGTAATGGCTTAGAATATTTTGTAGCCTTTAAAACATTTAAAATCTGCATTGATAATTAACCAACAAATTTCAGGTACTGGCTGCAGTAAATTAGTTGTAGCAGATTACAGTTCAATTTTGTTATTAATTGAATGGGGTAAAAACCAAAAGAAACTAAAGGAGGAAAAGTGAAGATAACTGTAATCTATTTACAACACAAACACACAAGCAAAGCAGCTTGAGTGACTAGGACATGTGGAATGGTTCTCAATGTCATGTGAGGTGGTGACACCTCCTAGCACAAATTCATAATCCATGTGGCTGTCTGTGGAGCATGCTACCTGTAACTGCCCAGATGGGTACATTCATCTCTGGGCCTCCATGTTTACACACTTTTGAAAAAAGTTGTAGGATGTAGAAAAAGTACTATTAATTCAGAATTCACATTTGTTAATAATGGCTCCTTACCCAGCTAGTAAAAACAACTAGATCAATTTCAGTACATTTGTGCTTCTGTTCTTGGTGATGGTGTTTTATGTTAAACAAAATAAAATAAAATAACTGTATGCTGTGATCCCCAATCTCAGAACAGGAATTGAATTACTTGGTTTCTTATAATTATTTATTTATTTTCTGGAGAGATGTGAAAAACTGTTTAACATGAGAAGCAACCAAAGATTGTATTGTGAGAATTTTTAATTGGCTCCACAAGACCTCTATGACTTTTGGTTTCATATGAAATGACTAGTTGGATTCATGTGGAAACTTTAAAGATGGGCACCAACCTATAGAGGTTGATGGCATCCATCTTCTCTAGGGGACTGTTTCATCAATTTTCATTTACATGACTCTCTCCTTCATATATTTGTATACTCATTTTCTGCTGACCCTAATCTGAAGTTTTGTGCCTGGGGTAAATCTAATGCATTTCTTTTAAAATAAATTAATAACACCTACCTAAATAGAATTAAAAGTTTAAAATTTCTGCATGTGTCTAGAAGAATTTACATCACTTTTCACGTAGCTATTTTACATTATTTTCATATCATTTCAATCACACCCATTTCATTTTATTTCCATCAACAAAAAAACAAAACAAAACAAATAAGTGATTCCAGAGATTTTAAACACACTTGGAGTTGATAATTTTTGCAACTCAAAAACAAAAAAAACAAAAAAGGAAGAAAGAAAGAAAAAAAGACCATCCATATGTGGATACTTAAATGCTTGGAGTTGGTGAAACTAGGAGTCATTCTCTTTGGGTATATCCAAAGAACCACTTAAGGCATGTCCTTGGAGTCTAAATCACATGATGGATGAGAACTTGTAAAATAAACATTCATCCACCAAATGGGGAGGCACAGGACTAACCCACCTCCTTCCTTCCTTCTCCTCCTCCTCCTTGCCACTTCTGCTGCTGCTACTTGTGTCTGTCTGTCTATGTGCATGATTGTGGGGGCAGAGGCATGGCCACGTTCAATGCCTTCCCAGAGATGATGGCTCATTCCCCAGCCCCACACTATCAGACAATTTGTCACCCCATGTTTCCTGCAGACCCTCCAACTCTCTCCCCCTTCCTCCAACCCCCTTTTTTAAAGTATATATATGTATATATATATATATATATTTTTTCTCTTTTCTTTCTCCCCTTGTAGTGAGAGTAAGGGAGTGACAGGCAAGGCAAGGTCCCACCTTCTTGCATTCCTCATGACCCATGCTGCCCTTCACACACAGGTTTGCTGCTCCTGCTGCTGTAAGGAATAAAAGAACAGCTTGTTGGGTGTGTGTGTGAGAAAGAGAGAGAGAGTGTGTGTGTGTGTGTGTGTGTGTGTGTTCCTTGCATGCATTCTTTCAATCAGTCACATACTTAGTTCCTGTGGGAGGAATGCAGGGCTTTTTAGGTCATGAGTGGAGTGTTGTGGAGAGATGGAGCATGAGGAGATAGAGTTGAGATGTGGGGCTTCTCATACCACACCACAACACTAGCATTAGCTTCTGACATCCAAATCATTACATACAGACCCTCTTTTGTTATATTAGCAACTTTATATGATTACTGGAACCTATGCTAGTTAAGATATATCTATCTGCTCCCAGTTACCTTTGCTCAGCCAATGACTTTGCAGCAGTCATTGCTGCTGTTTCATCTTATTAGGCATTTGTAACATTTTGTGTGGAATTTTTTGTCTTTTTTATATTTAACATACTACTATGCTTTTAATCATACAAACTGTGAAATGCAGACAACATGTGGCAATGTAGTTTTGTAGTTTCTTTCTTAGGAGGGAAGCAACGTAGCCTGATTTGTTGTTGGCTGCCTGTGGATAAAGGACCCAAACTAGGTTACAGAGTTGCAGGTTCTTGCTCCCATTGGCATTTTGTTGATCTTGTATTCATTGGGTGGAAGTGGTAAAGTGGCCTTAACTTTGGCTGTCCAATTACCAGGTGGACTTGTTCCTCTCATTCCCATGGATGCTTTCATCCTTTCAGGACAGCTGGCAGTCCTGCCTTTATCCAATGACCTCAATGGATGGATGAGTGGATAGAACATGGATGGATGAGTGGATAGAACATGGATGGATGAGTGGATAGAACATGGATGGATGAGTGGATAGAACATGGATGGATGAGTGGATAGAACATGGATGGATGAGTGGATAGAACATGGATGGATGAGTGGATAGAACATGGATGGATGAGTGGATAGAACATGGATGGATGAGTGGATAGAACATGGATGGATGAGTGGATAGAACATGGATGGATGAGTGGATAGAACATGGATGGATAGATATTTACATGTATACATCCCATGTTTCATGTGTTGAGTAAAGAGTTTGAGGGGAGATGTGGTAAGTTTTGATTGCACATGGCTGATGTCTAGTCTCACTTTTCTAGTGGGATGAAGAGTCACCTTGTGTCCCAAACATGAGGTTTCTAATAAAGTCCTACTTTGTATTCATGCTTGAAGTTAGTTTGTGATGAAACCAACACTGGATGGAAACATGACTGGGTTGGATTCAAGTCTAGCCCTTTGATCCCCACTTCTTTTGACCCTTCAGAACACTACCTGACACCAAAGTCAATCTAGTTCTCTCACTCCAAGTCAACTGTTGGATATTTTTTTGGAGGTAGAAATTTTGGAACATATTCTCCTACTGTAAAAGAATGTTGGTTTCTTTCTGGGTGTTTGAATATTACCCAAAAAAGGATAGTCATTCTCATGCATTCATTGAAAAAGTTCAACCATGTGACATTAAGCAAATAGATAGTATAAATTATAAATAAATCATTATAATAAACAATAATATATGTATATAATAAGTGATAAGTATATACTATTAAAGAAACAACAAAAAAAAAAACTTCAAATAATTGTTGTCAAAGTTATTGTTGGAACATTGAAATAAAGAATTAGATAAATATCACAATATAAAATTAACTTGTAGGATTTGATGGCAATAACAGTGGTTGCAGTATTAAATTTCAAAAAGAAGAAACAATGAAATAATTCAAAATTTTAGACTAACTTGATAAAAGGTACTTAGTACATACATGTATATGTATCAGAGTTCTTCATGGTTCCAAACCTGGAGAGTCATCCCACTACTCATAGTCTCTCTTTCTTGGTTTGAATTACACTTTTTGATTCCACAATGAAGTATAGAGTCTTGTGTATATGAACCAATGGTACTTCTTGCTCTGTGTAATGGACTCTCCTTGATCTGATTTACATCCATCAGAATTTTAAATTTGAGCCATCTTTGTCACATATCAAAGAGCACATGGCAACCACTGTGTTAATAAACACCCCTGCACCAAAAGGCAAGACCAACATTGGCATTATTGAATTGTACCAAAAAGATCAAGTACATGAAATGCATTACCCCTTGTTGCTCTAAATGCTGTCTCTGCAAGAAAAGATCAATCAAGTTCAACATTTATAAAATAATAATAATAATAATAATAATAACTTCAAGAATATTTTCCAGTTTACATAAAGAACTTGGATTTGTAAGATCTTTTTTGCTACAAGTACATACAAGGAAAAGTAAAATTCATGTTATATATATATATATATATATATATAATTTTAATTTTGTTTGAATTAATCTCCAAGTAAATCCCTTAAAATTAAGAAAAAATAAAAATAATTATTCAGTGTACATTCCTTACCAAATAATTACTTGCTAGATGGTTGGAATTTCTACAACCAACATTTATTCCTAAACAATTGAGAATATTTTTGTTAAAATAAGATCCAAAAAGAATTAAGAATCAAGAACTTTTCACACCAATATCTTTTTACAATAAATTAGATAAATAAAGTAGAATATATTACTTAATTCTATAAAAGAAAGTTCTAAAGATATAATAAAATATATATCAATAATTTTTTTTATCAGTCTTTAATTAGAATAAGGATAAAAGAAATACATACAAAATATTATGAGTACAAATTGATGTTTTCTAGAACTTAAATTATAATTTAAATTACATTGATATTTTCAGATATTTAGTTGCATATGTTTATGTGCTAAATTATTGTATGTTATTCAAGAATCAAAGTGTATGATTAATATTTTTTGTATTGAATTAATTCAGATATAATCAAAAATCAAAATCAAAATGTGTATTTGGTATTATTTTTATTAAAAAGTATGAAATTTGTAAAATTGATTTTAGCAGCTTTACAACTTGGATAATTTGGAAAATCCTAATGGTATTAATTGAATAAGTAATATAAAATGTATATTCTAATTTTTTTCTTATTTTAAGAAAAATAAATAAATAATATAACAAAGGTACTTGGATTTTATAATTAAAATGACACACATTTAATTTGTTGTATAAATATGCATATTAAATACAAATAAATGGATCAGATTAATTGTACTTTAAAACTTCTAAATTGTTAAGTTGAATTAAAATAAACAACTTTTTTTTGTCTATATATATGTTTTTTTTTCAAGTGTATTTCAAACCTATAAGTTGTCTAAATTTTTGTAATAACAAACTCTGTTTATTTAGTTTAAATGAAGTTTGAACTTCACACAATTTTTGGCTCTTGGTCTTTATCCATGGTCTATTGCATAATATTTTTGACAATCTACTTAGGAAGTTTCATAACCTTAGCAAAGGTGGTATAAAAACAAATTGATACAAAATAGCTACATGAAGGTTCTCTAATGATCTTGTTCTAAGATTGTTGAAAACCAATGTGTTAATAGGTGGTATTCCATATTACATTATTAAAAACAGTATGCAATACAAAATAATATGTGACCAATTAAATTTAATTATAAATTATGAATAAAATATAAATATAGTCATTATTGTCTTAATCCTAAATGAAGTGAAATTGTGGGTCTTGTTTGAATCCTGTAACTGATAAAAGGATATAAAAAATACAAACTGAAAAAAAGAAATAATCTTGCAATATATTTTATATTCCACGAATTTATTACAGTATAATAATAATTTATTATTTCAAATTTTAATTTTAAAATGAAACTTTTTTAAAATTTTGATAATAACCCTTTCTTGAATATAGTTTTGTATCAATGATTTTTTTAAAGAATGTGTTGTTTAAAAAGAACTATCTTGGAAGATGATCTGTTTATAATTTTTTTTTAATGGTTTCATAAAGATTATTATATGATTAGTCACTTAATAAATCAATGCTATTTTTTCTAGTTTGAAAATTTACATATGTAAAACCTTGTGTTGAAAGAGAATGGATGCATGTATATATATATATATATATATATATATATAACTGGATTACCTTTAAAATAATGTACTTTGCATCTCTGTAGTCATTAAAAGCATTGATTTAGTAAGTACTAATAACTGTTGTGCATCCTTATTTAAAAACGATACGTCTGTTATCCAGAAAAATTGGAATCTTAAAATATGTGGGACCTAAAATAATATGTGGAATTTGTAGTATCTTTTTGACGAAATTTTGTTTAAATAAAGCATGAAATACATGCCTGCAACTATATTTTGGTATTTTAAAATTACAAAACTTGGTTAGGTTTTTATTGTATTAATTATATAACAGGTTTAGTTTATAAAAAGTAAAAATGAAGATTAATATCATTGGTCCCAGAAGGACTAATAAAAAATTTGGTTTGTTTTATTTTTGTAAAATTTAAAACATAAAACAAAAATCCTAGATTTTGTAAGATTTAATTTTAAACAAGCATACATTAAAGATTTAAGATTTGCGTACACAAAAATGATTTTCATTGAATTATGTAACTATAAGTTGATTTCATACAGTTTAGATTCAAATGTTAAATCTAGAATGAAGAAACATGTAGACGTTATAAACAGTTCATATATATATGTATATATATATATATATATATATGTGAAATTTGATCTGTTTAATTGTAAACTAATATTATCACTAGTTAGTTTCTGTATTAGATCATTTTTATACCATTTTGCTAATTGCAATAACAGTGCCAAAATATGAATGATATAAAATTTGAAAAAGAATCCAATTATATATATATATATATATATATATATATCATAATTGTATTGATAAATTATCTTAAATAATAAATAATTAGAACATTGGTTAGAAGATGTGCTTTGGAAATAGAAAAATCATTAGTAACTTATAATTATATGTTACAAATTGGGTAATAAAATTATAACAAACAGTAAAAAGTCTTGAAAACATGTATAATAATGAGAAAAATTAAATAGTGATTAAGAATTATAAAAAAAAATATATATATATATATATATATATAACTGGAAGGCTATAAATGATTTAATTTGTGAAAGATTGTGTAATGAAGTAGGATGTATTGTGAAACATGAGCTGAATGAAACTTTTGAAAAGTGTAAATTTGACTGTAAAAGAAAAAAATTGTAATATTCTTTGTTTAAAATAACCAGGATTTGTGTGTACTTAATTAAATCACACAAAAACTGAATTATATTAATTAGTGGGAAAAGTTCTGAGTTTGATTAAATGTAAATTTAACATTGAAAAACTTTACTTATTTTTGTTTAGGCACTCATTTATAATTATTTTATTTTATTTTATATTTGATTTAAATATAAATTAAAAATTTAAAAAACTGGTTACTGTTTCCAAGTTATTTCATACACTTACCTATTTGTATGTAATAATTGTAAAAAGTATAGCATCTTTAAAATATATCTTAGCTTATTATTTATATGATTTAGATGCATGTATTAAATAAATTTAATGTAAAATCATTCTATAAAAATAAAATAAAATATGCACATTCTATTTCCACCTCTTTTATCTACTTCTTCTTTTTGTCTTTTTTTCTGTTTTTCTGTTTTTTTTTTTTTTTTTTTTTTCATCAAAATAAAGTTTTTTACTAGGATGTGAGTTTGCAAAATGACAATTTTACAAATAAAGTATTGGTCCAAAGAATTCAAGTCTGATTAACAACAAGACTTGGAATTTGAAAACTTTACAGTGAGTAACTGATTTAATTATAACATGATTTTTATGACAAAATAAGATTCATTTTATTTCTTTGTAAGAAAGTTTACTGTTGCCCTTCACAACATTCAATACACTTAAGTTGTTGTGTTCAGTGACTCACTTCAAGCTTACCAGAATATTATTGAGACAAAACAAAATCAAAAAGAAAAAACATATATATATATATATATATATATATATGCATGTGTGGTCAGCTGTAGTTTTATACAAGAAACTATTGTTTTAGTTGATGAAAGTCATCAATGAGCCATAATGTTTTAGTTTAAATATTCATACATACATTTAAACTTCAATCTCATACCAAGTGTGTGTTTCATTAGATTTCATGATTGTTAATTATTGCACATGTCAAATGCATTTGAATGAATACCTATGAATGAAAGTAAAGAACATGGTAGGAACTTCTCTAGAAGCATTTCCCTTCACTTCTATTAATTTTATAATTATTTCAACAATTTACTTTATCATTCAAAAAATGTGTTTTTGTAAAATATGATAAGAAGAAACGTCTTCCAAATCAATCAATCAATCAATCAATCAATCAACCAAACCAAGAAAGCTATTCTAATGGCATTTCTCCTTATGAATTCAGCCATACACATGGTGGTGGTGCCAAGGCAAACAGTGAAAGATTGCAAATACTGGGCCAGTTTTCAGGTTATTTAAAGAATAATTGTCCTTACCAATACGTATTATATATATATATATATATATATATATATGACTTCATTTGTAAAAATCTATCATCAATTGGTGCTCTCCTTTTTAATTGCATACATGAGAATGAAAAAAAAAAAAAATTTATCTCATAATATTTCTGAAATATGTGTCTTTGTTGTAACACAGTTAGGGGCTCATTCCACCAAAGCTACTTGAAAAAACTGAAAAAAAAAACCAAAATTAAAAACAGGAAAAGAGAAAGAGGATGCTGAATATCTAGTCTTGTGGTTAGTATTTTCTTTTATTTTGTTTTATTTTTCATAAATCCTTAGAATATTCATTCTATGTTTATATTTTATTGTAACATATTTTATTTTTACATATATTTCTTGATTGTTACTCACATCCTTTGTAGTTTCCATGCATTGATTGCTGCGGCCGATCTCGACGCTGCCGCAAGCGCGCGGCCAGTAACTAGCTAGCTCTTTGTGATCGCATTTTCGTAGTTACAATCAACATACATGGGGCTTCCATGGAGGCGACCCAGCCCGAAGCGTGTGCTTTCCTCCCGTGCTCTAGGAACAAGCATTTCATCAACCCCGCCTGTTCTGAGGGCCTGTGCTGCTTTCTGCTTGTCTTCGTTTCTCCACTAGCTTTTGCGTTCCTGCCGAAAGCAAAACGAGTTGCGGCTGTTGCTGTAGTCGTTGACGCCTAATCTGTCCTCAGTGCATTGAAAATCTATGCTTTCAGATAGGAGGTCCTTCATGTATTGTTTTTTCAGAGGAAGGTGGTCCTCGGCACATAATGTGGTACTATTTTTTTATTTATTTTTATCACCCGAACGTCATTAATGGTCTGGTGCAAGTTGGCAAGTATCGTTATGATTAACAGGATGATGAAGAGAGGATGATTTCAATGTTATTCCGTAGGAGGAGTAAACTGGCTCGCAGCTGGTAGTTGTGAGATGGACGATTCTCGAGAAACCTTGCCTACCCGAGGTCAATTGAAGAGTTTTGGTCTGCAATTTTATGAAAGGAATATTACGGCTTGCGAGGGAGCACGCTGAATTTGTTGTGGCGACTGATGTGTACATGCGGCATTCCTCATTGTCGAGCTGACCTGTGAGTCATCGTCGTGCAACAACGCGTTTGGAAGTCATTGCTAGTGGTCTCACTGTACAGGCATGGCGGAGGTGTTGCTTGAAACCTTTTAAGTCCTTATACGCCGAGTTGAAGAACTTCACAAGATTTAGCTGTCGTCTTAGTGTCAAATTTAGAGCAGGCTTGGCTTTGAATCATGTATGTGAGCTTGTTGAGGATTTTCTGAAGGATAATAGAATTAGTGATCGTGCTGGAGTGCTGCGATCGCTATCTCGCATTTCGACATTGTGGTTTTTGCTGGAAAGTTCTTGAGCTGCTTGTCGGACTGAAAACCAATTAAACCTTTATCGTTCGAATGTGTGGGACCTGCTTTCTATGAGGTCTTGTGAAGGAAGAGCGTTGTCCTTTGCTTCTAATTCCTTCTTGTTTTGGCAACAACAACAGTACTGCGTTTAGAAGTATTACTTTCAGTCGTTGAGCTGTACAAATTTTTCGAGTTAAGTTCATAAGGTCTCCTGCCTGAGTTACGCTCTTCCTAGCCTCTCCTTCTACAAACAGTTCCTTCCTTTTTGGGATACGCATTGTTCTCCTACTTGTGAACGTCAAGTAGCTAAATGTTCCACATGGAACGACATCTAAGAAGCTTTCCTTGGAGTATCAACTTGGTGACTGCTCCCCTTACACTTCCTTATAAGTCTGTGTGACTTTGGAATCCGGCACCATTACCGAGCACTCCATGGATGTATTTCCTACACTAGTATGCCGATACTTGCTGCAGTAATTGTTGAAATTTTTCGGCTGCATTTGTTGCACCATACTAAGTAGTTCCAAGGATTCTTTTTAGGTGTACAAGTAGCAACCAAGCAAAGAAGTTACAATGAAGGTTGGCGACATTGAAGAGACTTATGTGGTAAGATTCAGTCTGCGACCTCTCAATTTCAAAAAAAAAAAAAAAAAAAAAAAAAAAAAAAATGTTGGTGGAATCGCTTACATTCTTCGCTGAACTAGGCATCCGTTGGTAATTGTTGCATACATTAGGCCCTCGTAACATCCTTGAGTGTAGGTGATATGACTTGTGATACGTTCATATTCATCCTGATATGGCTATCTGTGCTTATTGCTGCTTAATATTAACACTTCGGTGACAATCTCCAACGGAAAATTTTATGGAGATAACGTTTTGCATTATCTGTAAACTGGTGCACGTCCTTGCTCTTTGCAGGATTCTCACGAGGCTGATTCCACCAACAGGTAAGAATTACAACCCTTGCTACAAGCATTCTTCTAAACTGTGTTTTAATGGCTTCTAAAAGTTGCGATTCACCTTGCCTACAGATGAGAAGCTAATTGTTTCCATAAAGATTTATTCTCATTCGAAATGTTTCGAGGGGGCTCTGTGAAATAATGCAGCTGTATCTTTGGAAAACGATATGATCTTGTATGAGCACCACAGCTTGTTGGCAGACCTATTCTCAATGCTAAATTCCATGAACTGAACACACTTTGACCTCTTCATTTCAGGGAGGATGTCTTTGCAGATGTTCAAAATTTGGATCATTGTATCAAGTACCTTGGTTACTTTCGGGTTTCCCTCTGGAATCAACTTGTACTCAACTGATCCCGTAAGGTTCTGTCGCACCGGTTAATTGGTTTTTTTGCGCGTCTGTCAGTGCTGTACTTAGCATTTATCTCGGTTGCCAGTTTTTCTAAGATGATACGAGTAAGAATTTTGGAACTGCTGACGAAGCTCATGTATGTCATGGCCTGCGAAATCAAGGTGACTTTCATTATTACGTTAGCATGAATGCAACACGCACTTGTTGCCAAGTGATATCATCTGAAAGCAGCCAATGATTTGTTGCTAAGGAATCTTAAATGAATGGGTGTTGCGCAGGGGATTGCTAGACTTCATTAATTTATAAATATCACTACTTCGTACTAAGATACCCATATTAATTTAATTCAAGATTAATTGGTGGTGACAGAAACAAAAAGTCACATCCGGTATAAAGACGTAATTGGAGAAATTGCAGCTAGAAAAGGATGAAATCGATCGCATGCTGATCGCCTGACAGGTATGACCAGCTTTATCTTACATGTGAAAGCTACTGGAGTCTGGTCAGCTAATGGTGTGTTGTTTCCTAAAATACACGTTCGTTGAGCAGATTTTTTTTTGTGGAATTTAAATTCCAGAGAATTCAGATCAATTGTAAATGGTAATTTGTTCAAATGTGCTAGTCAACTGCTGACCATGAAGTCTTTGATTTTACTGGATGAAAAGAAGGAATCCAGTAAAGGCATGGAGATTATGAACCTTATTCAGGTAAAATGCAATACACTGCCTGTAAAATTGTCAATTTTTTTGTAGGGGTGACGTTTTGTGCCCTGCTGACTTATCTATTCTATTCTGATGTACACATTCGTATGAATTCGTTTGGCTATGAACATGTGCAAACAATGTGAACATCAATCCCTGTAATTCTGGATTCTAAATAATATAGAATTTACAATTGAAATCTTTGATGTTGAAGTTGTCATGTGTGATCAGCAGGGAGGAATTGTTTAATTCTTTCGTACACATCTTAAAGTTGGCTGAATTGATTAGAAATTTAAATTGGAGTGAGACTAAGATTTGGATCAGTAGAGGTTTCATGTCGATCAAGCTTGCTTGCAGTTCTGGAGACTAGTATTGGCAATTGAAAACTGTTAGTTCAATGAAAATTATTGCATTAAACATTAATTGTGTGCTTTTTATTCATATTCAGCAGGAAGGTAGGAAGCGTGGGACATGGAACTTTAACAAAGCTGATGGCGATTTTTTGAAAATGATAGTAAGTTCAACGTAATTCTACTCTCTATTGTTTAAGAGAAATCTTATAGTAGTATTTCAACTTCAACGTTTTGTTCTATAGCTGCTCTGATACCCCGGATCTCCAGTTTCTGATCCAACAAATGCCCTCTGGCATTCTTTTGTATCCAAGAGTAGCATGGAATGTTACGCTTGCGAATCAATGTGTCCTTTCCAACCTTTTGCTGTGGTTGCACAGTATGCATTGTTAAGTTTAGCTAGCTCAACTCATTCTCTATTCCAAATAAATGCATGTGGGGCAGCTTGGGTAGGTTGATGCTTACAAGTACAAGGACCAGGAGCTAGTTGCCGAGAATACAGATTTGCGTGCATTATTGGGATCCATGCAGGTACACTGTCAGTGTCTGCACGCTTTGCATCACTCATGTGTAGGTGTTGTTAAGAGTCGCCTACACTCAGTTGAAGCTTGGTAAATAATCTACTACTACAAGGGCTACGGAAGAAAATTCTATGTATTTTCTTGCATCGCCTTAGATTTTATTTGTGGTGTTGATTGTGTGTTCTTTTTGCTTTAATTTCTTAAAACTTGACAGAATAAAGGCAGAAGAAATTGTCGATCCTTGAAAATAAATAATAAAACTGAGTTGCCCCTATGAAACCTTGATTCGTTATTATCCGAGTTTAAGGCCTGTCCCAGTTTTACTGAGTAACATTAGGTTTTACTTCAGTTTCAAAATTTCAAAGGCCATGATAATTTTCAGGCTGACATGAGAGACTTTTTGAATACTTCAAACGGAATGCATAGGCCCCGAAATATTGCAAACTGCAGTGCGGACCTTCAGCCACCTCCCGACTTATTTGGGAGGTCCTACGGTAAGTGCTCCGCGGTTAGTAACATGAGCCATGACGTACAAGAAAAGAATGTCTAGAATCCGTTTTAAGATTAAGATCAGAATGATTGATTGATATGAGCACTCGTATTGTGCTTTGGATACTATGTAACACAAGTGTAAGTGCAAATTCTACTCTAAAACTGTTTATGTCTGTACTGTTCATTGTTGATTGAAAACTTCCCTGGATGTGCATTATAGAGCTATCTTTCAGCAGAACTCGCTCCAATTAATATGTATACAGATTCTCGATGGTGATGTATTTCCGTAGGAGATTTTGTTCTGGTTACTAACACAGAGAAGGTTGCACAAGCAGAGTTTGTTCGACCTATCATTTCATATGGCCAGAGACCAAATTGAGCAGAGCTTGAGAACAAAAATGTCCATTATAAAGGTGGACCTTTTCTGCTCATTCATTCTCTCTCTCTCTCTCTCTCTCTCTCTCTCTCTCTCTCTCTCTCTCTTTTGCTATATATATATATATATATATATATATGTGTGTGTGTGTATATGTAGATATTGATCACATTAAAATAACTGCAGGTAATGTAATGCGAGTTATTTTCTTTGCCGTTCTTTTTACATCTCATTATCACAATCGTGGAACTGTGAGGCTTGATGCATTTGTATACCATTATGTATGTCTTTGAGTACGATGTTGCGTATTGAATTATGGAAATACATCAAAATTCGATTTTGATGTTTCGAAATCGATTATGCGCACAGGAGCACTTGATGCAACTGCAAAGTCAAAAGGGAGAGCAACCTGATGGCTCCAGTGCAAATGAGTTGCGGCTGGAAGAACAGCTCTCCGAGGCCCCTGCATTGTAGATGATAAAGTGCAAAGAGGACTATTAAAAAAAAATCGAATTTTCTGGACAACTTGCCGTTGAATTTTGTGTCTCAATCATGTTAAAGGTGTGTTACATGGTTTCTGAAACTCCTCTTCTCTCTTGGTATTCCAGGCCACACACTTAACAATGCAGATACCTGAATCAGTAGGAAACAGGCTTTCGTGCTGCTTTACATACCTCTTTTGTAATTTAACAGATGACTTTGGTCCAACATGATCTCTTCATATTAGGGTCTTTCTGAATTCACCTGGTAATTGGTTCCGAAGTGTGGATCTATTATTCAAGCCAATAAGAGAGGAAACGTAGGCAGATTGATCTGGACTCTTTCTCTGATGTTCTTGTCTGGAACTTGTTTCAGGGATTATCCTAAGCAGCGGCAACAGAGTGAAGAGGCTAACACCACCTCAGAAGAGGTACTTTTTCTTGTTCAGCTTCATTGGTATTTTAAAGCTTACATGTTCAGGATATTAACTATGCACCTCGTCTGGAATCGGTGTGTAAATTGCCATCTAAAACTATTTGTTCTCTTATTTATTTCATCTACGTCGTATGATGAATCTGTTGTTATTAATAGAATTATCTTCTCGCATTCATCAGCGCATACAGGATTGTTTCAATTTATGAAACAGCTTGAGGTCAATTATTTGTATTCACTTTTATTTCCACATTGCATGTTTGGAACGTTTTAAAATGTTATGAATTTGTGACTGATTATTTATGTGTTCGCCAACCCTGAGCATTTAGACATCTACTAGAAAAAATGAACAGGAAGCGGATAACGAAGTCACTGAAGACCTCAACATTGAGCTCATTGTGCTTTTCAATGCTCAGCGGAAGTTTTCGGTTGGTTCTCAGCTGCTCATTTTTATGTAAAAATCTTTGAGCTATTTCACTTGCTTGTACAAGAATCTCTCAATAGCCGTGGAATCTCTGCATCTCCTGAAATTTCTTATGAATGGATTTGGTGGAATAATTTGAGATTGCAAAATATGGTGTGTTCGACAATCTAATGATGTTGAATGTTTGTCAGTTAGAAATTGAATAATTTATGAAATATGAAATTGCAGGAAGAACAAGCCTCATGGGCATCTATGGTGACGTCAATTGCATCAGGATTCCGATGGCATTCGCGGTTGTCAGGCATCGAGGTATGTAATATAATTTTTTGTGATTATTTATTTATTTTCAGACTGTTGGTCATATTTTGATCTTACAGGCTACTTAGATAGAATATTTTTCTTTTTATTTATTTGTTTATTTTTCTACGTCGATTCTCATCTGCATCCTTCTTGTGGTCTTAATTCGATTTTACGGCATAGCATTCTCCAATATCAACTTCAAGTGGCATCTAGCACATTTGTGCCTCTGGAGCCTTAATTCTCCAGTGAGTAGTTCATGAAGTTCCTTTTATTGAAGCTTTCAATAATGTAAGAGACGTGCGTCTAATGGTGCCACACATTTGGATCTGAGTGCTAGTTAATAATAATCTCGGCATTACAACAGGAGTGATTGCCTGTCTGCATTAATTGCCTTGTACACCTATAATACAATTAGTCAGACTGAAGAGTTTGAGCATTGGATTGTTCGCTACACATTTGGTGGGCAGCATGAGGGGACAATGACAATGCCTCTACGTACACAAACTGTCGCAACAAGGTCAAATGGTGGGGGTGCAATTCTTTACTTGTAATGCTTTGTGATTTCATGATATGGGTTTCTGATTCATTTGCGTTTGGTTTGTGACACCTCAACTGACTTTTGAGATATTGGTTTCTTGGTTTGCATCAGATCTCGAAAGAGTCCTGGCACACTGAGATGATACGAATTGTTTAGATGCTTGAATGGGAAACCATCCTCAACCTGCTGTAAGATTTCCCGAATGTTCAATCCTTTAGCCTAATGCTCGTTTTTTATACACCAGCGAGCCTGCTTCTGTCTCAGCTGCCTCGACTATGTCAACGAGAAGCAGTGTTCGCTCAAGTTCGAGTAGAACCGTGACAAGTTTGCTGTGTCCTTGAGAGTTGTCAAATCGAAGCCGACAGAATGGTGTAAAGTATTGAAGCGTTGCACAGCTTCTCATGAAAACAATCATCTACAACTGCAGTGAACTTATTAGAGAGAAGATTTCATGATTCCATATCATTTTCATTTTCTACTTTGTGACTAACTGTCTGCACATCCTGGAATCGCATGACGCTGCTGGTTGTAGTCACATGAACAAGTGCATCTGTCTTGGACCGAATCCTGTAGTCTACAAAGGGCCCTTTCATTCACAAACGTGAGGAAAATATGTGAGGTCTGTAAAGTATTTACACTTGACGAACGATATCCACATTTTGTAACTCTCTCCAGGGTTGGAGAAATTAAATAAATGAATAAGTGCTTACAAAAGTAGATAATTACAGTATTAAATTAGGAATGTTTCTATTCATCTAAGTACGTTGAAGATATCCTACTTTGTTAAATTTCTATCAAACTCCTGGATTCTACTCGATTCTGCAATTTTGAAATACTGCTGACAGAACGATATTGTTCTGAATAATCATTGCTATTAAAGCATCATTGCAAAAACAGGTTGACTAAAAAAAATTCACTACTTAATTATGAATAGTGTTTACGTTAGTTATTTTATATTATTTTAAAACTCATGTACCTGACTGAAATCAAAATTTAGCAAAAAAAATTGCATGAGTGATGTGTATATGAATATATTTATAACATTCAAAATTTGATGAGATTGTTCTCAAAAAGAAGAGGATATGAGTTTTTGTTAAGAAAATTAAACTTTTCATGTAATCAATCAAAGAAAATAATTTTTCCGAAAAAGAAATAAGAAAAAGAAAAATAATTTAAAACTATTTTTCAAACCACTTCCATATTCAGTACAACTCTATGTTAAATTTAAAAAATGTGTTAATTGGTTTCATTTCCTTTCTACGTGAAAACTTGATTGATACTTTTACTTTTGCTACAAGCATATGTGTATGTGTGTATATATATATATATATATATAAATTATTTCTAGAAATATACACTCAACAACCCATAAAATTCACACACATGAGTCAAAACAATTTTCACACATGAGTCAAAACAATTTTCACAATATATGTAACATCCATTTTCCATTTTTAAGCTCACTTCCATCAACCAACAACAAAAACCATTCAAATCATAAGAACCAGAAAAAAGATTCCACAATGATGCCCTTCAGATTTCCACGCAAACAACGAAGCCCACACTGATTCTACAACCAGCTCCATTCATTCACCACCACAAACAAACACACAAACAAACAAATTATCATTTCAAAAAAAACACAAAAAAACACAAAAGACAAAAGTTGAAACATCAGCTGACGTGGACACCAAAAGCACAACTCAATTCGGAAATCCCACAACGTCTAGGAAGCTTCGGAGGGACTTCCGCAGTCAGGGTGGTAAGAAGAGGCATAGATAGACAAACACACCCACACACACTTGCACACATGGAGACAGAGAGAGAGAGAGAGAGAGAGAGACTGATGCGGGGTGCCGCTATCGCATCGCATCGCATCGCATCGCATCCTCAGGCTTCTTCGATGATGCATGCGCGCTCCCTCCGCTCCCTCTAGATTCAAGGGATCGTTGGAATGGTGTATTTTTGGCATGGCCCAGGACGAGGAGGACGAGGACGAGGACACAGCTCTCATCTCCTATTCCCCCTCCCCATCCCTCTCCTCCGTCGTCGTCGTTGCTCCTCCTCCTCCTCCTGCTCCTACCTGCTGTTGCGTCCCCTCCCTCTCTTGCGCTCATGCTGATGTTTTAGCCTGGACTATGGCCTCGCGTCGCTGCTGCTGCTGCTGCGCTCGCTCGCTCGTTTCTCTTACCGGCGTGCTGTGATGCCTCAGCAATCGTGCCGCCGTTCGTATTTGCTTGTTTCCCAAGGGTTTCGCTGGTTGCCTTTGAGGGCGGGGGTATGAGCGATTCCGTGGGAGTGATTCAGGATGCGGGGTTCACTGCAGCCGCCGCCAGGGGTTGTTTGATTAGTTGGTACTAAGTGGGGTTGTTTTGCACGGGATTAGGGCGTGAGAGGAGTTGTTCCAGGTGTTTTAGACGATGCGGATGAATATGTGCCCTGTGGTAGGATGTCGCGTTTGTTGACTCGGGTCGTGAGCTCATGGCATGTTTTGGTGAAGATCAGTCTCTACTGGAGCGTGGATTTGGTTTGGAGCACTGTAGAGGTTGGACGTCGGCGACCTGATGGTCTTCGTTCTATGTGATACTGCTGAGTGGAGCGATGTATTGGCATGTTTTCAGGCATCTTGATCGCTGTGAGGTTCGCTATTGAGTGGCGGGTTCATCGCAACGGATCGCCGCAAGTCTAGGGCAAGAGGAGTGTGTAGGCACATTCTTTGCCTGCTTCGGCCGTGTTGATTCGAGTTAGTTTACATGTTTTAACTTTAAAAACGTGGGATGAATACGCTGCTGGAATTTCATTATGAGGGAAGAATTTTGTTTTGAAGGGGCCATTTGAGAAAAAAGCCTCGGTAGTTAGTCGAAGTAATGTCACAGTGGAGCTATTTTGAATTGCAGAGAGAAGGGTTTGTTTTTCTTTCCGACGAGGTTGGAAACCTTCAGTCAGTAGGAGTTGACGCTCATCCCGCACGAGTGAGGCCAAATTCCGATGGAGGATGACTCTATGGAGTTTACACCGCCTACTCCTAATTTTCCCACCAACAATGTGTACAATGCAAGGTTAGAAGATATACTACGAGGCTTCGCAAAGGATCCGAAGGCTCTAGCTCATAAACTTGGGGATTTTACTATGCGAACATTAGTGGGAATGAACGAGGAGGACTACCAGAAACTGTTTGAGTTGTTGCGTTCGAACTTATCGGTAGCTGATTTTTTCGCAATCAAAGTGGCAGTTAGAGAAGCCAAGAAGCGCTTCAATGCAGGTATGTGAGTTTGAGTATACAGCAGCCAGCTTGATTTCTAGCGAAGCCAAGCAATTCTTTGGCGTCTTTAACTTTCCCGCTATTCATATATGTTTGCCACATCTTCTCAGTATTCGTAAGATTCCTTTTTGCATGCGATTATCTGGTGGATATTACCACTTTACAGCGACTTATTGCTCACATCACACACACAAGTTGCCAGGGCAAGTTTTGGTTTATAATTTTAATTTGTGTTAATCAAACTCTAAAATAGGGTGCTAGAATTATATCAGGTTGCTTTTTTCTGGCTTCATCCTTGAACATGAGTTGAGTAAGTTTTCCATTTCGGAAGATAAGCTCTGCATTTCATCGTTCTTCAATTTTTAGTGAAACTGCATTGCTGCCCAAAATATGTGGTGAACGAAGAAAACTCACTCTTCAAGTGCTTCAATATTCAGCAGCAAATGCCTGATGATGTGATACTCTTTTCATTATGTTCATAAATTGCGCTTAATATATAGCATGCCTTTGGTGCTTGAGTATCCGCTGCGTTTATTCCATTGGCAATCAGTATAACGGAACGCAGTGTGTTGATTGCATGTTCAGAGACTACATCCCCGCGCAGTGCCCACTCCACCCTGCGTGCAGGCAGCGCTTCAGGGGTGGTACGCCCTGCCGTCGATGTGGCCTCCTCCAGCCACGTTGATGTGGAGAGACCTCTCCCTAGACTCCCAGAGCACGTGATTCACATGGTGCTTGCGCATCTCCCCGTCCCCTCCTTCCTCCGAATGCGCGTCGTGTGCAAAGATTGGTGGCACCTCATGTACTCCACAAGCTTCCTAGAGCTTTGTTCAAAGCAACCTTCAGAACGCTCATGCTTCGTCTTCTACGAGCGGGGGAAAATGGTAGCTAACGGCGAAGGCGCTATCTACATTCCCTCATCCAACAAGTGGCTTAAGCTTAGCCTAAGCTTTCTTCCCTGCAACTTGAAGGAGCCTGTATTAGTCACTGGCGGAGGCGGCTTGCTCTGCTTCGTCTGCAACAAATCCGAAAGTGGTAGTGTAATTGTGGTCTGCAACCCAGTCAGGAAATCTTGGCGTGAACTCCCTCCTTTGGACGTGGAAGATCCGGAGGTCTTCATGTGGTACTTGGCAATGGTAAGCATCGTCGTGGACGAGCACTACAATAGCTACAAAGTTATTTTAGTAAGCCAAACTAGTTATGAGCTCTACGATGCCAGTTGGAGAACCTTTATATACAGTAGTTCAACTAAGGATTGGTCTAGACACTTGTCTCATTATCTGGGTGCCGACGTCCATAACGATACCTGTGAGATATGGACTCCTGTCGAGTGCAATGGCGTCCTGTTTGAGAATTTCGGCACCGAGTATGTTTGGACATACGACTTGCTGAAGGGTACCTGGCGACACAATGAGCTGCCGATTCCTTCGGACTCTGCTGAGGAGAGAGGGCTGGTGGAGATTCATGGACATCTCTTTAGGGTTCTGCAGACAGAAGACGATGAGACTAAGAACATCCAAATCTGGAAGCTCAACCCCACTGATCTGTCGCGTACCCATGTGGTGTTCATGCCGCCTGAACTAGCTGCCACGTTTTTGGACGTTTCCTTCACTGTACTTGGGATCCATAGCATTGCTGGCAACGATGCTCTCTGTTTTCTTTCCCTTAAAGGCCAATCCGCCCTGCTCTATGATTTGAGTGAGAGGTCTTGGAATTGGATGCCGAAGTTCCCCTTATTCAAAGGATCTAATAGTTGCTACTTGAACCTGAGGCTTGACATTTCGGCTTGATGGTTCTGAACTGGCAGCAACGGAGAGCAGTCCTTGTCTGCCCTTGCTGCTGCCAGCTGGATGGGTGCTTATGAATTCATGCTCTTGGGCTTGATTCGGCAGGACATATCTACATGCACCAGGTTGTTGCTGAGCACTATTTATGTAAAAAAATTGTTCTGAAAGTGGTGGCAATCTTTTGTCAATCCCCAGAAAATCGCCTGTGGATTATTTTAAAATTTTAGATTAATATTCTTTTCCAGAACATCATAATTGCAGAATATTGTTCCACTTAAAACTTGACAAGTTGTTCTTAAGTTGGTTTATAGCTGCCCATTCACATACTTGACAATGTGATGTGTTCATTCTCGCAGTGTTGAAGAGACCTGTTCTGCTCAAAATGCCGAAGACCATGAAAAGTTTTCAAATGAAGTACGTAAACATCAAAAGCTTTGGTCAACCGCGAGATGCTTATTTAGTACTTTGGCATGGCTTTATGTCATGAGGTGAAAATAATGATAGTTGTAAATATTCAATTGTAATCACAATTTAATTCAATTTATGTTTTGAGTCGGTCCTTTATTTGTACGTTATTTATATGTTTAAATTAATTTTATAGTTTTTATATTTTTTTCGTCGTAGACATGGGTGTTACGAATGCCAATGTTGAAGTAATTTTTTTACAAGTAGGAAATGAAAAGAAAGTTCTTCCAATTAAACTTTATTCTAAAAAGTACATTTAATATAAATAATTTTGTAAACTTATACAAAATTTGTTGGCGTTATTTATTTACTTGAAGCAGAACATTTTCTTGATAGTGTTATATGTCTAACGATTGTACAAAAAAATCATAATATCTTTTATTTTGAAATGTTGTCAAATTCATTAGAATGTCTTTAATTTGGTTTGGTTTTTGCACATCATATATACTCAAGAACAACAAAAGTGGTCAATTGTATTATTAAATTATTTAAACTAGATATAAAAATACAAAGAGATAAGTTGATGTTAACTTTTAATTTTTAAACAACTTTGTATAGTGTTAAAAGCATTAGTAAATTGCTGTCTTCAAAAGATCAGTAAGTTCAAAATTCATGATATTTTTTCATCTTACTTTATAATGTGTTGTGTAATTTTACAAAAGTAATGCATTCCTTTTTTGTAATGCTAACAAAACTTTTATTTTCTACCTATTATATATTTTAGATTTAATTAAATAGTATCATTTAAAAAAAAACTTTGTATCTAAAAATATTTAAATATAATTTAAAAATATATATGTATATATCAAATTAACAATTATAATCTAGTATAAAAACTTTAATTTTTTAACTTTTAATTTTAAAGAAAGATTATTTTTATGTGTGTTCCTAATAGAACCTAATAGAATCAATCAAGTGTTAAATGAAAGTTTAATGTATATTGTTTAAAATATATTGTCTATATTTTATTAAAATTGATTTGTAATAATATTATTTTTATTTTTATTCAAAAAATATCTTATTATTCTAATTAAGATTATTATCTTTAAATTGATATGCTCTATAATTTATAAATAGATAATTTAATAATAAAAGTAATTACAAAATATTTATTTAAACTACAAGAGATTATAAAAGTTTGACTAGAAAAAGCTTTAGAATGATACAAGTCATCAAATGATGCAATAAGAAACAATAGAATCTTTTGTTGTAAATTGAGAATAAAGTATAAATTCTTAGATACAACATAAAAATTACTTGGTTGTAAGAGAAGTTAAACTATTAAGAAAAAAATATTTATTAGATATATGTTTTTATTTAATATTCTAGTAATCTTGTTAAAATAGAGATACTAAAACAAAATTAAATTATTAGCAAATTTTAAAATTAGATGTTAAATTTTATTTATCTCTTGCAAAATTGTATGATAAAAAGAAAAATAATATTAAGAACTAAGGTTTTTAATTTCTTTCAAAACTTTAAAATATTAATAAATTTTATATCTAAAATTAAACTTATAATTCATAATAAAATTTCATATTTAAAGTTTTTTAAATAATACATATATAAGAAAGACTAAAATATTGTTGGTTTGTTTAAATTATCCTTTAAAATGTTATATGTCTCATGTCTTAAGAGTTTTTTTGTAATCAATTATAATTATTCATAATTTTAAAATACATCACTAATAAAAATACATTATAATTTTAAGTTTCTCTTAAATTTTGTAAAAACTAAATAGATATTTGTACTACTTAAATGGTAAAAATATGTATTTTTTTAAAATAAGATTCTATTAAGCATCACAAAATATCTTTGGTAAATATAAATATAAACATAATATATATATATATATATATATATATATATATATATATATATATATATATATTTATAATTTTATAAATTTTTTATAGAAATATTATATATAAAATTTATCCAAAATATAATTATATATAATCATAAAAATTCAAGTGGTCTTTAATATTATTAAGTCTTCAACTAGTCTTGTTCTTTTATAATTATCATAGTTATAAAAGTACAATCTTGAAAATTATTAAATAAATATAAATATAATTTTTTTAAATTTTTTATCTAAAAGATACTAAAACTAACTCTTCTCCTTATGTGATAAAAATTCAAACATCTATTTATTAAAACAAGGACATTTGTACAAATAATGGATCATTGACATTTATGTAGCACTTAGTTTTCATCCAAGTAAAACTTATAATGTTATTTTTGACTAATATAAGGATCATTCAAGTGTGTTTTAAGCCAAATTATTTATTTTTATAAACGCACAATTAATCCTCAAGAAAAAATTTAATAAAAGTTTAAACCAATCTATAAAATATTACAAAATAAATTGATTGCTTTTTAAAAATTCTCAAATAAGAATATTTAAAAAAATTAATATTATAATTTCTTTTTAAATTTATTAATTCTTTATTGAAAAGAAAAAGTTGATTTCATATAAGTGAATGTAGATTATCATAGATTCAACCAAGAAACCATAAAAAATTAACAATATTTTATTATTGCTATTTGGATTTTTTAAAATAATTAAATTAAAATTAAATCTATAAAAATATTTAATATAATTTTAATTAAATTAGAATATAGATAGATAAATATGAATATTTTAAATATAAAAGCATATTTTTTGAATATATAAATTTTCTAATTATTTTTTATAAATATTATATATATTTTAAAAATATATAGATGATTCTTATTTATAACTTGGCCATTTTAATCTATTTTTCAATCAAAAAATTATATAAAATATTTTATATTTTAAATTTATTTTTTTCTATATTAAAAAGAATTATTTAAAAAATATATAAATTATATAAAAATAAGAATTTTTTTTTCATATACTTTAAATAAATTTTTGGAATATATTATTTTTAATAGGTAATTTAAGTTAGATCTTAGATCTATTGTAGGTTGGAAAATTTTAAAATTTCAAAAGATTTTTTTTTTTAAATTTTAATTTTTTTTTAAAATTAATAATATATATATATATATATATATATATATATATATACACAGAATGAGCAAAATAGATTTTGTTACTTCTCCTTATATAGAAAGAGCAGAAGTACAAATGTATTAGCAACAATAATACAATTGCTTGAGCTAAAAGAGTTGATAGTATAATATAATCACAATAATATTATCAATATGGATAAATTTGGCCTATTCTATAACATGTTATCAAATAGAATAATTGCTAGCCAATGCATTGAAGAGACAAAGAAAACTAAGATTGCTTCTTATTGCATTTATAATCAATGCATTGAAGGAACAAAAAAATTAAAGACCACTTTTCTATTGTATTTATGGCCAATACTTTGAGAACTAAATTGCAACCATTTATTATTGATACAGCTCAAAAACTTTGCACATTTAAAAAGAAGTTAGATAAACACCTTGGTTTATATTATTATTGAAATAAAAAAGCTTGAATAATATTGTCATATTATGATTTGGCTATCATGTGAAAATAATATATATATATATATATATATATATATATATATATATACTACATAACTAAATGAAAGCTATATTAGTGGATTTTAGTTGATTACAAAATTTGATTAGGTCACTATTTTGAAAGAAATTATTTAAAAAGACTATTATTGAAGTTTATACAAGTTCATTTTTTTTTATAGTGACTTTTGAGGTTGATTTTATATTAATGATAATTTTTATATATTTTGAGTTACCTTTATTAGATATTGGTGATCCTTAAAATCTTGTTTATTTTTTTTATTTGATATTTAAAATACATACTATAGAAATCTTATTAGAAAAAAAGATTAAAAAAAGATTTTTAATATAAAAAGGAATATTTAGGCCATTTATGTAGATGAATGGAGATAGATGATAGAAATTTCTATTCCTATTGGCTAAAAGTCATGTCCAATGGACTTCAAGGAGATTGATTGAGGCCTTATTAGAGATTAGGATTTCTCTTTCAAAAGAATTCAAATATCACAAATTAGGATCAATAAGTTTAAGTTTTTGACTATGGTTGTGGTGTAAAAATTGAGTGATTTGGAATTTTTATAAAGGAGATATAAGCACTCAAAGTTAAGGTGTCGAATTTGTACCTATTGTCACTCTTTGGGATATAACTTGCAAGTCAAAGTTAATTATGTAGCAGTAGCAAGCAATAGAATATAAAGAAGCAATGGCTACCAAAGCTTTGCAATCTGTTGTTGAATTATTAAATCAATTTTATGGTAGAAAAATTTCCAAGTATTTGAAATATTATTTGTAAGAGATGGAATTCAATAAGATATCAAAAAAAAAAAAAAAAAAAAAAAAAAATGATCTTTACATTCGAGTTTGTAGTTTTATCAAAGCAATGAGAGCATATAAAAGAAATTATTCAAGCTCATGGAGTTAAATAGAAGGATTTTATCCTTCAATTAAAGGAAGAATATTTTTTGATTAATATAAATAGAATGATTAAAAAAAATTATTCATAGAATAGATAAATAGGTCTAATAAAGAATTGGTTGTTATAGAATTATTTTGAGAGTTTGAAAGACATTTTTTTGAATTGTCTCGGATGGAAAAGCTCACATTTGAAAATAATAAGATGGAATTATTTCTTCAATCAGTCAATAATAAATTATACAAAAAATTGGAATAATTTGTTGGCTAAGTTTTTAACCTATTAATCATCTAAAAACATGCATAAAGATAAAATCACATCTATGAAGCTTCTAAGAAACTTTTCTATAAGATATTAATAAATTAATTTATTTTTATTTACTTCTACCTATAATAAGAACATTGCATTATCTAAGAAAAAATGAGAGAAGGAAAATGAGAAAGAAGATTCAAGAAAAGATAAGATTAAGAATCTGATATTTAAATTAAAATCGGATATTGAATCCTCTATTGATATGAAAGGTATTTTTGAAGAGAGGATTTTAGATGCCAAAATTGAATTTTCTTTAAGAGAGGTTCTTGGTATAGCCAAGAAAGAATTTTATGAGCTCATCATTGATCTTATTAAGAGGAAGAGGCAAATGACATCTAAAGCAATGATGATGAAGGCTTTGGAGGATGCAAAGGATATAAAAGAAGAAAAAGAGGTACAAGTATTTATCTTATCTTGTAATAGAAAAGAAAAGGTTGCACAAATTCAAAGGCGTGAAAATTCTTGTATTAATGATATGAATATATTTAAAAATGAAGAGGAATTTAGCAAGAAAAAAGAATTTAATACCTTTGATACTTCCACCAACAAAATGAATATGAAAGAGGTTAAAGTAATTGGATGTGGAGTAGAGAAGGCCAAGGATAAAGAATGTAAATAAATAAAGGCCTCAATTTGTAAATATGAAAGGACAAGAGTTGAAAAAAAGCTTGTATTTTTTTGTACATATTGGGCTAGGGCTACTACGGAAGCCAAGGTGAATATTGAAGATTGTAAGAAAATCTATCTAGCATTAGTTGATCATGGATCTGAGATCAACATAATGTCTAAAAGCGTTTTAAAAAAAGAAATGTAGCCTATTGACACCAACCATGGATGGATAATAAAGGTTGCAAATAATGAGAGGGGTGAATTATATGGAGCATGTCTAGCAGTAAGGATAAGAATTGGAGATGTAGAGGTAGAGCAAAACTTCTTTGTATAAGAATTGGAGATGTAGAGGTAGAGCAAAACTTCTTTGTATAAGAATTTGCTGCCTATCGTATGATTCTGGAACAACCATACATCACAACTACAAGGATGGAGACTAAGGTGCTGGATGATGGCTCACATTATGCAAGGATCAAGAGTTGTGATGGAAAGAGATCAATATAATTTTTAATTGTAATAACCAATAATTTGAAACCAATTCTTGAGTAAATTTATGACCAATCATTGGATAAGTTGAAGATTGAAAGAAGTGAATTCCTAATCGAAGAAGAAAGGGTGAAATTTTTGGAGATGATATCTAAACATGGTAAAGCTTTTGCCTTTGTACCAGAAGAAATTGGTTGTATTGATTCAAGTGTGGTTGCATCAATGGTTATTTTTACCGTGCCTCATGTATCATGACATTTGAAATTGATTCTTGTACCGAGAGCTTTATTTCCAAAGTTGGTAGATTTATTGAAAAAAAAGGTGAGAATGGAGATCTTTGAACCTTCTATTGCACTTTATTCCAACCATTGGTTTACCATATCTAAGAAGTCTGGAGCACTAAGGTTTATTCAGGATATGCAACCAGCCAATAAAGTCACTATAAAGAACATGGATATTGGGCCAATTATAGATGAGGTAGCTGAGACATTTGCAAGCCATTCTATCTATTCTATTGGAGACTTGTATTTGAGATATGATTAATTTCAACTAGCTAAAGAAAATAGGGATATTACTACAATGAAGACTTCATTGGAATTGGTGCGCATGTATACTTTATCATAGGGCACTACTAACTCAATGGCTCACATACAAAGTGCCATGAATCAAATTTTAAGAGATTATATTCTAGATAAGACAATTCTTTTCTTGAATGATATTCCAATTAAGGATTGCAGGGTTAAAGACATGGATTCAAAACTAGATGAAAATGGATATAGGTCATTTATAAAGAAGCACATTAATGATATTGATCAAATATTGGTCAAATTTGAAGAGATAAACTTAACTCTATCTCTTAAAAAATCAAGTTTTAGAGTTGATGAGATAATTATTGTCAGCCATTTGTGTGACTCATATGGAAGAAAATCTAATCCAAAGAAGATTGATGCAATTTCAAGTATGAAGCCATGCAAAAATACAACTAAGATAAGAAGATTTTTGGGAGCCTATGGATTTTATTATATTTGGATATTTCATTTTGGACACATAGCAAAACCTTTATATAAATTATTGAGAAAGGATAAGAGATTTTCTTGGGAACAAGAACAAAATGAAGCCATGAAAGAATTAAAGGTGGTTTTAAAATTACCACCAATATTGAGGCAGATAGATTATCAATACCGGAGACCATTGACTGTGACTATGGATACAAGCCTAATAGCTATTAGATGGCCTGTTGGACAAGATGGCAATGAGGGTAACAAATTTGCTATCAGGTTTGGAGCCAAAGTTCTTACTGAGAGGCAAAGAGCTTGTCCTCAGATTAAAAGAAAACTCTGGTCGAAATAGATTATATATGCATAATGGGAATAGAAATCCCTACTCGTGAAATCTTACCTTTTAATATAGATTTGTATGAGGGCAAATTATGGAATATTGGTTTATACTTGAATACTTTAAAAAAGGAAGAAGGTTGGAGTAAGAAATATTTTAAAGATATTAGACACCAAGCTTACGGATATATTTTGAAGGAAGGATTCTTGTGGAAAAGACCCAAAAGAATGGATAGAATTCTTTTGAGGGTTATTGATGATGTTGACATTAAATATTAAGTTTTAAGAAAATTTCAAGATATATTATGGATTGGACATAAGAGAGTATGGGCTACCTTTGCCAAAATTAAAGAAAAGTATTGGTGGAAAGGTATGTGTAAAGATGTAGAAGAATTTGTAAATTCATATATAGAGTGTCAATTGCAATGAAAGATTAGACATAGAGATGGTTTGTGCCCTATTTATCCATCTAGTATACACTTTCAATAGATATTAGACTTGGTTGTTATATCAACTGGCATATGGGATATAAAGTATTTAGTTTTGGCACTTGAAGAATTGTCAAATTACGTAAAGGCAACGGTTTTAAGAAGTAAATCCACAAAATTAGTCTGTAGGTTTATATTGGAAGATATAGTGTGCAGCTATGGGAACATTAGAAGAATAAGGGCAGACAGGGGTGAATTAGATACAACATGAGATCATGAATTCTTTAAAAGGTAAGGAGTCCAATTGAAGCTGACTACAGCCTACAATCCAGAAGCTAATAGAAAATAGAGAAAGAACATCCTCCAATTATTTAGGCTTTGGTCAAGGCATGTATAGATAAAACTAAATTTTAGCCTAAATTGTTGCCTTTTACCTTAAGGGCAGATAGGACTACACATAATTTTGTTATAGGCTATATGCCAATAGAATTGATGATGGGACAAAAATCTATGATGCCAACGAGAGAGAGTGTATCTAGTTAGATGTTCTTGATTTAGGAAGATAACATTGATAGGAAAAGGTTATTAGAACTTCAAATCAGGCAATTAGAGAGATTGCCTGAGGATCACCAAAAGGCTATTGAAAAATTGAAAGATGCAAGGTTATAAAATAAGATCAAGTTTGACAAAATACACAAGTTAAGACCAAATCCTATTCAAACTGGTAATTAGGTACTTATATTTGATAATATATTAGATTATCAATATAGTGCCTTAAGAAAGTTTTCCAGAAGATAATTTGGATCATATGTGGTAACTGAGGTATTTGATAATGCGATCTACTCTTTGAAAGAATTAGATGGGATACCATTGAGGTCTAAGAATTGCTGAAAAATAGATTAAAGTATTCAAGAAAAGAGATGGGCAAATTTATACTAAAGATATTTAAGAGATAGAAGCTCAAAAATTACATTAAGAACCGCTATTAGAAGAAGATTGGGAAGAAGAAGAATTGGAAGCAAATAAGAATGAAGAAGAATAGGGTGGCGCATATTAGAGGATGCGTAGGTTTAGGGAACGTGGATGTCATGATGCACTTGCGGCAAGTGCATCAAAATCAAATAAGTATGTATAAAAACTATAGTATAAATAAGATTAATTTAAAATTAGTTCCAAATTACAATATGAACAAGGATAAATTAAAAATAATTTTAAAATTGCAGTATGAACAGGGAGTCTTAGGAGTCCATGGTATCAAATAGAAAATCTTAGGATTCTAAGATATCAAATAGGAAATCTCAAGGTTCTAGAATATCAAATAAAAAATCTCAAGATTCTAAGATATCTAATAGAAAATCTAAGAATTCGAAGATATCAAGCAAAGAATCTTAGAGCTATGGGATACCTGAGATTTGGATATCAATCGGATATCAAGCAAATATCAGGTGAGTATTAGCATACATTGGATATTATCCAGGTATTATCCGGATATTAGCTAAGCTGCCTATTTAAGTCCTTTTAGGATTGAAAATAAAGACTTTTCTTCTCATTTTTTTTTTTTTTTTTTTTTTTTGTATTGAGTCTTGAATGAGTTTATTATACTCTAAGGGAATCTTCAAAAGATTCTTTAGGAAGTCAAAGGATTTTGATCAAGGAATGTATGAGAGAATTTTAGAGCCAAAAAGGAATTTTGAATTGGAAATTTATAAAGAATCTACGAGGAAATCTTAGGATATAAAGGGAATTTTGAATTGGAAATTTATAAGAAATCTGCAAGGAAATTTTAAGATACAAAGGGAATTTTGAATTGGAGATTTATAGGGAATTTGCGAGGAAATTTTAAGATACAAAGGGAATTTTGAATTGGAAATTTACAAGGAATTTATAAAGGAATCTCAGGATACAAAGGGAATTTTGAATTGAAAATTTATAAAAAATTTGTGAGGGAATCTCAGAATACAAAAGAAATTTTGAATTGAAAATTTATAGGGAATCTGCGAGGAAATTTCAGGGTATAAAGGGAGTTTTGAATTGAAAATTTACAAGAAATTTGTGAGGAAATTTCAGGATACAAAGGGAGTTTTCAATTGAAAATTTATAGGAAATTTGTGAGGAAATCTTAGGGTACAAAGGGAATTTTGAATTGAGAATTTATAAAAAATCTGTAAGAGAATCTTAGGATACAAAGGGAGTTTTGAATTGAAAATTTATATGGAATTTATGAGAGAATCTCAAGATACAAAGGGAATTTTGAATTGAGAATTTATAAAAAATCTGTGAGGGAATCTCAAGGTACAAAGAGAATTTTGAATTAGGAATTTATAAGAAATTTTTGAGGGAATTTCAAAGTACAAAGAGAATTTTGAATTGAGAATTTATAGAGAATCTACGAGGAAATCTCAGGGTACAAAGGGAATTTTGAATTGAAAATTTACAAGGAATTTGCAAGGAAATCTTAAGGTACAAAGGGAATTTTGAATTGGAAATTTACAAAAAATCTATGAGGGAATCTCAAGATATAAAGGGAATTTTGAATTGAAAATTTTTAGAAAATCTGCAAGAAAATCTCAGGATACAAAAGGAGTTTTGAATTGAAAATTTACAAGAAATTTGCGAGAAAATCTTAGAGTACAAAGAAAATTTTGAATTGGAAATTTATAGAGAATTTGCAAGGAAATCTCAGGGTATAAAGGGAATTTTGAATTGGAAATTTATAGAGAATTTGCAAAGCAATCTTTGAAAGAAATCTTAGAAGAATCAAAAGAATTTCATACAAAGAATCTTTGAGGGAAACAATGGGATTGATGAATAATATATTTTGAAAAAATCAACAAGGATAAATTAAAATATTAGCAGTCTTCTTTTTCTTCACTTAATAGACAGCCAAGATCCCAACGATTTCTTAAAGAGGGCTCTCTCTTTCAGGACAATGTTTTGATGATTAAAGTTTTGATGATAAGGGGAAAGAGATTTCAAGTCATTATACTCAAAAGCATTGAACTAAAGTGACTATAGAGGCATTAGTGAAGATTGGAGATATAGATGAGCCGATTGTTGATTTAATTGAACATGGTGTTGTATGTTGTGAAGTCTTGCTTGAGAATGAGTTGGGCACTTGGCTATAGAAGATAAAAAAGAAATAAAAATAATAGGTCCTAATACTTCTAATAGAATTATGTAAACTTGTAATTAAGACTAATAAATATGCTTCAATTATTAAAAGTTTAATTAGATTTTTTAATTAATTATAAAAGAATATACCAAAAATCTTAAAAAATTCTAATAAAAAATGTGGTTAAATCTTAAATAAATCCTAATCAAATTCTAATCAAATCCTAAACAAATTCTAAACAAATATTGGTCAAATTTTAAACAAATCCTATTCAAACCATGAATAAATCTTAATCAAATCCTAATCAAATCCTAATCAAATCTTGATCAAATCTTAAAAAAATCTTAGTCAAATTCTAAATAAATCCTAATCAAATCCAAGTCAAAGCTTGATTAAATCCTAACCAAATTTTAATCAAATCTTGATCAAATATTAATCAAATCCAAGTCAAAGCCTAATTAAATCCTAACCAAATCCTTATCAAATCTTAATCAAATCTTAATAATTTTGATCAAATCCTAAATAAATCCTAGTTGAATCTAGGTCAAATCCTAACAATCCTAGTCAAATTTTAAACGAATCCTAATCAGACCGTAATAAAATTCTAGTAAAATCTTGGTCAAATTCTAATAAAATCCTAATCAAATCTTAATCAAATCCTAATCAAATCTTAATCAAATTCTAAATAGATCTTAATAAAATCTTAGTCAAATCCTTAACAAATCTTGATCAAATTCTATATAAACCTCAATAAAATCCTAGACAATCCTAATTAAATCCTAAATAAATTCTAATCAAATCTTGATCAAACTTTAAACACCCTGGTCAAATCCTAGTCAAATCATAAATAAACCTTAATAAAATCTTGATCAAATTTTAAGTAATCTTAATCAAATCCTATACAATCCAAATTAAACTCTAAGCAAATTCTAGCCAAATCTTAATTAAATCCTAAATAAATCCTAATCAAATCCTAACAATCTTAATCAAATTTTAAACAAATCCTAAATATCTTGGTCAAATTGTAAACAAATTCTAATCAAACCTTAACAGTTCTAGTCAAATCCTAAATACCTTGATGAAATTCTAATAATCTTAATCAAATCATAAATAATTCTAATCAAATCTTAATCAAATCCTAATAAGTCCTAACAACCTTTATCAAATCTTAATAAATCCTATAATAGATTTAAACTATAATAGCTAAAGATCTAATAATTGATCTTAGTCCAAACTTCACATACCTTTCAACAATTAAATTGACAATATACATAAAAAGTTTGAAAGAGATTCAAGTTATTCTTAAAAAAATTATGTTCAAATTTCTACTCAAGTGTCGGCCACCCTCCTTCTTCATTCATAATGTTAAACTTCCAGCACAAATAACTTCTCTTTGCATTATTTAATCACTTTTAAAATTCATACACAAATAAGAAATCTTGTCTATTATCCGTACAAATAATTGTCACCTCAATCCAACTAACAAGTTGCTAAATATCTAAGAAACCCTCACTCACCCTCAAATCTCAACTTTTGAGATCTTAATACACTTGAATTCCAATAACTCCCAATTGAACCATTTGATCTAGCTCAATCTTACAATATATATTAAATATAATTTTAATTACAAATTTTTAAATTTTTACTTATAGATCTGAAGTCAAACTCTTGGAAAGCTCAAAGTTATAAACCCCTCTTTATTTCACAAGATCCAACATCACTCAATACAACCTTGAATTTGTAAAGCTCTTACAAAGCCAATTTCTCTTGAAATCACTCAAACTCAACACTTAAACACACCTTCCTAAGTCTTCTTATTAATCTAACTCTCTAATTTGCAAAAGATCCTTCAATTCGCCATAGGCATGTAGTTTTGTAATTCAGGGTCTGATTCCAAACCATGCTCATAACCAGTCCTCTTCGGATATCAATTCTAAGATTTTTAAGGTATAATTTTGTAAAATCTCACCTTAATTCTTTCCTAAAGATTTTTATATTATTTATTTTTCTAATATATTTTATTTTGCCTTATTTATGGCCATATAAATTAAATAGAAGCCTCTTCTATAAAAAATCAATAGTAGCCTTTTAATTTTTTTTTACTTTCTTCTCTATTATCTATAATTCTAAGATAATTTATTAAAATATTTCTATTTAAGCTCCTATATATTTAAACCATTTCTTCCTTCTTTTACCTAATGGTCGTGTCACTACACAACAACAATTCAGAGATAAATCTTATGTCTAAAGATTTTTATATGAAGCAAAATTGACTAATTGATATGAAGCATGGATGGATAGTATGAGTAGCTAATAATACATGAGATGAATTGTATGGTGCTTATCCAAATGTGAAAATTTGAATTCATGATGTTGTAATGGAGCAAAATTTCTTTGTTCAAGATGCAATATCTTATCTTCTTATTTTGAGACAACCATATACTATTGCAACTCGGATGGAAATAAAAGTGCTTGATGATGGTTCAACTTATGCACAAATTTATAGTGAGGATGGGAGAAGGGCTGTATAATTTTTGATTGTGCCTCCAAATCATAAATCCAATCAAGATAAATTTAGATTGAATCTATTACCAAAGATTGTTGAAGAATTTATAAATTTTTGAGGAGTATCACTATAAAGTGGGATTATGGAGGTATAGAAGAGGAGGTATTCTTGTAAGATGTAGATGCCTTTGATACAGATTTTATTGATATTCTTGAAAATAGAAGTATTATATATAATAAAATTATAGATTTAAAAAGAAAAGAAAGAAAGAGACTATATAATATTGAAAAAGAATTATGTGAATTGGGGACATTAGAGGATGATGAAAGGATTTTTGGTATTTATGAAGAAAATGGATTGGAAGATTTTTTGGAATTGATTGCATTAATTGGATTAGGAGATGATGATAAGGTTGTGGAAATTTATTCAAAAGAAATTTATTCTATACTTGAATCTTTTCAAGTACTAGAGGTTATGGTTGAAATAAAATATAAGACAATAGATAAGAAGGTGAAACCTATTACCAAATCTTTGCTAGAAGATTCTGAAGAGCAGATGAAAAAAATATTAAAAAAAAGAGCTTAAGGGATCTAAAAAATATTGGACATAAGCTCACTAAAGAAACTTTTGAGGAATTGAAGATTGGTTTTGATGGTTCTTTGTTACTAGAAGAAATTGAGTACTTTAAAGAGATATGAGCAAAATGAGATAAATCATTTGTCTTTAAAACTCATGAAATTAGGTGTGTCAATCCCAATATTGTAATTCCAATGGTTATTTTCAATATATCACATATACCTTAGAATTTGATACCAGTTTTAGTACCAAAGGCACATTTGCCAAATTTAATGGAATTATTCAAAGAGAAGATGAAGATGAAGATTCTGGAGCCTTCTTTTGCACCATATTATAGTCAATGGTTTACAATGCCTAAGAAAAATGGATCATTATGATTATTCAAGATATGCAACCAATAAATGTAGTGATTATCAGGAATGCAAGAATTTGACCAATAGTGGATGAATTTGCTCAAGCATTTGCAAAAAAGACAATCTATTTAGTGGATGATTTGTATTCAGGCTATGACCAATTTCAACTTGCAATAGAGAGTAGAGACATGAAAATGATGAGAACACTACTTGAACTAATTAGAATGTGTATTCTTCTTGAAAGTGCTACTAATTTAATAGCACATATGATGAACGGGATGAATAAGGTGTTGAAAGATTTTATTTCTAAGAAGACTATGCCTTTTCTAAATGATGTTCTTTTAAAAGGATGTAAAGAAGAAGATAAGAATGAAACTTTAGATAAGAGAGGATGTTACAAGTATGTTATTGATTATATATAAGATTGTGAAAAGATATTGATTCGGCTTCATCTTACATTATCAGATATAAAATCTATGTTTGGAGTATAAGAAGTTGTAATTGTTGGACATTTATGTAGATTTTATGGAAGGAAATTGGATCCAATCAAGATTGATGCAATTAGAAGAATGGAAGAAGATTGCAATTCTTTAATAGAGATATGAAGGTTTTTGGATACATGTATATTTTATCATATTTAGATTTTTCACTATGCTCATATACCAGATCCATTATATGAATTATTACGCAAGGGTTATAAATTTAAATGGAAAGAAAAGTATTTCAAAGTAATACAAAGATTGAAGGATTTATTAACATCACCTCTAGTATTGAGAAAAATTGATTATATGTACAATAGACTAGTAATTCTTATAGTGGATACTAGTCCAATTGCTATTGGATGGGCTATAGGTCAAGATGATTCAAATGGACACAGATTTGCTATTTGATTTAGAGCTAAGATTCTAAGTACTCTTCAACGTGTAAAGTGAAAAGAAAATTACAGGGAATTATTTTAGTAATAAAAATTGAAAAAGATTACTTAATAGAGGTAATGGTGGTGATTAAAATAGATTGTTTGCCTTTACTTAGAATTATTATTAATTGTACAATACTGAATATTACAATGTTGAGATGGATTGCTTATATCAAGTCATTAAATCTAGAGTTTAAATATGTTGCGGAAAATGACAATCTAATAGCAGATATGCTATCTTGAGCAAAATATAATAGAAAAGATGAGATGGTTGAAGATATTAATTATGTGGATATAAATTTTTATTCAATTTTATAATTAAACAAGGATGATAAGTCATTTTATGAAAAAAATTATGAAGGAGAGTTATTGGATATTGGATATTATTTGAGCATATTAACTAAGCATATTGATTAGTCTTTTGAAAAATTTAAACAAATAAAAAAAAAGCATACAAATTCATATTATAAGAGGGATTTCTATAGAGGAGGCCAAAATCAAACATTAGAATGCCACAACAAGTAGTAGGTACCAAAGAAGATCAACAAAAACTACTCAAGGAATTTCATGATAGTCTATGGGCGAGACATGGAGGAATTTGGCTACTTTTGCTAAATTGAAGGAATGATATTGGTAGAAGAATATATATCAAGATGTAGTTTTATTTGTAGAATCTTATATAATATATAAAATGTATTCAAATAGACGTCATCAAAATGGTCTACATCTAAAATATCCTTTGGTTATTCATTTTAAATATATTATGGATTTGATTATTATGCCAATGGGATTATAGCAAATGAGGTATTTAGTTTTGGCTTATGAAGATTTAGCAAATCAAGTAGAAGGCACGGCATTAAGAGCAAAGTCTATGGAAGGAATTTGTAAGTTTTTATTTGAGGATGTTATTTGTCGCTATGGATGTATCAAAAAGATCATTACAGATTGTAGAGAATTGGATACACTTAAAGCTTGTGAATTCTTTAAGAGATATGGAATTAAATTATAATTGATTTGTGCTTATAATCTAGAAGGAAATATAAAGAGTGAACGTTGATATGTGCTAATTATAAAAGCCTTGATTAAAGCTTGTAATGGAAGAGTAAAGGAGTGGTCTCAACTTATACCTTATGCATTACGGGCTGATTGAACAACACATAGTTCAGTGATGGGATATATGCCAGTGGAACTCATGACAAGTCAAAAACCTATTATGTGAATTGAAGAATATGTGCCAACTTCGAGTATGTTATCTTGGGAAGATGGATTAATAAGAGAGGAGTTGTTGGCTATTAGAATTCGGCAACTTGAACAAAGATCAAAAAATATGGAATTAGTATTAAAATGATTATAAGAGGCAAGGTTAAAAAATAAGGCTTGGTTTGATAAATAACATCGATTGAAGCCTACAGCAATTGAAGAAGGTGATTGAGTACTTGTTTATGATAATAGTTTGAATAACCAGCATAATATTTTATAGAAGTTTTTAAAATGTTGATTTGGACTATATATAATGGTAATGGGCTATAATAATGCCATATATTCATTGAGAGAGTTGGATAGTATAAGGTTAAAAATATCTATTATTAAAAAGTGAATAAAGATTTTTAAAAGACAAGATGGAAAAATCAATGTGGAGGATCACACTAAAGATATCAATAATTTTGAAGAAGATAATTGTATTAAAGTGGATGATGAATATGATGATGAAGAACTTGATGTAGAAAATGAAGAGATAGTGTGATGTCAACTCTAATATATAGCACATTTGGCCTGTATTAAAGAATACACAAGTTCAAAGGGGATGGATGTTGTGTTGTAACATGTTTATGCGATGAAAAATATAAACAAGAATAATTTCTATTTAACATTCAATTATCTTGATTCAATAGGAACTAAAGATATTTAAAAAAATATTTATAAAAGCCTCTTAGATTATTTTCTTATTTTAATAGCTAATAGATAAAAATTAATTATTAAATTTTCCATCTAGGTTATAGAAATTCTTTCATTTTTTTTAAAAAACCATAAGTTAATAAAAATAGAATAGAAGAGATAAATAATTAATATGGTTGATACTAGGATTAAATTGATAATAGGATTTAGCTTAAAAATCCTTAAAATAAGTTGGATTGATATCCAAGGATCAACCGTGTATGAGATAGGATCAAAATTAGATCTCTAGCTACAAAAATACCTACTAAGGACAAGATATCAAGTCATTTGGAGATTAATAATTAAGATTAGAGAGCTAGCTTTAAGCTCATTCTAAAGGCATTAGGCTTATTTTCAAAGAATTTGGAAAGAATTAGAAATCATTATTTAAAATTAGGATTTGTAATAGGGATTGAATTTTAATGCAATTAAATTAGGCTAACACTTTTAGCTATTTTGTGCAATTGAAATAATATCTATAGCCAAAAATTTGATAGTGTGTGGATGATTAAATGTGCTAAGATTGAATAAAATTTTATGTCAATTTAATAGTACAATTAGAATTTATTTGACCTTTAGTACAAAGAGGTACCAAAATTTGGCAGTTTAGGATTGTTTAGGATTTTTGCGATATCTAAAGATCTATTAGTCAAATCAAGGTGAAAATTGATGTAATATTAGAAGAGTTATAGGAAAAGTTGCATGCCAATTTTTAAGTGAAATTAATAGTTGGAGAAGGATAAATTATTGCTGGGATATTTATATCAACTTTCAAGTTGGCGGCTAAGTGACATCAGTGTGATTTTTGGTTGATTTTCTACAAGTTTTAAGTTGGGTTGGACTGAAACTTTTTAAGCATATAGGAGACTTGTATTTGCATTTGTGTACAAAATTTCACATCAAGCTGATAATATTATATTAGGTGTTGTCTTGTTTGGAAATGCATTGGGCACTTGGCTATGGAGAATGAGGTTGCAATTCACAAATCTTTAAGAATCCTTAATAGGTTTCATGTATACAAGAAGAATAGGATTTGAATTTCAATTTTAGAATGCTTAAGTTAATATAAAGTACTTAAAAATATTCTTCTTGGTAACTTCAATTACATATAAAATCTAGTTATGCACACATTTATAGAATACCTGAACAACTTTATGCAAGTTTTCCTCGATGACTTTATTGTATATAGAACAAATATTCAAAACTTGGAATATTTGAGAAAATGTCTCCAAAAGTGTAAAGAATATAGAATTAGTTTCAATCCAGAAAAATATACTTTTGCAGTAACTTTAGGTACTCTCTTAGGACATATTGTTTGTAAGGAAGGATTATTAGTAGATCCAGCAAAGATTCAAGCTATAGTTACTTTACCACCTCCAAAGAATTTCAAAGAAATGCGTGAATTTATAGGTTCTACTAGTTATCATAGAAGATTCGTACAAAATTTTGCAAATATTTATCAACCATTATCAAATCTGACCAAATCTAATATCAAATATCATTGGACAAAAGAATGTCAGCAAGCATTTAACTTACTAAAAGAAAAATTAATGACTACACCAATATTGATTACACTACAATGAGACAAGCCTTTCCATGTACATTGTGATGCTTCCAATAATGTAATAGGAAGTGTGTTAGCTCAAAACATTACTGGCAATTTAGACTCACCTATTTATTATGCTAGCCGATTATTTAACCAAGCAGAGAAAAACTATAGTACTACAGAAAGAGAAGCATTAGCAATGGTATACTCAGTATAAAATTTTAGACATTACTTGTTGGCAAATCACTTCATTTTCTATATAGATCATGAAGCACTATTATACCTCATCAACAAACCAATTATCTTGGAAGGATAGCGAGATGGATGTTATTACTTCAAGAATATGACTTTGAAAATATACACAAATCACGACGACAATATTGTTATGGCAGATCACTTATCAAGAATATCTTTAGAGGAAGCACCAATTAGAATAAAAGATCATCTTCTAGACACAAACTTGTTTATAGTACAAGTTGATTCCACATTTGTTCAAGAACCAAAACCATTTTTTGATTGGCGAGCACCATTAATTAATTTTTTGAAAAATGGTAGACTTACTACTATTACTTTGATCAATATTAAAAGATAAGTGGCAATTAGGAGCCGATTTTACTATCTTAATGAAATAAAAAGACTAATTAAAACTTATTTGGATAGAATTGAACAAGTGTGTTTAGCAGGTCCCATTACTAAAGCAATTATAGCTGAAACTCATGAAGGACTTGCAGGAGGACACTTTTCTATTACAATAACTTTACACAAAGTTCTTACAACTTTATTTTGGTGGCCAACACTAAGAAAAGATGTTTATAATTATTATAAATAATGTGATATATATCAACGAACAACAGCCAAACCGGATAAACAAAAAAATCTTTTACATCTAATTTTACCTTTGGAAGTATTTCAACAATAGAGAATAGATTTTATAGGACCTATTGATCTAGTAGCTAGTTTCACAAAAAATAGATGTATCATCACAACAACAGATTATATGACTAAATGGGTGGAAGCTCGAGTATTAAAGAATAATACTGCCAAATCCACTGTCCGATTTTTATATGAAGAAATTATAATTCATTATGGATGTGCAATAGAATTAATTAGTAACCAAGGAACACATTTTATCAATAAGACAATACAATTACTAACCATAGAATTTATGATAATTCATCAAAAATCTACAATTTATTATCCACAAGGGAATGGACAAGCAGAATCAACTAACAAAGTTCTTAAGGCAATATTAATCTAAATAGTCAATGCAAATCAAACAGACTGGGATACTAAATTTTATCCTATATTATAGGTATATCGTACAATATATAAAGCAACTACAAAACACACACCTTTCTCTTTAGTTTTTGGAACTGAAGTCTTATTACCTATAAAATATTTAGGGAAGATGAAAAAATCTACTATAATAAGGCATATGCAAGCTGTTATGGAGAACCATTTACATCAGGTTAAACAAATGGACTTAAGAAGAGCAGGAGCTGAAGAAAATATTGTTCAAGCTCAATTACAAAGGAAGTTTTGACATGACCATGCACACCACATCAAATCTTTTAAGAATTGTTTTAACTCAAAGAAAGCTTCTAATGAACCGAATTTGGAAAAATATCAGATTTGAAGAGATATATTTCAACCAGGACAAGATATTGCTATTAACAAGTATACAGAAGGCCAATTATTTTTGTGGTCAAAAACAACATCTAAACGAAATAGAAGAAAATTTCAATACAAATGGATGGACCCATATGTGATAAATTCAATATACTCAAATGGAACAATAAATCTACTACTACCAGATGACATACATATAAGAGTAAACATAAATAAGTATCATTAATAAATCAGATACGGATTGCATAATCAAAAAAAAAAAAAAAAAAAAAAAAACTATTACAACTTGATGTCATATCCACGACCACATTAGAAGACTACTTCAGTAGTAAGTCGTCTAGGGTACAACCAAGGTCGTACACACTTACAATACATTTATTATATTATCGCAACAGAGAAGGAGTACAGAAAAAATAGAAAACTGACATGGAATAGAATAGTGAGACATTCATCTGCCAAGCTGGCGTCCAGTCCAACAAAGCGGCACTGCCATCAACTGCGGTGTCGTGATGTAACATGACTATTAGGTGAAAGAATGTGGAAGTAGTATATTATAGAAGATCTTAGTTCAAAATATTGTAGCAAATTATCTTACAAAAATAGATAATAGTAAAAAGGGAGTAAAACTAATGAGTGTTAATAGTGCCCTTTTTACAAATGAGCTTCTATTTACTTTGTAGGGCCATAAGTAAGGCAAAACAAAGTAGATTGAGAAATAAAATAATATAGGCATATATAAGAAGGAGTTAAGAAGAGGTTTCAAAAAAATTTATCACAAAAATCTCAAAATAGATACCCAGAAATCCCGGTTATGAGCTGGGGTCAAAATCAGACCCCAAGGCACAAAACCGCATGCCTATGGCAGATCCAAAAGGTGTTTTTGTAGATAGGAGATTGAGGTTAGGGAGTGGACTTGAGAGGTTTGGTATAGAAGTTGGTTTCAAGTGATTTGGAGAAGAAATGACTTTGTAATAGCTTTGCAAAATTAAGCTTGTTTTGGGCAACTTGGGATATTATGAAATAAAATAGGGTTGATATTTTAGGCAATTATATAAGTTTGGTAGTAGATCCATGGCTGAAAATTTGTGGATTTTTGGATATTATTTTTGTTAATATATACTATGAATTTGAGCTAAATCTAAAGGATTAGTTGTACGTAATTGGGGTTTAAGTGGGTCAAGGTCTTGGAAATTAAGTTTTGAGGGTCAGTCAAGGTTTTTGAGATCTTTAGCAATTCGCCACTTGGATTAGAATAAACTTTGTTTGTGTGGATAGTAAACTTGTTTTCCTATATACATGAGTGATTTGAGACTAATTGAATAATGAAGAAAGAAGAAATCAACACTGGAAGATCAGCATCAAGGTTGGAGAAGAAGGCTGGCCAACACCCGAGAACATTTTAGGATTTTTCTTCCATTTGGTAAGTTTGATTTCCTTCAAATTTGCTATGCTTGTTGCTCACTAAGAAATTGAAAGCTATACAAAGTTTTAAGTAAGATCAATGGTCTAATCAACAAATATTGACGTTCTAATTTTCCCTAGGATTGATTTGAATTGGTTAGAATTTGGTTTAAGATTTGTTTAAGGTTTGGTTTAGGGTTTAGGGTTTGTTTAGGATTTAGGGTTTATTTAGGATTTAATTTAGGATTTAGGATTTGTTTAGGGTTTGTTTTAGGATTTAGGATTTGATTTAAGATTTGGGATTTGACTTAGGATTTGACTAGGATTTGACTAGGATTTGACTAGGATTTGACTAGGATTTGACTAGGATTTGACTTAGGATTTGATCTATGATTTGAATAGGATTTGACTTAGGGTTTGACTAGGATTTGACCAGAGTTTGATTTAGGATTTGATTTAGGATTTAGGATTTGATTTAGGATTTGATTTAGGATTAGGGTTTGATTTAGGGTTTGATTTAAGATTTAGGATTTGATTAGGATTAGGGTTTGATCAGGGTTTGATTTAGGATTTGATCTATGGTTTGAATAGGGTTTGACCTAGGATTTGATTTAAGGTTTGACTTAGGTTTTGACTAAGGTTTGACCAATGTATGACTTAGGATTTTAAGATTTTTATTTTTAGTATTTTCTAAATTTATTATTTTATATATTATTTTTTTTTATGACTAATGTATGATTCATTTACTCTTCTTTTGTAATTTCTTTAAGATTGGATCAAAATTTGATTAATATTGTTAAGGTTTAATAGAAGTTGTTTAGGATTCTATTAGAGTTGTTAGGATTTTGTTATTGTGTATTTTCTTTTTATCTTCCACAGCGAGGTACCCAGAGCATTCTCGAGCAAAATTGCACATATTACGACAACGGCAAACTGGCGTCCAGCCCTGCAAGGCGGCATAGCCACTAGTCGTAACAATCGCGCTCCAACCGGAGAGCCCTGTATCATCATCCAAGTTGTAAGTCAAATTAGAAAACGAATAGATTCTGTGCAACATACTTAGATGACAAATCACCCGGAAGGATGGTACGACAAACAACAATAATCAAGATCAAGGGTCACAGATATAAAAATTACAAGACACCACCACTGAATTATATGCTATGTCGACAAGGCAGAATCTATACTCGAGGTGTGCTGGTCCATCATGGCATCCAATTGTTCTTGAACCGGTTGATGTGTTTTAGCATTACTCTAGATATTTGATCATCAATAATGGTCTTAACTCAGTTGGAAGGCTCGTGACTAGAACAATAGATCAATGCTCAGCTAGTGGCAATGTTCTACTCATCCCAATTATGAATTGATTACTACACTATTCCGCTATTGTCACCACCTAGATCAACAACATCACGGAGCCAAGATGCAAAGAAACAACTACGACAATCTACACCTCCAAATCAAATTCGATAAACACTTTAGGTCCGCACTCACAACTCCCTCATGCACAATGTAGAGTGAGGTGGCTTATATAGTTAGCCAATCAAGACCGTGTCGATGTACATCCACGCGCCAAGCCAACGACTACCATGTCGATCCAGATCCACCCGCCAAGCCAAAAACAACTACTGCGTTGATCCAGATCCGCACGCCAAGCCAACGACTATCGTATCGATCTAGATCCACCCCCCAAGCCAAAAACAACTACTGCGTTGATCCACATCCGCGCGCCAAGCCAAACGGTAATTTAGTCGATTAATAGTTACGACCAAGCCACATGCAAATTACGTTTCAGACTCAACTTAGATCGTCAATCATGATTCACAAATAGCACCGCAGTCGATATGATCGACACCATCACCCATTATACTCGTCAAGAAAACCGTTATGGACAAAAGTGTCGCAATAAAAAAAATAAAAAAATAAAAAAAAATAAAAATATTTATAATAAATTAAATTTAAAATAATAATAATTATAATAATAAAAAAATAAAATAAAATTTTAAATTAAATTAATACATTAAATAAATTAACCAAAGTAAATAATTTAAAAATAATTAAATAAAAAAAAATTTATTAATAAAAATAATAAAATTTTTGAATTCAACAAAATTTATTATAATACAAAATATTTTTTTAATAAAGGAATAATGGGATGGAATCGATTAATTTTGGGGGAGGAGATAATGTTAACCTTGGATTATACATTAAATTCTTAATATTATAATATAAAAGATCATTATTAAATAAATTAAAGAATGATAAAAAAAGACCTAGTGTAAATGGAGTCCAAGGAAAAAGAGAAAGATTGGATGTATGAAGAATTTAAGAAAATAAGAAGACGATGAACTAGTATAAAAAGATAGAAAGGAAGAACTTAAAATAGTTAGTGTGAACAAGGAGGCAGTTAACCGCCCTTGTGTTTAACATATGCTTAATTAGACAAGACAATTAAGCTACCTTAGGTAGTTAAAAAAAATATAATTTTACTAAGACCAAATAGTATGAAAGAGAATTTATCATAAAAGTAGTTATAAATAGTTAATCTTTTATTTTATAAAGAAATAAAATAAAATATAATTAATTATTTTGATTAAATGTATTTAGGATAATTTATAAATCAGTATTAATGAGAATACAAAGATAGATCCTATGTAGAGACATAGAAGGAATATCTCATATTTCTTAAGGTATAAAAAGTGAGGTGTTCAGGCACCAATTTTTGTCTATAGCTTATCCGTTTCAATTGTGTATTAGTCTCCTAATTTCACCTTTTCCTGTTCCAATTTCAATGCTTTCTAACATTCTGCTTGCAACTGACACTTCAGCGCCTCTCTTTCCAAATCCCATGTCCTGCAATTCTCTATTAATTCTTGCTTTTGGTCGTTCAGGATTCTTTGAGTGCAATCTTTATCATTTGCCTAAGCTTCCTTTTCTTATACAAATTTTTGCTCCAATACCAATTTGGATTCCGCCTTTTTCTTAATAATGTGACCCTGTTCTACAATTTGGCAGCTTTTTACCATTATCTCCTTCGTGCTTGATTCCAATTATTGCCTTAAATTTCCTTCCAACTGACTCATGGTAAGGTGCAATTAGAAAATTTGATCCAATATTACTTTCATGAGGTTCCCTCCTTCCTGTATGCTACCATGTAGAAGCGCTGGTCGATTGATATCTCTCGAAACCAAAACTTTAGTCTCCACCACGTTTGCGAATCGATTTGAAACTTGTTGTGATGTATTCTAATAATCTACTAGATTTCTCAATTTCTTATACCCCTAGTGCTAGACCAGCTAATAAATTTTGCACACCTTAATACAGCACTAGAGAAACTATATTTTTTTCCGCTGTCGTGGTAGAGAGAATCTGCATCAAGAAAGCAATGGACTTCTAGTTGCAATTAAATACTCAATCAAGATCCAAAATAATAAAACCCTCAAAATTTTATAAAAGTTTTTCTTTTAGGGCTATTACACCCAATACATAAGCCTTATTTCACAAAAACACTCAACTATATCAAAATACTCTAAATCCTCATTCACCCGTAGGAGGGGAATTTCTCCCTGAATTTCATTAATCTATAACTCTTAATCTAATTGTTCAAATTGGCTAATATTTTACAAGAACTACTGATGTGTTTTTAAAAACTAGCACAACAAATTTTAATTGTTTATTCTTTATCAATCTTTAGATATTGTAAAAACCCTAACAGCAGCTTTAAATCCTTGTTTACAAACACCTGTGTACTAAATTCTTCATATCTCACAAACCCAATGTCCAAATATTATGAAATTTTGATGTATAGCTTTTTAGCACAAAGATTCACCTTTTTGGAAATTTTTTAGACAAAAATTCGTCCAAAAACTCAAGATATGGTAAAACCCATCACTATGAATAAAATAGCCTACTTACTGCCTTGGAATTCAAACTACTGTCTTTGACTCCCAATATCTCCTTCTTTAGAACTCTTATTGTAGAAATTATTCCACATCAGGTGTAGATCTTGAAATCAGCTCTCTAGCCGCATCTCCTGATCTCCAAAAGCTCTCATATAACTCCTCCAACCTTCAAAAGAGTGATAGTAGGTACAAATTGCACACCTTAACTTCAAGCGCCTACTTCTCCCTCATAAAAACTTCAAATCTCTCAATTTTTACACCAAAATTGTAGTCCAAAAAACAAGCTTTCTAATTCTAGTCTGTGATTTTCAAATGGCCTCCTTGAAGTTGCTGAAACTCTTATTGTTGTTGCAGGCAGCCTCCTCAAAGCCTATTGGGCATGACCATTGACCAATAGGAATGAAGAACTTCACCCCTTGTCTTCATTCATCCTCACTTTGTCTTCATCCTTCCAAATAGGCTTCTTAGTAGTTTAATTCTTCTTCTTTGGACTCCAATTGCCTCTCAAGACTTTATACTAAATATTTAGGCTCTATATAATTTAAAAGCCATAACCAAACTAAGTAAAAATCTAAAATAAATTTTCTGACACCAACTCCTTTTAATTTATTTTACTAATCATTTTAACACACATCTAAACCTATAAACATATTATGTATTTTGAGTGGATTTTACATACTGTAATCAATTATAGTATGACACTGCTAATGATTGACTTAATGTATATGCAATAACGGAGTGTACATATTTGAAGCATAGCAAAGATGCAAACTTTTCTGTCTTCCTCTTGGCTCTTATCTTTACATGGATACAAGTTGCTATAAAGATTCCCTAATTAAATATCATGCCTTCAAGTGTTCCTATCGTAGCAAACAATATATGTTTGGACATGTAAATGGTGTGTTGATTCAAGGCTAAACGCTTCTAAACAAACCGCATCCACTCCACAAGCTTTGGTGTAATTTCCTCTCCCACCTTCCAATCTTGATTCTTCTGAAATGACAACATTTTTCCTTTGAAGTAATTGCCCGATTTGAAGTCACTAGACACTTTGATCCCTATCGCAAGCTCACCTATTCATAGATGTAATACCTTTGTAAAGTATTCTCATCAATTCCAATCATTCTCTCCTTTACTACACTCAAATCATCCTCTGGGTCGTAATTTGCTATATACTTTGCTACCAATTCCACATTAATTGGTAGCAGATTATCTGACCCTTACAAAAATACATAAAACTGTGCATTTCTAAAATCTCTCTACCTTTATAGAGACCAACAGATTTCCAACTTCATTGGTTACATGTTGGTGATCACCACTAGGATTGACGGCTGCAAGTTATTCTTGCTTCTCACATTTCGGACATTCTCCTCTCTGTTTGCACCTCTCTTTGATCTTTCCATCGATATTGTGAATTAATTTCTTCTCACTTCTTCCTTGTACTAATGCTACTCTCTTGCTTATTGAACTAAGCCCTACACTCTAATAAGATAAATCCAAATAACAACACTCAAAATAATGCAAAATACTTCCACTAAGTGCCCCGCTCCTAATTTTTTATTCGGGTCTGAATCATCAATCCCTACTCCAATGTATTGTAACCTCACATCTGATTTTCATGCAGAGTAGCCATAGTATCTAAAATTGACCATTAGCTGTCTTTTCTAATCATCATTTTCCTACAGTATAGGCAATCTATCATTAACAAGTATTCCCTCTTCCCTCCTAATTTTAAAATCCATTCCAGATTTATATACAATAAAGACGTAACCAATTTTTGTTGATTTGTGTGGTAAATTGAGTATCCATAAAATCTTCCAATTAAACTAAATCATTAAGAAAGGCTTCAACTACTCAATACAATCCATGCCAATGGACTTAGAATTTCTCCAAAAAATTATGAAAGTGACTATCATAAAGAAGTATTAGATCATTGGATATAAAAGATTTAGGATATAATTTACTATCATAATAATTCTTATGGCGGCGCTGTATAGCTTCCATAATTTAAAAAGCCATAGTCCTAATTTCATCCAATTTTTCGAATTATGCTAATTGATATTCGAGGGATTTTTTATCACCAAGACATTCATCCATTATAATTCTTAAACTTTGAACTTCCAATTCAATGGATAATATTATTTCTTGCCCGTATACTAATTGGAATGGTGTGAAACTGGTAGTCACTTTATACGCAATATAATATGCCCACAAAGCTGCAAACAATTTTATATCCTAGTCCGTTTCTACACTAGACACCGTCTTAGTTAAAATTTTGTACAAAATAATGATGGTCTTTTCAGTTTGCCCATTGGCCCAAGGATGGTATGGGATTGTCTTTTGATGTTTGATCTTGTATTTAGCTATCAAAGTTGCAATTGTAGAATTAATAAAATGGGTTCCTCAATTACTAATCAATTCTTTGGGACATCCAAAGTGAGTGATAATGTTCTCATATAAAAATATGGCTATTGTATTAGCATTATCATTTTTCATTGTCACCGCTTCAGCCCATTTTATTATATAATTGGTCACCACTAAAATACATCTTTTATGTCCATTTCGCGAGGCTCGTGCGATTGGTCCTACAAAATCAATACTCCATTTTTCAAACGGTGCTTGTATTAAAACTGGTACCAACGGATGGCAAAAGTTCCAATAGGTCTACCAATACGTTGATAAGGATCACAACATCAGACGTATTGGTGTGTATTTGAGAATATTGTTGGCCACCAATATCCAGCCATTAAAGCTTTGCGGGCAGTGCTGTCACCGGCAAAATACCCTCCACAACTATCCAAATGACATCCTTTCAATACAATACGTATTTCACTTTGAAAAATATAGTGGCATAGAATTCCATCTCTCTCTTGCTTATACAAGGCATCTCCAATCATTGTATATGGCATACTTTTCAAAATCAGGCGTTTCTTAAGTTTTTCACTATATGTAGGTGAAAATGTCTGAAATGTCAGATACTGGATCAATTCACTATATTTTGGGATAATTAGATCAACAGCAATTAATTTTGCATCAGAAAGTATATCATTGATAGATTTGTTAGCTAATATATTGGACAAGCGGGATAAATGACCTATATTGGCATGTTTCTTTCTTGGTCAAACATTAATAATAAAATTAAATTCTTGAAAGAGTAAAATCCATCAAGCAATGCATCCATTCAATTGAAGTTTATTAATCATATATTTAAGAGCATCATGATTGATATAAAATACAAATGGATAACCAAGCAAATAATGCCAAAATTTTTGAACAAAATAAATCATGTCTAAAGCTTCCCATTCAATCATAGTATAATTTTGTTCCGCAGCAACAAATTACTGACTAGGATAATAGATAGGATGATCCAAACCCTTTTCATTTTTCTGGCTTAACACGGATCTAATAGCAACATTGGAGGCATCAACATAAATATGAAATGATTTCGTCCAACAAGGTGCAACAAGTATTAGTGCTGACACCAATTTTTATTTTAATTTGTTGACCACAACTATACATTTTTCAGTCTAAATTGGACTAAATCCATTCTATGGTGGTTTTTTTAAGAGATTTGTTAACGATTGACATATTACTACAAATAAATGAATGAAGTGTTGATAATAGCTGACATGGCCTACAAAATGACGAACACCTGACATTGTTTTTAGCTTTGATAAAACCAATATACGAGTAACTTTATCTAGATCAGTAGTAATACCATCCACAAAAATAATATGTCTCAAAAGCTTTTCCGATGGTATTCCAAATTTATACTTCTCAGGATTCAAAGATATCCCATATTTATCACATTAATCCAAACATTGACTAAGACATTCTAAATGGTCAATTATCATATTAAATGTATAAAAATCATCTAAAAATATCTCTATTGACAATCATAAATAATCTTGAAATGCTTATGTTATTATCCTTTGAAATGTGGTTGGGACGTTACATAATCCAAATGGCATCACTTTATAAGCAAATGTGCTCTAATCCATGATAAAAGTAGTCTTTAATTAATCCTTTGCTGTAATTTTAATTTTATTGTAATCCAAAAAGCCATCCAAAAAGAAATAACATTCATGCTCGGCTACTGCGTCTAGTATACTATCTGTAAAAGGTAAAAAAAAAATAATCCTTCTTTGTTGCCACGTTTAATTTACGGAAGTCTTGACAGATTTGGATTTTTCCATTCTTCTTCGATATTATCACAATTAGTGAAATATGAAGCCCATGTCTAAAGGTTTATCTACTTCCTCCTTAACCATGAGAGAATATTTTAGATTAAGGCGGTGTTGTCTTTAACGAGTTGGTATAGCATCCTCTTCTAAGGTAAATTGATACTCACAAACTTTGATAAAAATACCTTTTAAATCTTCATATGATCAAATACAAGTAGATTTATGACTAAGAAAGAATTCTTTGCAATTTCTTAATTTTATATCTATAATATCGGTGTATACTTTGATAATCTGAGATATTTTATTAGTGCCCAGATTAACGGATCGGCACATAGGTTTGACAATAATCTTTGATTTAATTTTTTTTTTTTATTCTGAATCCTTTATATAATCCAACAAATTAGAACTACCCATTTCTGGTTCCAATGTATTAACTGCATTAACCGTGAGATTATTCATCCAATCGATAGTAACGTGATCAAAATTTGCTATGTCCTCCGGATATACTAAATATTCCCCGGATCTTCCATATTGGTATAACATACCTTGCTTCTATATGTGAATTGGATTGCCACTAACTTGCATTGCATTGTTAACTTCATCATACTCTGTATTAGATTGACTCTCATCGTCAGATGTTGCTTCTGTATCCTCAATTTGAGATTCTCCATGATATTGAATTGGATACATTTGTAAAATAATCTTGTCTCTATCCTTCTCAATAATTAACGTTTCTTGATCCCAATTGTTCCTAATTTTGGCTTGATATAGCCATGGCCGACCCAATAAAATTGGATATGATTAAGTAGAACTCTATAATCAAAAAATAATATAATCAATTTTATACGTGATTCCAACAATTACAATATCAATACTACGTAAGATATCCTACTATGATCTACCATTCTCAATACCAATGTCATGGATAATAATTATTTTAAATCCAACTCCTCTATTGTATTAGCATTCATTAAGTTCATATTAAAGTCACCATCCACTTGAACTCTAGGAATAAGAACACCATCAATTGATACATTGATAGTTGAAGCTCCCGAATGGAGATTCAATTTAACCTCATGAATTTTTTTATTACAAATTCTACGTGGTATTAACGAGAAATTCAATATAGAATGACATTCTAGCGCGACTGCTAACAAATGCTTTATTACAATAGAAGATTTAATTCCATCCAAATCTTTGATAATATCATATGGTTTCATATTAGCAATGATTTCTAAGGTCCTGTTCTTTTTCATGGATTTCAATTTAATCCCTTGAGATAATTTTCTTACGGAGTTTGGAATTAGAACTATTGAATGGATTTTGTGAGAATTCTTGTCCATGAGAGGATCTTTTAATAGATAAGATGGCTTCTGAAACTTTGCAGATATCAGTACTGGTTTAGGTTGAACCAATATCTTGGGGCTAAGGACATCTTCAAGTTGCACAGACAAATTGGATCCCAACATTGGTAATATCTTTGGTACTGGTGTTGGATTTGGAATACCATCCAATGAATTGAATTGGTCCCTTGCAAGTGATACTCCCAATTATTGAATTGGATAAGTACTACATGGACGCATTCCACCTGATTTACCAAAGAATCTTGTGAAACTCAAATATTATTCTCTATCTTATTTTGCAGCTAGATATGTTGGTCTCGGTTATTAATATTAAATGGAGCATTGCAGTGCTGGTAAGTGTGTCCAGATTGCTTATAATTTCCACATACTAGAGCATAATCATCATTCGCTCTTGGATTGAGACATTCACTAATATAAAGTCCTATCTGCGTGTAATGATATCATTGAAGTGGTCTTCTTCCACCTCCATCAGAAATATTGGGCGTTTTGACTAATATATACTGGCTAGACTTGTTCCAAGTTGGATAGATAAAAGATCCCGACCGACCAATTGGTATTATAAGATTTGAAATTGGATTTTGAATAGGTAGATATTGAGAATATCCTTGCTGATTTTGCAGAAGACCTTGAGAATTAGGATCACCTTCTTGGTATTACTCAAAATTTTAAAAATTAAAGAAGTTTCTATTTTGTTTATTTGGACGATTTCCATTCCAATCAAACCTATTTCCTATCTAAATTTGATTAACATCCCACAAAGTTGGTTGAATCATAGTCTGATTACCTAACTGTTGTTGCTTTCTTAAATTCCAACAATTGGTGGTTATATGCTTACCTCCACAAAATATACATTGCACAGTCATTTGGGGTGGTAAAGAATATTCCATTATCAAATGGCCTTGTCCATTACAATTATTGCACCAAATATTGGGACGCATATTAATTAGTTTATACCTTGTTTCTTTATCCTTTGCTAAATTAGCAGCCAATTCGTCCATCTTCTTTATCAAAGTTAACAACAAAGTCTTATTTGAATCCTTCAATACTAGTTCATTAGATAACTCTTTTATAGATATTGATTTTTTATATAAAAAGTATGGAAAATACGGAACTGCAGTTGTTGATGGTACAGCCTACAATGGATTAACATTCATTGTTCCATGTAGATTAGTACTAAGATTTGTGGCGTAATCAATTGTTCTTGAATAATTACCCATTGTTTCATTCCAAGTTGGCATTTGATACCCTCCTTGAGATGGAATCATCATGGCTCCTGTGGTTAAGAATTGGTCATAATGATATTCTTTTCATATCTTAGCTTGGTCAAGTGAGGCAGCCATAGTCTCAAGTTGGGCCTCTTTTACAAATATCTTCAATTCTAGTGGATATAATTCGTTAACGAATATAGATATAACAAAAAAATATGACATTTGGTTATTTGGCCATTTAAGAAGGATATCTGCTACTCGGCCAGAATATGACTGCACCGCTTCTCCTGGTACCATTTTGCTATTCATTAATCTTTCTTTAAGATATTTTTCAAATCTTATTGGTCAAAAATGAGTCAAAAATGTATTTTTCAATGCCTCCCAATTAGGAAATTGTCCTACGGATTGGCAATTATACCATTCAAATGCCGTGTCTTTTAAGGTCGTTGGTAGCCATCTTAACCAAATATCTTCAGTTCTACCATTATTGACTACACATATACTCAAAAGTTGAGATAAGTGTTGATCTGGGTCTGCTCTTGGCACACCTTCAAAAGTAGGTAATGGAGCTATGCTAATTGTGCAATCACCCATCGCACCCATTTGGACTGCAATTCAAACTGCTAAATCCCCCACCGCCATTAAAGGTGATAATGTTCCATTCAATTTCTTATTAAAATAAATGTTGCATCTTCCAATTATCTTTTCTAGACTTCTAGGCCTTTGTAATTTGCTATTATTATCTATAAATAATTTTATTGATTGAAGTTGAGATAAAAACAATAAATTTTGAAACATACTAAATTGGTCCTTACTAGCAAGCAATACATGCCATTCTGAAGAACTAATCTCACTAGAATCAACTATATCCATTATTGAAAAAGTACCCAATAAAGTATCCAATTCTTATGTACTCCATTTTCTTTTCGTTAATGGACTCAAAAGATACGTCGGGCTATTCGTCAAATTATCCACGAGTGCTCTTGACAATTTTTTTAATGGAATATAAGTCTGAAATATTAAAGATCTTTCATATTCTGAGTATGCTTGGATGTGCTCACTAGCATGCAACCATGGTTTAATCTAACTCTATCGACACTTTCTTTTTAGCTTTCGTCTTTGCTCATTCCGCAATAAATTTTTAGCTTGAGCTCTTTCCTATCTTCTTTTTGACTGACGTACTTTTCTCAGAGCAATGTTCTCATTTTTATTAACTATAATCTTTCATCATTTGTTATTGACATTGCTTTCCATCTCTAATTTAATTACACATTCGATTTCACTTTCTAACCAAAATTAATTTTATAACCTCTTCATGTAACATCTCCAACTACACGTTCGGCAGTTAATTCCTAACACTCAATATTATTATCAATTCCTAGCAATGGTGCCAAAAATGTGGTTTATTATTTTATTTATTATACTAATACTGTCTAGAATAAACTTGTAAATGGAGATTCAAATATAGAAAAAGACTAAATTCATGAGATATACTACTAAGGTCATACAATTAACCGCTTTTAAACATCAGAGTCCAATGCACATATAAATGCTTAAAATCAATGTCATTCACTCTATCAGTTTTGCTATATCGCAACTAAGAATAAACTTTGTGATCCAATCTTCCACAAATTCTCCTACTATAATCTGCTATCTTCTTCCAATCTTATAACAACATCCAAAAAAGTTACACTGTCTCAATAGACTGCTTACATCCGTTTCACTCTCCAATTACTAGAAATAAGTTTTCACCAAGAACTTCTTTCGAAATGAATCATCTCTCTAAAATTCTCTGTCACTGCTCAACTTTCACAGTCAATACGACATAACATTCTCACTCTTAATCAAACTGCATCGACATATCTAGTCTTTGGCTGCCAATTTGCCACACCAAACTCAACCAATAATCAATTATAATTTTTTATTCATTCATATATTATTGAATTGAATTATTTGTTTTATTACTGTACTCCATAATTGACATGGTTTAATCAATCGGAATGTAATCCGTATTCTCCATTACAATCTAATACAAAAAAAAACAAAAATAAGAGATAGCATCAAGCTTATCCTGGCTTAGGACTATCACAGTCTAGCCCCAACTCGTCCATATCCAATCAATTTATACTTATCCTGGTTATGTTATCTACTATACAACCAATGATAATTACTTTTTCTAACTACCTCATCTATTTTATCTTCTAAACTATCCATTCATTGATTTACTATCTATTCTTAATTTTACAACTATGTATTGTAAAACAAAAAAAATCCTATCCATTCTACACTTTCTATTATGGTGCCGAGAGACTTAGCTGAAATAAATATTCCTACGTATTTATCAAAGTTTTATAGCACAAAAGACAAAGATCCATCCTTGCACATGGAGCGGTACATTGAAACTTTAACCATTTCATTAATTACCAATCTAGCTTACTATTTGGTCTGATTTTCCACTACGTTACACGGAGAGGCATATGAATGGTACCGTAATTATCTAGAGGGATATTTTGTGGAATGGCCACAATTACAAGAGGAATTTCTAAATCATTTTTAACTAGAGATAACTCAGAGTACAATATTGACGGCGGTATCAACAATGAAGTAAGGACAAGAGGAAGATGTTTCCTCTTATGTATGAAGATTTGAGTTGATTTATACCCAATTTGTAGAGAATATATTCAACAATGACACCTTGAAGCAATTTTTTATTCAAGGATTTTTTTAAGGATCTACAATTAAAAGTATATTGGAACAAAATCCTAGGATTTTAGAAGAAGCTAAGAGAGCAGTAAGGAAAATAGATGCTATAGAAAAAAATTACGAGCAGCTATGGAGGAGAGAAGATGAGGTGATTCCGCAATTTATTTCTATCAGGCCATATATGTTGGAATTGAAAGGGGGTCAACAGGATTCTAACTCCAATTTTTTAAAAGTCAGATCGAGCCAGTCACCAATAGCACTTATGATACGAGAATCAACACCTCTATCTGCCTTACTTGCTCCAAACTTAGAGTAGAAGGTGGAGGACATCGAGAAGAAAATATGGACAAACCAGGAAAGATTTCAAGAAGCCATTTTGAAGCAGATATAGACTTTGACTAAATAAATGGCATGTGTGGTGAGGAACCAAGACCCTAATCTACCACCACCTTGGATAGAATCTGGAAGCCACACTTTAGGAATATGGTGTACAAACTGCAGGCAAAATAGCTATTCTTCACAGTTTTATAGAGTTGGACTGCCACCAATTGTTTGTAGACACGATTATCCAAACTTTCAGGAACCTCTTAGGTATGGCATACAATTAAATGCAAATTTTAGACATGGTAGTTATCAAAGTGGGCCACAAGGACTGGTAGGAAATATACCACAAAAAGAATATCATCAGTTTTATAAAAGGTGGCATGTGCTTGGACATTGTTGGTGAAAGGGCCAATAGTTTGGATGTAGTAATTGCGGGAGAAACCATACTTCAAATGAATGTATGCAACTTAACAAGATTATACTATTATCAAATCTAGTAGTGAATCTTCAACAACATGCTCAAGAGAATATGAGAGGTCAACAAAGATCATGGGAGAATCAAAGAGAGGTGAGACTACTAAATCTCTATTATAATTACAAGGAGTCTAGACAATCACATCAACCACCTACAAGGTTGTAGACTCAAGGGAGATATATACCTTTAAATCCAAGCAAACAAGTAGAGCAAGGGCAAGGTAGTAGAATAATAGAATTGAATCAAAAATTACGTCTTTTAAATATGCAAGATGTTCAAGTAGGAGAAGAAACGAGACTATAAAGCTATGTTCCATCCTAGCCATCGAAAGTGGTCATAGAGGAAGAATTTCTAGCTACAAATCTAATTACTCACAAGGTGAGGAAGGAAAGACAAGAAATAAATTCTCAAGTTTCATCACTAGAAGTGATGACCCGTGCAAAAGCAATTTTATAACCCCCTATTTTGGAATTAGAGAGTAACTTGACTAAAGACCCTCTATGTTTTTCAGAGTTAGATAAAGTCATCAAAGAAGCTATCAAGAAGATTACAAAATTGGGTGGTGAGCCATTACATTCAAATTCGCTTGATATGGCGATGCCTTTGGAGGGAGGAAAAGAAAGCAAAGAAGATGTGAAAAAAAATGAATAGAAAGGAGTAAGTACACCCTTAGAGGAGTTTAGATCATTGGAGCATAATCATAGGGAATCAAAGGAGATGATGTATGACCTATGGGAGGATTTGAAAAAATATAAGGCAGACATTACAATCGCACAACTTTTAGAAATATCTCAAGTAGTAAGAAAATCATTGAAAGAGGGATTATTTGTGATAAAAAAAAAAAAAAAGAATGAGCAAGAAGACAGTGGTATGGGTACAATCTACCAAAAGGTTGTTGAATGTGAAGGCAGTGGAGATAAAAGTAATGATTGCCAACAAGATCATATCCAATGCATTGGTGGATGGAGAGAATGGTGATATAACAAATATTCTAAAACCCTCAAGCTAAGTATATGGCACACATATAGGAAACTTGTCTTACAAATTTGACATGTATTGGAGGTCCTATAGAATGCCACCACATAATTCTTAGATAAATTGTATATATAGAGACAAGAGTGAAGTCTTCTTCACTCTTGTCAATTCTATTCTTGTTTCTAGTCTAGTTCAAGAGTCTCATATATTTTCTAATCTTTGGCAATAGCTATTTCAATTTCTTCTTGAATATACATACTTCTTTATTTTTATCTTATTATTTTTTTTTGACATAATTTTTACTAACTTATGCATCTATTTTAGTTCTTGTCCTTGACATTGGTAGATGCAGTACCTTTTGTAAGATACTCTCATCGATCCCAATAATGCTCATCTTTACTACATTCAAACCATCATTTAAATTATAATTTATTATATACTTTGCTATTATTTCCACATTAATTAATGACAAGTTATGTGATCCTCTCAAAAACGCATATAATTGTGCATTTCTAAAATCTCTTTGTTTTTTTGAAAACCAATAGATTTCAAACTTTATTGGTTATATAATGGTAATAACTACTAGGGATGGTGTCGGGTAGAGAGAATTTGCCTTGGAAAAATGATGGGTTCCTAGTTGCTACTAGAACTAGCAAGGAATATAAAAGGAAGCCGTGCAAGAATCTTCTATACTTATACAATATTAGAATATAATCCTTGTACAAGAGTGGAGTATAATCCTTATACAAAATAGAATATAATCCTTGGTATAATACTTATATAAATATTTATATAAATATTATATATAATACTTAATATATTCTATTTTTATACAAATTGGACATACAATAGCTTTTTAGAAAGCTCACTCTATCATCTGACTTGTCTTAAAATTTTGCATGTATACCTCTCAAACTTCAGACTTTATAGCTAGTCAAATCTATTCCTCAAACCCTAGCAATAATTTGCCCTCTTGACACTTCACGGCTCATAAACCTTTTATAGAAGATCCAAATGCATTGATTTTTGATTTTATGGAAAGCTTACATAAGCTACTATAAGTACTAAAAATATCAAAAAAATTTAAGAGACTATCCGACTTGGGTGGTTGAACAAAGTCTCGCCTTTCTTCGTCAGGTGGCAGCATATCCTTTCCCACTCTCAAGCTCACAACTTTCTCTTTCCAACTCCAAATACTACAAGAAATATCTTGATAGAAAGCTACCACAATTTTCCACACTTTTTACAAATTTCACTAAGAAAGACTCAAAATCAAACTTGCAGTGGCAGATCGAAGTTTCTGCCATCACTTTTTGATAGTAGCAAACCTCACTCTACTAAAACAAGCATAACTTTTTGCTTACAACTCCAATACAAGCAAGTGAATAGGTTCTAGAATCCTCACAATTTAAAGAATACAATCTTCAATTTTCATTACAAATGCTTCTAAAGCCTCAGAGCTATCTCTCTCCAAAATTCATTGCTCAAAAATTGCCAAACCCTAGGTCCAGCAAGAGGAGTTTTCTCCCTTTTTCTTCCACATCAGCCCATGCCACGAGCGCATGGGCAGCCAAAGTCCTATTGGATAGGCCCTATTCACCCCATACTCTTTTTTCTTATCCTTTACAAGGTCTATGCTACCTCAAAGTCAACAAGAAAGATAAAACAACCTTTATCTTTGTTTTAATTACAAAAAAATCTATTCTAGGATATAAGTAAGGTAGGAACCAAAACAAATAGCCATCCTAATTTACTATATAAGTGGCTAAAATAAATCTTCTCCTTACAATATCTTCTAAAATAATCTCTAACACTCACACATATAATAACAATAAATACAAGATATATAATATTTTTACATATTGCACCTAAATGCAGTATGACAACGGTGTCGTATTGTAATTACTTACAGTATGTAAAAATTAGTTAAAATATATTATATGTTTATGAATCTAGATGTGTGTTAGAATGGTTAGTAAGTTAAATTAAAAATGGTTGATAGAAGAAACTTTATTTTATTTTATTTTACTTATTTTAGTTATGGTATTTAAAAATTATAAGATCTAAATGTTTAGTATGAAGCCTTGAGAGAAGGTGGGGACTTAAGGATGAGAATTTAAGCTAGTAAGAGGCTAATTGGGAGGGATGAAATCAAGCCATGGTCGGATGAAGGCAAGGAATAGGGAACTTCATCCCTATTGGTCGAATACCATACCCAATGGGCTTTGAGGAGGCTGCTTGTGACCTTAACAGGGGATTTTCGGCAACTTCAAAGGGGGGATTTACAAATTCAGAGGTAGGGTTGTAAAGTTTAGGGTTTTGGGTATAGTTTGAGAGAAAATTTTAGGCAATTTGGAGTTAGGGTGAAGAAGTTATACTTGTTCAAAGTTAAAGAGTGGATTTCATACATACTATCACTCTTTTGGGATTTTGCGGAGTTGTACGGAGGCTTTTGGAGATCGGACGGTGCGGTTGGAAAGGTGATTTCAAGATCTACGTCTATTATGAAGGAATTCTTAAGTTTTGAATTTAGACAAAGGAGATATGAAGAGTTGAAGACAGTGCATCCAATTCCAAGGCAGTAAGCACACTGTGTTGTTAATAGTTATGCTTTGAGCCATAACTTGAGTTTTCAGACAAAATTTTGGCTCAAACTTCTTGGAAAATGTGTAATTTTGTGTTAAAAAGCTATACATACAAATTTCATGGAATTTGAGCTTATAGTTTGTGAGATATGAAGAAATTTGTATGCGGGTGTATAAAGACAAGGGTTTGAAGTGACTATTAGGGTTTTCAAGATATCTCAAGATCCGCAATGAATTAGCAGTTGAAAATTTGTTGTAGAGGTTGATAAGAATTCATTAGTACTTTATGTAAAATTTTACCATGTTTGGACGGTCGGATCAGGAGATATGAGATGTTGAAGTTCAGAAAAATTTCCACATAAAGATTTATAAGGTTTTAGAGGATTTTATCATACTTTGGATGTTGTTAGTTACTTGAGGCTTATGTATTTGATGTAATTTCTCAAAAAAGAAAAATATATATATATATAAAATTTTATAATCAAAAGAATTGTAGCCTAAATTTCATCCAATTTCTACAATTATACTAACCAATATTAGAAGAATTCCTTGTCACCAAAACATTCATCCAACGTAATTCTCAAAGTCTAAACTTCTAATTTAATTGGTAGTATTATCTCTTATCCGTACACCAATTGGAATGATGTGGAATTGATAGTCACTTTATACATAGTACGATACACCCACAAAGCTATAAATAATTTTATATCCCAACCTATTCCTGCATCAGACATGGTCTTAGTTAAAACTTTGCACAGAATACTATTGGTCTTTTCAGTCTGTCCATTGGTCCAAGGATGATATAGAGTTGTTTTTTGATGTTTGATCTCATATTTATCCATCAAGGCTACAATTGTAGAATTAATAAAATGGATTCTTTGATCATTAATCAATTCTTTAGAACATCCAAAACTAGTGATAATATTCTCATATAAAAATATAGCTACTATATTAATATTATCAATTTTTGTTGTCACCGCCTCAACCCATTTTGTTACATAATAGGTCACTATCAAAATATATCTTTTTTGTCCATTTTATAAGGTTGGTGCAATTGATCTTACAAAATCAATATCCCATTTTTTAAATGGTGCTTGGCCAAAATTAGTACCAATGGTATAGCAGAAGTTCCAATAGGTCGACTAATTCATTGACAAGGATCACAACGTTAGACATATTAGTGTATATCTGAAAACATTTTTGGCCACTAATATCCAATCATTAAAGCTTTACATACAATATTGTCATCGGCAAAATGTCCACTATAACTATCCAAATGGCAATCTATTGATATGGTATGTACTTCACTTTAAAAGATACAGCGATGTAAACTTCCATCTTGTCCTTGCTTATACAAGACATCACCAATCATTGTATATGGTGCACTTTTTAACATCAAGCATTTCTTAAGTTTCTCATTAAATGTAGATAAAATATTTGAAATGTCAAATATTGAATCAATTTACTATATTTGGATATAATTACATAGACGATAAATAATTTCGCATCAAAAAGTGTATCATTGATAGATTTATTATCCAATATATTGGTCAAATGGGATAAATGGTCCATATTGGCATGTTTCTTTCTTAATCAAATATTAATAGTAAAATTAAATTCTTGAAGGAATAACATCCATTGAATAATGTGTCTATTTAATTGAGATTTATTAACCATATACTTAAGAGTATCATAATTGATATGAGACACAAATGGATAACCAAGCAGATAATATCAAAATTTTTATAAAAAATAGATCATGTCCAAGGCTTTCCATTCAATTGTAGTGTAATTTTATTCTACAGCAATAAATTGTCGACTAGCATAATATATTGGAAGATCCAAACTCTATTCATCTTTCTGACTTAACACAGATCTAATAGTAGTATTGGATTCATCAACATAAATATGAAATAGTTTTATCCAACAAGGTACAATAAGTACTAGTACAAACACCAATTTTTGTTTCAATTCCTCAAACTTAACTATACATTCTTCACTCCAAATTGGATTAGATCCATCCAATGGTGGTTTCTTTAAGAGATTAGTTAAAGGCTGACATATAATTATAAATGAATCAATAAATTACTGATAATAACTGATATGGCCTATAAAATCACAAACATCCAACACTATTTTTGGCTTTGATAAGGCCAACATACGAGTAACTTTATTTGGATTAGTAGCAATATCAGCCACGAAAATAATGAGTGCCAAAAACTTTCTTGATAGTATGCCAAATTGACACTTTTCAAAATTCAAAGATATTCTATACTTATTACATTGATCCAAATATTTACTAAGATATTTTAAATGGTCAATTGTCATATTAAATATATAAAAATTATCTAAAAATATCTCCATTGATAATCGTAAATAATCTTGAAATATTTATATCATCATCCTTTGAAATATGGCTGGGACATTATAATGACATCACTTTATAAGCAAATGACATCACTTTATAAGCAAATGTGTCCCAATTCATAGTAAAATTAGTCTTTAACTCGTCCTCTGCTATAATTTTAATTTGATTGTAATTAAAAAATCTATCCAAAAAGGAATAACATTCATATCCGACTATTACATCCAATATATTATTTATAAAAGATAAAAGAAAATAGTCTTTTTTGATAACCATATTTAATTTATAAAAATCTTGACAAATTTGGATTTTTCCATTCTTCTTTAGCATCATCACAATTGATGAAATCCATTTACTATATAGGACTAGATGAATAAAATCTACTTCAAGAAGTTTGTCTAATTCTTCTTTTACTATAAGTAAATATATTGGATTGAGTCGCTGTTATCTTTGACAAACTAGTGTAGTATCTTTCTCCAAAGTAAATTGATGCTCACAAATTTTGGCAAGAATATCTTTTAAATCCGCATACGACCAAGCAAAAGTAGATTTATGACTTAGGAATAAATCTTTTTAAATTTTTAGCTTTATATCTGTAATATCGATGTATACTTTGATAATCTGCAATATTTCATTGGTGTCCAACTTACTGGATTGGTACACAAGTTCCTCAATAATCTTGGATTTGATTTTTTTCTCTTGTTTTGAATCCTTTATATAATCCAACAAATTAGAACTACCTAATTCTAGTTTCAATGCATTGACTTTATTAACAATAGGATTACTCATTTAATTGGTGATAACATGATCAAAGTTCATTGTATCTTCCATAAATACTAAGTATTCTCCAAATCCTCAATATTGATATAACACGCCTTATTTCTGCATGTGGTGATTCTTTAGCATCTTAGTGATTCTTATGGAACATATATATCAATAATGCAATGCTTTATTTAATTTTAATAACCAAGATCAACAAATCCAGCTGCATAGTAAGATAGAGGATAATAATCAAGTCCCACAAGATTCTCCAATAAATCAAGTGGAATGCATTCATATAATACTTATCACGGCCCAACAAAAAGGAAAAGATCCAATTTAACAATTAGGTGCACCAAATGCAAAGGACCAATTTAATTTAATTGTGGAAATTCCAAATTCAATACCTGTACTGAAAATATTATCAACATTGACGCCTAGTCTATCTATGTAAACCAATGATGTCCCTATTACCAAGTTATTGGTCCGACTTAAACCAGTACTATTATTTGTAAAGTTTTAGGAGCCAACTTATCTATTAAAAGATCCTCTTATAGATAGATATTCCAAAAAAGTTCATTCAACTATTCCAATTTTAAATTCCGTAAAGTAAGATATATTATCTGAAAGAATTAATTTGAAATCCAAGAAAAAAAAGAAGGTCCTAGCAATTACTACCAATATGAAATCGTATGATATTTGAAAGATTTGGATGAAATTAAATCTTCAATTTTAATAAAGCAATTGTTAGTAGTTGTACTAGGATATTATTTTATATTGAATTCCTCATTAATACAATGTAGGGCTCATAACAAAAAAATTTGTGAAGTTAATTTGAATCTTGATCCACATGCATTGACTATTGATGTATCCATTGATAGTATTCTTATTTCTGGAATTCAAGTGGATGGGGATTCTAGTGTGAATTTAATAACTACGAATACAATAGAGAATTTGGATTTAATATAGTTGTTATCCACAACCTTGGTATTGAGAATGGCTGACCATAATCGCATAAAGCCTATGGATATTTTTTGTAGTATTAATACTACTATTATTAGAATTATATATAAGATTGATTATATTATTTTTTGATTATAAAATTTCATATTATTATATCCAATTTTATTAGATTAACTGTAGTTATATCAAACCAAAGCTAGAAATAATTAGACTCAGAGAACATTGACCATTGAAAAGGATAGAAATAAGATTATTTTAGAAATATATTTAATTCAATATCATAGGAAATTTTAAATTTTGGATTCATAGGCGACATCTGATGATAAAAGTCAATCTGATGCAGAATATGAAAGAGTTACCAATGCAATAAAAATTGGTAAAATAAGAAGTAAGGTGTGTTATATCACTAATACTATGCTAAAAATACTAAAGAATCACCACATGTAGAATACTTATAGGCTTTATGCAACTGTGGTCTGCAAAGAATATCCATAGGCTTTATGCAACTGTGATCTGTAAAGAATATCCATAGGCTTTATGCGACTATCGTCAGTCATTCTCAATACCAAGGTCGTGGTTAATAATTGTATTAAATTCAAATTCTCTATTGTATTCCTAATCATTAAATTCACACTAGAACCCCCATCCACTTGAACTTCAGAAATAAGTATACCATCAATGGATACATCAATAGTCGGTGCATCCAGATTGAGATTCAAATAACTTCATGAATTTTTTTATTGTAAGCCCTACATTGTATTAATGAGGAATTCAATGTAAAATAATATCTTAATACAATTGCTAATAATTGCTTTATTAAAATTGAAGATTTAATTTCATCCAAATCTTTCAAAATATCATACAATTTCATATTGGTAATAATTGCTAGGGCCCTCTTTTTTTTCTTGGATTATAAATTAATTCCTTCAGATAATATATCTTACTTTATGGAGTTTAGAATTAAAATAGTTAAATAAATTTTTTTGGAATGTTTGTCCATAAGAAAATATTTTAATAGATAAATTGGCTCTTGAAATTTTGCAGATAATGATACTGGTTTAAGTTGGACCAATAACTTGGTAATAGGGACATCATTGGATTGCATAGATGGACCAAGTCCCAATGTTGATAATATTTTCAGTACAGGTATTAGATTTGGAATTCCTACAATTAAATTAAATTGGTCCTTTGCATTTTGTGCACCTAATTGTTGAATTGGATCTTTCCCTTTTTGCTGGGCCCTGATAAATACTACATGAATGCATTCCACTTGATTTATTGGAGAATCTTGTGGGACTTGATTATTATCCTCTATCTTATTATGCAGCTAGATTTGTTGGTCTTGGTTATTAAAATTAAATGAAGCATTGCATTACTGATAAGTATGTCCTAACTACTTACAATTTCGACATATTGGAGCATATTCATGACTAACTCTTGGATTGGGACATTCACTAGTATAATGTCCTAATTGCCTGTAATAGTAACATCGAAGTGGTCTTCTTTCAACACCCTCAAGAATATATTGGATGTTTCTATTAGTATATACCGACTAGGTCTGTTCCAAGTTGGATGGATATATGATCCTGGTTGTCCAATTGGTAATGTAGAATCTGAAATTGGTTTCTGAATGGATAGATATTGAAAATATCCTGCTGATTTGCATAATACCTTGAGGATTGGATCCATATTCTTGGTTATACACAGAATTATGAAAATTAGAAAAATTCCTATTTTATTTATTTGAATGATTCTCGCTCCAGCCAAATCTATTTTTTATCTAGACTTGATTAATATCCTACATAATCAATTGAATCATGGTCTGATTACCAAACTGTTGTTGCTTTTATAAATTCCAATAATTGTTGGTGATATGCTTACCTCTACAAAATATATATTGCACAATCATTTGGGGTGGTGAAAAATATTTCGTTACCAAATGGCCTTGTCTCTTACATTTATTATACTAAATATTGGATCACATATTAGTTGATTTATGTCTCTTTTCCTTATTATTTGCCAAATTAAGAACCAATTTGTCTATTTTCTTTGTTAAAATTAACAACAAAGCTTCATTTAGATCCTTTGATACTAGTTCATTAGATAACTCTTTTATAGGTACTGATTTTTTTTTATAGAAAATATGGAAAATATGGAACTAGAGTTGTTGGTGGTATAGCTTACAATGGAATAATATCAACTATTTTCTATCGATTAGCACTAAAATTTGTACTCTAACTAATCATTCTTAGGTAACTATCCACTATTTTATTCCAGGTTGGCATTTGATAAACTCCTTGAGATGGAATCATTATGGCTCCGGTGATTAAGAATTGGTCATAATGATATTCTTCCCATACCTTAGCTTAGTCAAGTAAGGAAGCAACACTGGTCAGTTGGGCTTCTTTCACAAATATCTTTAATTTTGGTAGATATAATCCGTTAACCAATATAGAAAAAACAAACAAATTTGGTATTTGGTTATTTGGCCATTTACAAAGGATATCTGCTACTTGACAATTATATGACTGCATTGCTTCTCTTGGTACCATTCTACTATTCATTAAGATGTTCATCAAATCCAATTGATTGAAAATAGGTTAAAAATGTATTTTTTAATGCCTCCCAATTAAAAAATTGACCCATGGATCGGTAATTATATCATTTAAATGCTATATCTTTCAAGATCACTAATAGCCATCTCAACCAAATATCTTTAGTTCTACCATTATTGGCTATACATGTAGTCAGAAATTCAGACAAATGTTAATCTGGATTTGCTCCTCACAAATCTCTGAAAATAGATAATGGAGCTATGCTAGTTGTGTAATTGCCCACTACATCTATTTGGACCGCAATTGGAACTGCTGTATCTCCCACCACCATTGAAGATGACAATGTTCCACTCAGTTCTTTATTAAAATAAACACTACCTTCTCCAATTATCTTTTCCAAACTTCCAAGCCTCCTCAATTTGCTATTATTATTCATAAATAATTTTATTGGTTGAATTTGAGGTGAAAACCATGGATTTTAAAATATACTAAATTAGTCCTTATTGACAAGCAATTTATGCTATTCTGAAAAACCAGTCTTACTAGAATCTGCTCTATCCACTATTAAAAAAGTATCCAATGGAATACCGAATGGTGTATCCAATTCTTCACTACCTCCTTCACTTTCAGTTAACGGGCTTAAGAGATATGTTGAACTATTGACTGAATTACTTGCAAGTATTCTTGGCAATTTTCTTAATGGTATATATGTCTGAAATATTAAAAGTCTGTTAAGTTTTGGATATGCTCGGATATGCCAACAAATATGCAACCATGATTTAATCCAACTCTGTTGACGCTTTTTTTTAGATTTTGTTCATGTTTATCCCATAATAATTTTTTTTGCTTGCACTCTCTTCTATCTTTTTTTTAATTGGTGAATTTTTCTCAATGCAATGTTTTCATTCTTATTAACCATAATCTTTTATCATATAACATTGAAATTGCTTCCTATCTCCAATCAAACTACGTATTTGATTTTATTTTTTAATCAATACTAATTTTAGAACCTCTTCATATAACATCCAAAAACCACTCGTTTGACAATTAATTCCTAACACTCAATACTATTATCAATCTCCGGCAGTGGGGCCAAAATATAATTGTTGTTTTACTTATTCTTTCAATATTACCTAGAATAAACCTGTAAAAGAGAATTCAAATATGTGGAAAGACTATCCACATTAGATATAGTCGTTAGGATTATATAATTAACTGTCTCTTATTGGTAGAATTTAATGAACACTTGAATACTCCAAAATAACTTCAATCTCTTCAACTTCCTATTGCTTCACATTCAAGTATAAACTATTATAATCCTATCTTCTTTAATCCTCCTATTCTATTTTCTTATTTTTTTCCAATTTTATAATAACAACATACAATATTGCATTGTCTTAAAGGTATTAAGGACACCAGAATACAGAATAAGAGACTTAAAATTGAGACAAGGTTTTCAAAAGAAACCAACAAGAACTTGAATTAAATAGATGGGTACACAAATAATACTAAGAAAGATGAGTTAGAATTTGAAGAGATGTATTGTCGAGACTGAAGAACTCTTCAATCTCAATCCCTATATATATTCCTATCTAAGATGCTTCTTGAGCAGCTACTATCAAATTAAGAAGCTTCTCAAATAGCTTCTATCAACTAGGAAGTCTCTTGAGCTCCTTCCACTAATTAAGAAGCTTCTTGAGCTCTTTCGACTAACTAGGAAACTTCTCGACTAACTTTCACCAACTAAGAAGCTTCTCAACTGACTTTTACTAAATCGAGAAGCTTATAGAATATTTTAGAAGGTTCTATAAACCTCCAAAGTATATGTCCCTAACATCACTTCCTTCTCTAGCGACGAGTTCTAAGAGAAGCTCAATCTTACAACATATGTAAGAAATCAAGAATACGTTGTACCATTAAGGCTATATATTTTATTCTTTGTTCTTAGGCAATAGGTTCTACTGGTCCTTGAAGTAAACGCCTATGACCTTGAATTAGTACCTCCATTGTTGAAATATCCCATTCAAGGATCTGATCTTCATTACAGCTTTCAAAACATCATCAAAATAAGATCTCAAGACTAAAAGGATTCATCTTTCCAAGTTCAATCAATATCACTAAAGCTCGAGCATTGGAATCCAGATTTACTTGGTTGGATCTTATTCCTAATGGTTCTAACCGAGGTCGTACTTGGGATTGTCATACTGTAATTGCTTACAATATATAAAATCTAGTCAAAATGTATAATATGTTCATAGGTTTTAATATGTATTGGAATAATTAAAAAAATAAATTAAAGAGAATTGGTGTAAGAAATTTTATTTTAGATTTTTACTTAATTTGGTTATAGTGTTTAAATTATATAGGACCTAAATATTTAGTATAAAGCTTTGAAAAGCAATTGGGATCTAAAGAAGAAGAATCAAACTACTCGGAGGCCTATTTAGAAGGATGAGGACAAAGTAAGGATGAATGAAGGTAAGAGGTAAAGTTCTTCATTCCTATTGATCAATGGTCATATTCAATAGGCTTTGAAGAGGCTGCATACAAGGATAAGAAGGATTTCAGTAACTTTAAGGAAAAAATTTGAAAATCAAAGACTAGGGTTAGAAATCTCATTTTTTGTACTATAAATTTGATATAAAAATTAAGAGATTTGAAATTTTTATGAGGGAGGAGTTTTAAAGAAGGAGATATTGGGAATCAAAGACAGTAGATTGAATTCCAAAGTAGTAAGTAGGTTATTTTTATTGATAATGATGGTTTTTGCCATATCTTGAGCTTTAGTACAAATTTTTATCTAAAACTTTCTAAAAAGGTGAATCTTTGTACTAAAAATCTATACATCAAAGTTTCACAGCATTTAGACTTTTAGTTTATAAGATATAAAGAATTTAGTATATGGGTGTTTGTAAACAAGGGTTTAAAGCTATTGATAGGATTTTGGTGATATCTAAAGATTAGTAATGAACAGATGGTTGAAATTTATAGTATTAGTTGTTAAAAATATATCAGTAATTTATATAAATTTTGAGTGGATTTAAATAATTAGATTAAAAATTATAGATTATTAAAATTTGGAAATAATCCCCCCTCCAAGTGAATGAAGGTTTAGAGTATTTTGTTATGTTTTGAATGATTTGATGAAATAGGACTTATGTATTGGATGTAATAGTCCTATGAAAGAAGTTTTTTTTATAAATTTGGAGATTTTGTTATACTTAGATCTTGGTTGAGTAATTAGTGGTAGCTAGAAGCCCAGCGCTTTCTTGAGGCAAGTTCTCTCTACCATGACAGCGCTAAAATGTGTTGTCCTCACTTTGCTCAATTGAAAGCTGTGAAAACTACACTTGTTTATTTGAAGCTTGTATGGCAAACAAATCTTCTAAGTCTTGTTCTTTCAATGCTTGAAGGTTTGATATGGTGACTAACTTGCTTCTATTGTTCTATTCAATCTTAGAACATATAACTACATCCTGATGAAGGCTTTAATTTAACTCTCTCCATCATTATAAATATTTCTTGAATCCAATCTTCACTAAAAAGTTATCATCAAATATGTTTAAATTTATGGAGATAGAATCGATGAAATTCTTGTATCTTTTGAGGCGCATTGGCAAGATTTACAACTGATTTTTATGTAAGCTCATTAATGTCATAGCCTTGCCAATGAACAAGATATTTTAATTTGCCCCACCTTCACCATGAATCAAGTATCTTTTCAACCTTGTATTCTTCATGGTCTTCAATTTCAATACTAGGCAGCAATTACTGTACTCTTCTTAGAATATGCGACTTTCTATAAGGTTCTAAAAGAGAGACATAAAAAATTGGATGTACCTTTATAGCAGATGGTAATTCCAAGTGATATGCCACTAGATTGATTTGCTTCTGGATAGAAAATGGTCCCAGCCTTCAATAGTCCAACTCATCAATGGCTACTTAGTATTGATAATCTATTGAAGAAGCCATACCTTATCTCTAATATAAAAAGTAGGTGGTTGATTCCTAAATTTATCTATAGATATTTTGTAAATATCTTATGCTGCTTGTAATTGAAGCTTTAAGGTTATTTGATGTTGCGATAGCTGCTTTACAAATCTTTCAACTGCTAGATTGTTGTTCTTTAATATGTTCCACAAATCAAGCTTTAGATAATATCCATAGTTAGAATTAAAATGGTGTTTGTTGAATTGAAGGATGAACAATATTATTATATGCAAACTCTGCTAATGATAGATACAAAATTAAATTGTCTTGTTGATAACTAATATTGCATCATAAATACTGCTCCAAAATTTGATTAATTTGTTTTATTTGGCCATCAATTTGAATATGGAAAGCCAAAGAAAGTTTAATATCCACCTTTAATATTTCAAAAAGACACTTCCAAAACTTAGATATGAACTAGGATCCTCAATCAGATATGATATCATCTAATAGGCCATGATATTGATATATATTATGAAGAAAGAGTCTTGATGTTTTTTCACTAGATGCACTCTTTTTGTAAAGGGTGAAATGAGCCATCTTTGTGAGCCGATCAACTACTACAAAGATGCTATCCAATGAATTAGATGGTGGTAGATTTATAATAAAATCTATCAAGATAGAGAACCATGACTGTCTTAAAATAAGCAAAGATTATAAAAGTCTATAATTGTCAAGAATATAGAATATAGACTAAAAGTCTAAACAAGAAGTTCAAGAAGAATTAGAAAGAATTAGATTCATTAGATGAGTACAAAAATAACACTAGAGAGGTGAGCTAGAGTTCCAAGAGATTTATTGTCAAGACTGAAAAACTCTTCAACCTTGACTCCTATATATATTCCTATCTAAGAAGCTTCTTTATCAACTTCCAGCAATTATGAAGCTTCTCAAACAACTTCTACCAACTAAAAAGCTTTTCAAGTAACTTCCACCACCTAGAAAGCTTCTCAAGTAACTTCTATCAATTAAAAAGATGTTAGAAGGTTTTAGAAGGTTCTAGAGAGTTCTAAGTATCTTCTAAAATATTCTAGAAGGTTCTAACAAGCATGTCCTTGACATCACCTCCTCCTCTAGCTTCGAGGTCTCCGAGAAGCCATTTGATATATATGCTCACAAACGCAAGAAATCAAAGATTTGGCAACAATACAATACCACAGGTTATCAAAGTATATTACGGGTATAGAGCTAAGAAATTGGAGAGATTTCTTCCTAAGTCATAAATTTGCTTTTATTTGATTGTATGTAGAATTAAAAGGTATTCCTACTAAAATTTGTGAGCATCAAATTATTTTGGAAGAGGATGCTATACTACTTTGTCAAAGACAACATTGCCTTAATCTAAAATATTTCCTTATGGTAAAAGAGGAAGTTGATAAATTTTTAGACGTGGGCTTCATATATCCAATACTATATAGTGAATGGATTTCACCAATTGTGATAGTATTGAAGAAGAATAGAAAAATTTGAATTTGTCAAGACTTTTATAAATTAAACATGGCTATCAAGAAGGATGATTTTTTTTATTTTTTACAAATAATGTATTGGGCACAATAGCTAAGCATGAATGTTATTCTTTTTTGGATGGATTTTTGGATTACAATCAAATTAAAATTGCAACAGAGAATCAATTAAAAATTACTTTTATTACAAATTGGAGCACATTTGCTTATAAGGTAATGCCATTTGGGTTATGTAATGCCCCAGCCACATTTCAAAGGATAATGATGTAAGAATTTCAAGATTATTTATGATTATTGATGGAGATGTTTTTAGATGATTTTTACACATTTAATACAATAGCTCACCATTTAGCTTATCTTGGTAAATATTTGGATCAATGTGATAAGTATGGAATATCTTTAAACTTTGAGAAGTGTCAATTTGGTGTACCCTTGGAAAAACTTTTGAGACACGTTATTTCCGTGGCTGATATTGCTATTGATCTAGATAAAGCTATTCATATATTGGCCTTATTAAAGTCAGAAATAATGTCAAGTGTTTGTAGATCCATAGGCCATGTCAATAATTATCAGCAATTTTTTGATTCATTTGCAATCATATGTCAATATTTAACTAATCTCTTAAAGAAACCACCATTGGATGGGTCTAGTTCAATTTGGACCAAAGAATGTATAGTTACGTTTGAAAAATAAAAACATTGTTGTATTATAATTATTTATAGTATATAAAATCTACTAAAAATATATAATATGTTTATAGGTTTAGATATGTATTAGAATTATTAGTAAAGTAAATTAAAGGAGGTTGATATAAGAAAATTTATTTTAGATTTTTACTTAATTAGATTATGGCTTTTAAATTATATAGAACCTAAATATTTAGTATAAAGTCTTAAGAGGCAATTGGGATCCAAAGAAGAAGAATTAAACTACTAAGAGGCCTATTTGGAAGGATGAAGACAAAGTGACGATGAATGAAGACAAGGGGTGAAGTTCTTCATTCCTACTGGTCAATGGTCATGCCTAATAGGCTTTGAGGAGGCTGCCTACAACAAGAATAAGAATTTTGGCAACTTCAAAGAGGCCATTTGAAAATCAAAGACTAGAATTAGAAAGTTTGTTTTTTGGGCTACAATTTTGGTATAAAGATTGAGAGATTTGGAATTTTTATGAGGGAACAATAGGTGCTTGAAGTTAAGGTGTAAAAATTGTACCTATTGTCATACTTTTGAAGATTAAAGGAGTTGAACGGAAGCTTTTGGAAATCGAGAAGTGCAATTGTAGAGAAGGTTTTAAGATCTACATTTGATGAGGAAGAATTATTACATTTGAAGTTCTAAAGAAGGAGATATTGGAAGTCAAAGACAACAAATTGAATTCCAAGGCAATAAGTAGGCCATTTTGTTCATAGTGATGGATTTTGCCATATCTTGAGTTTCTGGACGAATTTTTGTCTAAACATTTTTAAAAAGGCAAAACTTTATATTGAAAAGCTATACATCAAAGTTTCACAGCATTTGGACATTAGATTTGTGAGATATAAAGAATTTAGTACATGGATGTTTGTAAACAAGGGTTTGAAACTACTATTAGGATTTTTACAATATCTAAAGTTTAATAAACAATCAATGGTTGAAACTTGTAATGCTAGTTGTTAAGATCACATTTATATTTTATATGAAATTTTATTAGATTTGAACAGTTAGATTAATAATTATATGTTGATGAAGTTTGAAAAAAATTCCCCTCTTACAGGTGAATGAGGGTTTAGAGTATTTTGTTATAGTTTGAGTGTTTTTGTGAAATAAGACTTGTGTATTGGATGTAATAGCCCTAAAATAAAGACTTTTATAAAAATTTGAGAGTTTTATTATTTTGGATCTTGGTTGAGTATTTAATTGCAGCCAGAAGCCCAACGCTTTCTTGAGGCAAATTCTCTCTACAATAACAATATAAGCTAGTATCTACATAGGTACTTGTTGCACCTTGTTAGACAAAACTATTTCATATTTATATTGATGCATCCAATGTTGCTATTGGATCCGTGTTAAATCAAAAAGATGAAAAAGATTTGGATCATCCAATATATCATGTTAGTCAATAATTTAATGCTGCAGAATAAAATTACACTACAATTGAACGAGAAGCCTTGAATATGATCTACTCTGTACAAAAATTTTGGCATTACTTGCTTGGTTATTCATTTGTGTTTCATGTCGATCATGATACTCTTAAGTATATGGTCAATAAATCTCAATTGAGTGGACGCATTATTCGATGAGTGTTATTATTTTAAGAATTTAATTTATTAATATTTGACTAGGAAAGAAACATGCCAATACAGACCATTTATCCTATCTGACCAATATATTGGAAAATAAACCTATCAATGATGTACTTTTTGATGCGGAATTATTAGTTGTAGATGTAATTTCATCGAAATATAATAAATTGATTCAATATTTGACATTCCAGACATTTCCACTTACTTATAGTGTGAAACTTAAGCGGTGTTTGATTTTGAAAAGTGCTCCATATACCATGATAGGTAATACTTTGTATAAGCAAGGAAAGAATGGAATATTATGTTATTGTATATGTCAAAGTGAAATACGTATCATATTAGATGAATGTCACTTAGATAGTTGCGGTGGGTACTTTGTTAGTAATAGTACTACTCAAAAAGCTTTAATGGCTGGATATTGGTGGCCAACAATGTTTTCAGATGTACACCAATATGTCTGATGTTGTGATCCTTGTTAATGTTGTTGTATGACATGGTCTTCTATCTGAAAATACACTGGGTACCTGGCTATGGAGAGTTTACTTGAAATTTGATGGCAAAAATTCAATAAGTGATTTATCCTTAATAAAAAAGAAAAATAATACAAAAAACTCACAAAAGAGAAGTTATGTATATAAACCCTCTTGTATTCAAGTAGGTTTGTACAAAAAGGGTTCAAATTTCCACAAAAACCCTTCAAAACTTTATTCACCCACAAGGACTTATTTCTTATTGAACTTTAGAGTTCAATAACTCTTGATTCAACTATTCAAATTCTATAAAATTTACTTCAAAGTATAGATTATCTTTTTAAATTTCACCACAAAGAAGAATCAACCATAAATTAGTCTCCAATCATTCGATATCTTAAAACCCTAGCTCTGAAACACCTGAGCACTATTTTCCTTATATCTCACAAATCCAAAATCTTAATGCCACAAAATTTTTGTACATAGTCTTATGACATAAGCATATACACTCATAAAAATTTTGAGCCAAAAATCTTTCAAATTGCCTAAGATATAGCTCAAAATGTAACTACTATGTAAGTAGGTCACTTACTGCCATTAAGTTTGTAAGTACTAACTTCAACTCCCAATATCTCCTTCACCCTAGCTTGAATTTCTTCAAGCTATATGTAAAAAGTATAGCCATCAAAATATTCTCTCCAACCCTTATTGCCGATCCTTGATTGCTTTCTATATGCGCGAGTTATATCCAAAAGAGTAATAGTAGGTCCAAAATTGATATCTTAAATTAGAGTGCCTATAACTTCTTTATAAAAAGTGCAAATCCCACAAAATTTGCTCCTAAACCAGATCCAAAAACCTAAACCTTATGATCCTAGCCTCCGATGTTTGACTTCCCTCAAAAAAAAAAAACCCTAATTTCTAATAAATCCTCGGGCAGCCTCCTTGAAGCCCATTGGGCATGATTTTTGGCCAATTAGAATAGAGATTTCCATCATCCACCTCTTTTCATCCACATAGATGGCCAAACTATCCTTTTTATATTAAAAATCCTTTTCTAATCCTTCTTCTTATAAGATTTACATACTTTGTACTTTAAGTACCAAATAAAAGAAATAAATTAAGATTTTAAGGATCACCAATGCCTAACAAAGATGATTTAAGATATACAAAAGTTACTATCAATATAAAATCAATGTCAAAAGTCACTACTAAAAAGAAAATAAGGTCGTATAAATCTTAATAATAATCTTTCTAATAGATTCTTTCTAAACTAGGAACCTAATTACATCCTATAACCAATAAAAGTCCACTGATAGGACTTTCATTTAGCTATGTAATAAATTATACATTAAATATACATGTACAATTTTTTTACATAGCAGCCGAATCACAACACAATAGCGTATTGGTAGACCTACTAGTATTTCTGCCATGCTATTAGTACCAATTTTGGCACAAGCACCGTTTGAGAAATGGAGTATTGATTTTGTAGGACCAATCGTCCCAACCTCACAAAATAGATAGAAAAGATATATTTTGGTAGCAACCGATTATGTAACAAAATGAGCTGAGGCTGTAGCAACAAAAATTGATAATGCTAATATAATTGCTACATTTTTATATGAGAATATTATCACTCACTTAGGATGTCTCAAAGAATTAGTTAGTGATCAAGGAACCTAATTTATTAATACTACAATTGTAGCCTTGATGGATAAATATGAGATCAAACATCAAAAAACAATCCCATATCACCCTTAGGCCAATGGATAAATTAAAAAGACTAATAATATTTTATGTAAAGTTTTAATTAAGACTGTGTTTGGTGTGGGAATGGATTAGGATACAAAATTATTTGTAGCTTTGTGGGCATATCATACTACGTTTAAAATTACTACCAATTCTATCCCATTTCAATTGGTGTACAAGCAAGAGGCAATATTACCAATTGAATTGGAAGTTCAAAGTTTAAAAATTATGTTGGATGAATGGCTTGGTAATAAAGAATCCTTTCAATATCGGTTAGCACAATTGAAAAAATTAGATAAAGTTTGGATTATGGCTCCTTTGACTATGAAACCTACACAACATTGCTGTAAGAATTATTATGATAGTAAATTATATCTTAAATCTTTTTAGCCCAATGATCTAGTGCTTCTTTAATATAGCTGATTTCACAATTTTCCAAGCAAAATCCCAATTTGTTGGCATGGATCATATCAAGTAGTGGAAGCCTTTCTTAATGGTTCAATTCAATTGGAAGATTTGATGGGTACTCAATTTATCACACAAATCAACAAAAATCAATTATGACTTTATTACATATAAATTCAAGATGGATTTAAAAAATAAGAAGGAAGAGGGCGTACCTGTTAATGATAGATCACCTATATTGTAGGTGCATGATGGTTAAAAAAGACAACTGATAGTTAGTTTTGGATATTAATGCCGCCTAATCAAAAAAATCAGATGTGACGTTACAATACACTAGATTAAGGATTGTTGATTCAGACTCCAAATAAAAGATTAGAAGCGGGGCATTTAACAAAAGTTTTTGAACATTATTATATAAAGCATATGTATTGGTGTATAGAGTTTACTTCAGTAAGCAAAAATAGTGTTAGTGTGAGTAAGGAGTGAGAAGCAAATCATAGTCCACAATGTCGACAGAAAGGTCAAAGAGAATTTTGGACAAAGAAGAAAATGTCCAAAACATGAAAAATAAGAATAATTTGGAGTTACCATCCTTAGTAGTGATCACCAATATAGAGCTAATGAAGTTCGAAATATGTTGGTTTCTACACAGATAGAGAGATTTTAGAAACGCTCAACTACATGCGTTTTTGCGCGAGGTAGATAATTTATTGCCAATTGATGCAGAATTAGTGGCAAAATATATAGCAAACTACGACTTAGAGGATAATTTGAGTGTAGTAAAGGAGAGGATAATCGGAATAGATGAGGATACCTTACTGACGGTATTGCATCTACCGATTGGTGAGCTTGTAGTGGGTGTCAAAGTGTCTAGTGATTTTAGATCGGGTAGTTATTTTAAAGGTGGTATGTCATCACTAGAGAAGAATCAAGGTTAGAAGGTAGCGGAGGCGCTTACACTAGAGCTTATGGAGTGGATGCAGTTCATTCAAAAGTGGCTAGGCTTGAATCGATGTCGAGTAGAGAGAATTCGCCTTGGGAAAACGCCGGGTTCCTAGCTGCTACTAGAACTTGCAGGGAACATGAGAGGAAGCCGTGCAAGTATGTTCTATACTTGCACAATATTTCTTCAAGCTTTCAAGTTATACTTGTATTATACTTGTACAAGTCTTGTACAAATATAAAGTATAAATACTTGAATAATACTTATACAAATACTTATATAAATCCTTGTATAAATCCTTGGTATAACACTTATACAAATACTTATATAAATCCTTGGTATAATACTTGTACAAATATTATGTATAATAATTATAGAATACTTGTAGAATACTTGTATAAAAAGTATAAGCAAAGTATGTATGTATTCAAGTATACCTCAAAATACAACCGCATATGAGGAATACAAGTTATACAACAAACTGAAACTAAATAAATCACTAAAAATTCATCCAAAGGTCGAATCAAGCGTGCTTACAGCCTATGGAAAGCCAATAATCCATTGTAAAACATATCAAAATTTCACAAATAGATGACTTACCATTTAAAAGTTATGGCTAAAAGAAGTAGGCGCTAAAATTTCCAAGCAAATGCAAAGGCAGCAAAGCTCTCTTCACTTCAGCCTTTGTTGTGATCACTTCCCTTCTCCAAATTGGACATGCAATAGCTTTTTAGAAAGCTCACTCCATCATCTAGCTTGCCCTAAAATTTTGCATGCATGCCTCTCAAACTCCAGTTTTTGTAGCTAGTCGATTCTACTCTTCAAACCCTAGCAACAAATTTCCCTCTTTGACACTTCACGGCTCATAAAACTTTCATCAAAGCTCCAAATGTATTGATTTTTGTTTTTGTAGAAAGCTTACACAAGCTACTATAAGCACCTAAAATATCAAAAAGATTGAAGAGACTGTCCGACTTGGGTGGTTGAACAAAGTTTCTGCCCCTCTTCGTCGGGTGGCAGCAAACCCTTTCCCACTCTCAAGCTCACAACTTTTGCTCTCCAACTCCAAATGCTACAAGAGATGTCTTGATAGAAAGCTAGCACAATTTTCCACACTCTTTGTAAATTTCACTAAGAAAGAGTTGAAATCAAACTTGCAGTAGCAGCTCGAAATTTCTGCCCCTCTTCGTCGGGTGGCAGCAAACCTCACTCTACTAAAACAAGCATAACCTTTTGTTCACAACTCCAATACAAGCAAGTGAGTAGGTTCTAGAATCCTCACAACTTGAAGAACACACCCGCCAATTTTCACTATAAATAATTCTATCTCCTCGGAGCTATCTCTCTCCAAAGTTCACCACTCAAAAACTCCCTTTTCTCTCGGTCTAACAAGAGGAGTATATCTCCCTTTCTTTCTATATTAGACTATGAGACGCCCACATGGGCAGCCAAATCCTATTGGATGGGCCTTATTCACCCCATGCTCTTCTTTCTTACCCTTCATAAGGTCCATTCTACCTCAAAAGTCAACAAGAAAGATAAAACAACCTTTACCTTTCTTCTAATTACAAAAGAGTCTATTCTAGGATATAAATAAGGTAGGAACAAAACAAATAGCCATCTTAATTCACTAACTAAGTGGCTATAATAAATCCTCTCCTTATAATATCTTCTAAAATAACCTCTAGCACTCACACATATATTAACAATAGAAACAAGATTTTTAATATTTTTATACACTGCACGTAAATGCAGTATGACATGCTCCCCCTCTAAACCTGCACATCCTCCGGTATGTGCCAAGTTTAATCCTCTTCATCCTCCGTTTCAATCTCTTCATCACCTTCTGGTATTTCTTTGGTCTCTGATGGAGTTAAGAATTCTTCAAGATCATTGGTGTGAAACTTTCCATCCCTTCTTCTATATGTTTTAATTCTTTTGCCAGCTATTGGGATCTTCAATAAAGTTCCATCCAACTCTTGCAGCGAATATGTGGCATTGGTATGTACTTTAACCACCACATATGGTCCAAACCATCTTCGTGCAAACTTCCTCATTGTGCTGTGCTGATGTTCTAATGAACTGTCAAACACCAACATCCAATCACCTTCTTCAATTTTCTTAGACCTCATTCTATGGGTTTTGTCAAATCTCTCTTTATTGCTCAATCTAGCAACCTTAAGCCTTTTTAATGCTATTTGCATATCTTCAGGCAATCTTCTAAGCTGCTGAATGCGAAGTTCTAATAGCCTTTTTCTTGTAATATCATCTTCCCAAGATAAAAAATATCCAAGTTGGAACTGATTCTTCTCCAGGCATAATAGGCTTATGTCCATGCATAAATTCTACTGGCATATATCCAGTGACAGTGCTATGGGTGGTTCTATCAGCCCATAATGCAAATGGCAATAGCCTAGGCCAAAGATTAGGCTTCTTTTTACAAGCCTTAATTAAGGCATGAATGATAGGAGGGTGCCCCCTCTCTATTTTGCCATTAGCTTCAGGATTGTAAGCAGTTGTTAACCTTAGCTGTACACCATATCTTTGAAAAAATGATCTTGCTTCAATTGCATCTAATTCACCCCTATCAGCTCTCATTCTTCCAATACTCCCATATCTGCTAAAAATATCTTCAAGAATGAATCTGCAAATCCCTTCCGTAGTCTTGGTTCGAAGAGCTCTTCCTTCAACAAAGTTTGAGAGCTCTTCCCTTGCCAAAACAAGATACTTCATTCCCCAAATTCCAAGTGGCATTGCAACTAAGTCAATCATCTATTGGAAATGAATTGAAGGAGGATAAGTGGGATGTAGTTCATCCCTGTATCGGGCCTTAGATTGAAGTTGACATACAATACATGAAGCTACAAATTCTTCAACATCCTTATATAAACCCTTCCACCAATATCGTTCCTTAATCTTTGTATAAGTGGCCCAAACTCCTCTGTGACCAGCCCAAAGGGCATCATGAAATTCTCTAAGCACATGGATTTTGGTTTCAAGATCATCCACCACTCTCAAAGGTAATTCATCAGCTCTTTTTGCCCTCTTCCAAAGAAGTCCATCTCTCAACAGATATCCGTATGATTGATGTCTAATATCTTTAAAAGTCTTGTTCATCCATCCTTCTTGCTTCTTCAAAGTGCTCAAATAGAGTCCAATATCTTGTAGTCTCCCCTTATATAACTCTACTTTGAATGGCAAGATGTCATTGGTTAAATTTTTTCTATCAACAGCTAATACATACCTTTCTTCTAAAAGGTCTTCACTCTCCTCATGAGCCATCATTTCTTCTTCATGAAAGTATTTGGCCCTTGATAACATATCCGCCACAGGATTCATTTTTCCAGCAATGTGCACTAAAACTGGATTCAATGACTTGATATATGCTATCCATCGAAGCATGGCAATGTTTGGTGAAGAATAATTGGCAATCATAACAAGAAGAGGTAAGTAATCAGTTTCCAACACAACATTTGCTCCAATCAAGTAATTTCTTTCAGTTGTTAGAGCAGTAAGTGCACCCCAAAGCTCTCTCTTCACTTGAGGATATGCTCTCTGGCGTTCTGTAAGAATCCTTGCTCCAAAACGAATAGCAAATCTATCTCCTTTTATATCATCCTGGCCAACAGCCCACCCTATGGCTATTGGACTTGTGTCCACTGTAACAATCACCGGTCTTCCACTCTCATATGCAACTTGTTTTAAAACTGGAGGTGACTTTAAAATTCCTTTCAAGTCTTCCATCGCCAAATCTTGTTCTTGTTTCCAATGAAATTTAATTCCCTTCTTTAATAATTTGTAAAGAGGCTCTGATATGTGAGCAAAATGAGGTATCCATATTTGATAGAAGACACATGCTCCTAGAAACCTTCTTACTTCAGTGATGTTACTACAAGCCATCATTTTTGCAATAGCATCAACTTTCTCAGGATTAGGCCTTCTTCCATACCGTCCACAAAGATGTCCAACTACCAAAATTTCTTCAAAACCAAATTTAGACTTCTCAATTGAAAGGGTCAAATTTGCTTCTTCAATCTTGCATAAAATCTTATCAACATCTTTAATATGCGTTCTTACAAATGCTCTGCAACCATCATTATCCAAAATAGAGTCTTTATATTCTTCTTTACATCCTTTGATAGGAATGTCATCCACAAAGGGTATAGTCTTTTCTGGTACAAACTCTCTCAAGATTTGATTCATTGCATTTTGCATATGTGCCACTGAGTTTGTAGCACCTTGAGGCAATGTGCACATTCGAACCAATCCTAACGGAGTTTTCATGGTTGTCAAGTCTCTGCTTTCAATGGCCAATTGAAATTGATCATAACCAGAGTACAGATCTCCAATGGAATATATGGCATGTCCAGCAAACGCTTCTGCTACTTCATCCACAATTGGTCCTGATCCTTTGTTCCTAATGGTAACTTGGTTAGCTGGTTGCATATCTTGGATGAATCGTAATGCTCCAGACTTCTTAGGAACAGTAAACCAACGATTAGAATATGGAGCCATTGAAGGCTCAAGTATTCCCATATGCATTTTTTCCTTCAATAAGTCAACTAATTTAGGAAGTAATGCTCGTGGAACTGGTATTGGCTTCAAATCCCATGGCACATGTGGTACTGTAAAAATAACCATGGGTGCTACTAAACCTGGTCGCACACATCCAATCTCATCTGGTGAAGAGGCAAAGGCCTTTCCATGTTTTGAGAGCATCTCTTGAAACCTCTTTTCTTCTTGTTCTAACAAGAATTCTCTCCCTCCAATCTTCAAGTTTGCTAATGTTTCTTTAGTAAACTTGTGCCCAATCTTCCTAGCTTCTCTTAAACTTGGCTCCTTCTCTGCTTGTTTGACATGCTCATCAGTATCCAATGGAAGTTGAGTTGCTATAGGCTTTACCTTTTTGGCCACTGTTTTATATTTTGTATTTACCATGGCCTCAAGATCCAACTTATAACTTTGGCATAAATCCTTGCTATTCATTGCATCTATTATTTCTTGATACAATGCTCTCGAGTGAATTTCAATCATAATATCTGTACCATTACTTTCTTCTTCTTTAATCTGCAAGTTGCATAAAACTTGCAATATATCATCTCCAATGCCTTTTTCTTCATATATTCTAGAAATATACTCACCATTTAAAAGAGCCTTTGAATTTTTTAGATTTTTTTCCATCTTTTTAATGATCTTTTTATTTACAGGGTCCAGATCTTTTATATCCATAAAACTCACAAATCCACACTTAGTCATTCCAACAAATCTACTTTTAATGCCATGTATATTGGGGAGCTCAAAAATATTCGGTCCTTCTGCACCCGTGGATCCCCATTCTCCACGAGTGCAATTCAGAAATCCGAAAAGTGTAAAGAATTAGGCAGAGGCCCATCCCTAAGACAAACTCGATGCCTCTCATGTTCAGACTTCACTGTCAAGAATTGTACAGATTTCTTGCCATCACAGCTTTGAATTCGTGCATAATGAGATCCATCATTCAACACCTTGGTTTCCATTCTTGATGCAGTGATGTAAGGTTGTCCTAATATCACAGCACCATCATTTTGAACAAAAAAATTTTGTTCTACTTCCACATCTCCAATCTTTGTCGCAATTGCCGGACAAGCTCCAAATAATTGTGTTCGCCCACAATTTGCAGCCCTCATAACCCATCCATGATTAGTATCAATTGGCCATTTATTTTTCTCATAAATATTTCGAGAAATAATGTTTATCTCTGAGCCATGGTCCACAAGAGCCAAAACTGATTCATCTAATCCTCCAAGTTTGACCCTTGTCTCTGTGGTAGCTCTAGCCCAAAATGGTTGAATATAATCCATTCCTTCCTTGTCTTCTCTATCAATCCCATGCACAATTGCACAATCAAAGGTCCTCACTTCTACCTCAGTATTTCTCCCATGTGCTGCCACAGATACTAATCCATCCACTGCTTCTTCTTTCTCTTCTTGAGTTTGCAAGGCCTGGACCTTTATGTCATAGCTTTTCACCTCCTCTTTGTTATTTTCCACCATCTTCTCATATTCCACAAAACCTTTATCTTTGGTCATATTACTCTTGTTGCTGACTACACAGGTTTGTGCAAACATTTGTAAGATCATATCTTCCTCCTCATTAGTCAAATAGTCATTTTATTCTTTAACCATTTGACCATTATTAACCTTCTCTTCTATAGTCACATATCAAAGCAAATACTTGTCCAATTTCAAATTCCTCATCTTTGATCATATGCGTGTCCAGAGCCTTCATCATGACTGTTTCAACTGTCATCTGTCTCTTCCTCTTAATGACATCAATGATCAATTCATGAAAATCTTTTTTAGCAATGCCAAGAGCCTCTCTCAATGTAAATTCAATCTTGGCATCCAGGATTCTTTCTTCTAACACCCCTTTCATGTCAATGGAAGATTCAATGTCAGATTGAAGCTTATAGGCAGGTCCCTTACCTTTTCCTTTAGAATCAGCTTCCTTTTCCTTTTTTTTGGCATTGTCTGTCCTCTCTTCCCATTTTTCTTTTAGAAGTGGCCCTTCTCCTGAATGATCAAAGACAGAGGACCTCCCAGGTCTTTGCCGTGTATGAGCAGTAGGACCTTCTACCTTTTCACCTTTTTTGAGCTCCTGGGTTTTTCTCTTAGATATTGGCTCCCCTGTATCATCATTCTCAGAGGTTCGCCCTCTCTTCTCTTCAACAAAGACATCATAGTCTTTAGTTTTGTCTTGAACTTGACCTAAAAAAACTTTGATGCTAGCTGTTTCAACAGGGTCATCCCAACCAGTGACATTTCGAATGGCTTGAGCCCCTCTGCGCAAAATTTCAACAGATGGAGCTTCTAAAGTCTTAATTGTTTGTTGCTCCACTCCTATATGGAATGTCTCAGCACCTTGTCCATGTAAACAATTAGACCTTCCCATCTTCTCTTCCATAAGCTTTTTCATTCCTCCCTTGCCAAAGTTGGTACTCAAAGGCAAGTTAGTAGATGCATCATAGATCTTACCATCTTTGAAGACAATAATGCCTCCTTTAATAGCTTCATCACATGATTTGTAACTTCGAAGATTGTGACTGTCTTCTCCATCACAATAAACGCATCTCCTCACAAATGATCTTGCACCTTCAGATGATTGAGGGTCTCGAGACTTTTTCAATTCACTCAATTCCACCTTCAAATCCCTAATATCCTTTATAAGCTCATCTAAAGTTTTTTCTTCAACTGTCTTGACCATCTTAGGAGATGTTGTTGAAGAGGTTGGAGCAAATGATACCTTGGAAGCTTTTGTAGCAGGCTTTGGTACTACATCCATCTAAGTTGTCACACTTCTAGATTTCATTCTCCGTTGCTTTGCCACAAGAGTGACTGCTTCCTCCACTCTCTTCCAATCATTTGTAAAACCTCCTTCGGTGGTTCGATCACCTAAAAGTAAAAAGAGTTTATCTTCCAAAGCATCATCTGGTGCTTGCAAGAATAACTCAGCCTTCCTAGTATCAAAAAGACGCCTTTCTGCTAAAGGCAATTGGTTGTATTTCTTCTCAAAATCTCGCAGTAATTCATTTGGACCCATAGTGTTTCCAGGCCGCTGTTCAATCCAATCAATAAAAGACCTCTTGGTCATCTTCTTTGAGTCTTTTTCAAAATACTCATCACGCAATCTCTCTTCAAATGTCATCCAAGTAGTAACATTTGCATCCCTTCGAATTTCTTCCACTTTCTCACGAATCTCAGGCACAACAGCTAATGTGAAAGTTTGTATCATTCGAGCCTCAGGTACCTGTTGCACCTCCATCTCACAAACATAAACCTTCAAAAACCTGGTGATGTCCTTTCCGTCAAATCTTCCAATCTTGTCAACAACACCCTTCAAAGCCTTGGTAGCTCCATTACCTCCAGCTTGAGTTTTATATTGATCCATAAATATTGCCAAAGCTCCTAGAATAGTATCCATGTTTGATTGGGCTCCAGAGGAAGCCCCTCCAGTATCCTCCATATTACCTTAGCCAAAACTAGTAGCCCCAAAGCAGCTCTCAGTGGAAGCACCAATAATGTCGAGTAGAGAGAATTCGCCTTGGGAAAACGCCGGGTTCCTAGCTGCTACTAGAACTAGCAGGGAACATGAGAGGAAGCCGTGCAAGTATGTTCTATACTTGCACAATATTTCTTCAAGCTTTCAAGTTATACTTGTATTATACTTGTACAAGTCTTGTACAAATATAAAGTATAAATACTTGAATAATACTTATACAAATACTTATATAAATACTTATATAAATCCTTGGTATAACACTTGTACAAATACTTGTATAAATCCTTGGTATAATACTTGTACAAATACTTGTACAAATATTATGTATAATACTTGTAGAATACTTATAGAATACTTGTATAAATACAAGTATATATACTTGTATAAAAGGTATAAGCAAAGTATGTATGTATTCAAGTATACCTCAAAATACAACCGCATATGAGGAATACAAGTTATACAACAAACTGAAACTAAATAAATCACTAAAAATTCATCCAAAGGTCGAATCAAGCGTGCTTACAGCCTATGGAAAGCCAATAATCCATTGTAAAACATATCAAAATTTCACAAATAGATGACTTACCATTTAAAAGTTATGGCTAAAAGAAGTAGGCGCTAAAATTTCCAAGCAAATGCAAAGGCAGCAAAGCTCCTCTTCACTTCAGCCTTTGTTGTGATCACTTCCCTTCTCCAAATTGGACATGCAATAGCTTTTTAGAAAGCTCACTCCATCACCTAACTTATTCTAAAATTTCGCATGCATGCCTCTCAAACTCCAGATTTTGTAGCTAGTCGATTCTACTCTTCAAACCCTAGCAACAATTTTCCCTCTTTGACACTTCACGGCTCATAAAACTTTCATCAAAGCTCCAAATGTATTGATTTTTGTTTTTGTAGAAGGCTTACACAAACTACTATAAGCACCTAAAATATCAAAAGGATTGAATAGACTGTCCGACTTGGGTGGTTGAACAAAGTCTCTGCCCCTCTTCGTCGGGTGGCAGCAAACCCTTTCCCACTCTCAAGCTCACAACTTTTGCTCTCCAACTCCTAATGCTACAAGAGATGTCTTGATAGATAGCTAGCACAATCTCCCACATTCTTCATAAATTTCACTAAGAAAGAGTTGAAATCAAACTTGCAGTGGCAGCTCGAAGTTTCTGCCCCTCTTCGTCGGGTGGCAGCAAACCTCACTCTACTAAAACAAGCATAACTTTTTGTTCACAACTCCAATACAAGCAAGTGAGTAGGTTCTAGAATCCTCACAACTTGAAGAACACACCCACCAATTTTCACTACAAACACTTCTATCTCCTCGGAGCTATCTCTCTCCAAAGTTCACCACTCAAAAACTCCCTTTTCTCTCGGTCTAACAAGAGGAGTATATCTCCCTTTCTTTCTATATTAGACTATGAGACGCCCACATGGGCAGCCAAATCCTATTGGATGGGCCTTATTCACCCCATGCTCTTCTTTCTTATCCTTCATAAGGTCCATTCTACCTCAAAAGTCAACAAGAAAGGTAAAACAACCTTTACCTTTCTTCTAATTACAAAAGAGTCTATTCTAGGATATAAATAAGGTAGGGAACAAAACAAATAGCCATCTTAATTCACTAATTAAGTGGCTATAATAAATCCTCTCCTTATAATATCTTCTAAAATAACCTCTAGCACTCACACATATATTAACAATAGATACAAGATTTTTCATATTTTTATACACTGCACGTAAATGCAGTATGACAACGGTGTCATTTTGTAAATTAAAACATAGTGTGAAAGATATAAAGAAATGTGTTAAAATAAAAAGATTAAGATTAGAAGAAGAGAGGATGAAAAAGAGAAAGGGTTGTAGTTATAACCACATTATCTTGAAGGTTATAATATTTATCACAAGCTCAGGGATGATAGGTAGGCCAAACTACTAATTTCCTGCTGAAATTTCCACTAGCAGTATCAAGTCATGAAGCCAAGGAATTCTACAGTGAAGTCAAGTGGATTCGAACCCACGTCAACTCTAAAGTAGCTTAGAACTTAACCACACAAGCTTCTTTGACTTGGCAGTGAAGGATGTAGTTCTTTTTTTTTTATCTCTAATCTAATCTTAATTATTTTTTCTACTTATTAGATTTTTTTTTTCTATTTTATCTTAGATCTACTTTACCTTTATTCTCTTTTATTTTAGATCTAAACTTAAATGTTGTGGGCTGAAATTAGAAGAGAAGTGGGTAGAAAAAAATGGTAGTAAGAAGGTAGAATAGAAATTTACCTCAAAAAGTGAGATTCCTTCAAATTAATCCAAAAGAAAGGATTGAAGAGGTGGAAAGACATGGCTGAGGTGTCCTTTTGACCAAGGGAAGAAGGAAGACCAGGCCGGGAGGACAAGAAGGGGGTCGTGAAGAAGAAAAGGAGGTTCTTTTTGGAGAGATAGGATTTTTTTTTTTGATAGGCAGTAGACGTTTTTGTGTATAGAAGAAGCTTAGGGAGGATTTTAAGTGAATTTTTTTGTAGGTTTGTAGTAGACAAGATAAGGAACATATAGAAAGAATTTTCATGTCTTTTGGTTAAGTATCAAGGGAGATATGAGTCGTCAAAGTTGCAGGTGTTTAAGACTAGGGCAGTGAGGTTTACTAAATTTCGGGCCTCGGCTCTTGAGAACCATTTGGACTTTAGAGGCAAAATTTGTTGGGATTATGTTCCTTATAGAGTTTGCTACTTTGAATCAAAATCTTAAGTCAATATGATCTTTGAGCAAAGAGTTATGAGTGAAATTGTAACCGGATGTAGGTGAAAAGAGAAATAGAGTGAAAGCAGAATTGGGGTTTGTATGGGCAGAGTGTGTGTGTGGGTTTTTTTGGTATGAATGGAGTTAGGGGATGAATTTGAGTGTGAAAATTGATAGATGTGATCTAAGCAAGTTAAGAAAGAGATGAGGGTAAGTTTGATACTCATTTATCTTATAAAAAAAATGTTATGCTCTTTCAAAGTGATAGGGGTCTATCTCTAAGTCAGTGAAGTTTGGGGGAGCATATCTTTGTGATCAAAGTAGCATTTTGAGTAAAATTTATTGGGGTTTGTAGATATATGAGTCTTTTAAGTTGTGTAAAAAACTGATTGCTATTGGAGTTATGTTTAAAGAATTATGAGGAAATTTGTAGTCGGATCTAGAGTTGGTAGAAGACAGAATTAAAAGAGAAGGTTAGAGTCTATAACTCTATTTCCAAGAGGAGTTTTGGAGCAAAAATTGGAGGATGTTTACAACATAAAGCAAGCAACAAGCCTACCAAATTTCAATACTTAGGGTTTTGATAATGAGGAGCAATGAAGGTGTGAAGCAAAGGGGGTCTAGAATCAAAGGCAGCATGGAGGGGTTTCTTTGACAACATGGTCCTCTCTAACCACATGAGCTATAATAAAAAAGATTACATGGTTTGCTTCCTTACTTTCTTAAGTACTTTGTGTTCAAATTTTGCTTCAATTGATATGATATCCTAGGATTTATGGGCAAATTTGAAGGCGGGTTTTTAAAGGCAGAATATGGCAAGATTAATAAAGTATGTTTTTATGTAAAATCTTCAGTTTTATGAACTTTATGAATCTCTTCTTGCACTTAAGAAACGAGAGGCACAAAAGACCCAGTGTTTCTTAGGGCTAAGACTCTCACCACGACAACGGAAGTAATATTGGATCAAATTTTCCAATTACAGCTTATAATGAATAAGTTGGAGGGAAATTTAAGGCAATAATTGGAGGCAAGCACAAAAGAGATAATGGAAAAAAAAAGCAAAATTGTGGAACAAGGTCTCATTATCAGAGAAAAGGTGGAATCCAAGTTGCTATTGGAGCGGAAATTAGCAAAAGAATATGAAGCTTGGATAAAAGACAAAGAACGCTGTCATATTACATTTACGTGCAGAGTATAAAAATATTAAAAATCTTGTATCTATTGTTAATATATGTGTGAGTGTTAGAGATTATTTTAGAAGATATTATAAGGAGAGGATTTATCATAGCCACTTAGTTAGTGAATTAAGATGGCTATTTGTTTTGTTCCTACCTTATTTATATCCTAGAATAGACTTTTTTGTAACTAAAAGAAAAATAAAGGTTGTTTTATCTTTCTTGTTAACTTTTGAGGTAGAATAGACCTTGTGAGGGATAAGAAAGAAGACCATGGGGTGAATAAGGCTTGTCCAATAGGATTTGGCTGCCCATGTGGGCGTCTCATAGTCTAATATGGAAAGAAAGGGAGATATACTCCTCTTGCTAGACCGAGGATTGGAGGCAGTTTTTAAATGGTAAACTTTGGAGAGAGATAGCTCCAAGGAGATAGAAGCGTTTGTAATGAAAATTGGTAGGTGTGTTCTTCAAGTTGTGAGGATTCTAGAACCTATTTACTTGCTTGTTTTGGAGTTGTGAGCAAAACATTATGCTTATTTTAGTAGAGTAGGATTTGCTGCCACCCAACAAAGAAGGGCAGAAACTTCGAGTTGCCACTGCAAGTTTGATTTCGACTCTTTCTTAGTGAAATTTATAGAAAATGTGGAAATTTGTGCTAACTTTCTATCAAGACATTTTTTGTAGCATTTGGAGTTGGAGAGCAAAAGTTGTGAGCTTGAGAGTGGGAAAGGGTTTGCTGCCACCCGATGAAGAGGGGCAGAGACTTTGTTCAACCACCCAAGTCGGACAGTCTATTCAATCTTTTTGATAATTTAGGTGCTTATATTAGCTTGTGTAAGCTTTCCACAAAAACAAAAATCAATACATTTGGAGCTTTTATGAAAGTTTTATGAGCCGTGAAGTGTCAAAGAGGGCAAATTGTTGCTAGGGTTTGAAGAGTAGAATTAACTAGCTACAATATCTGGAGTTTGAGAGGCATGCATGCGAAATTTTAGAACAAGTTAGGTGATGGAGTGAGCTTTCTAAAAAGCTATTGCATGTCCAATTTGGAGAAGGGAAGTGATCACAACAAAGGATGAAGTGAAGAGGAGCTTTGCTGCCTTTGCATTTGCTTGGAAATTTTAGTGCCTACTTCTTTTAGCCATAACTTTTAAACGGTAAGCCATCTATTTGTGAAATTTTGATATGTTTTACAATGGAATATTGGCTTTCTATAGGCTATAAGCACGCTTGATTCGACCTTTGGATGAATTTTTAGTAATTTATTTAGTTTCAGCTTGTTGTATAACTTGTATTCCTCATATGCGGTTGTATTTTGAGGTATACTTGAATACATACATACTTTGCTTATACCTTTTATACAAATATATATACTTGTATTTATATCAAGTATTTATATAAGTATTATACAAGTATTATACATAATATTTATATAAGTATTTGTACAAGTATTATACCAAGGATTATATATTATTTTATATAAGTATTTATATATGTATTATTCAAGTATTTATACTTTATATTTGTATAAGTCTTATACAAGTATAATACAAGTATAATTTGAAAGCTTGAACTAATATTGTGCAAGTATAGAAGATACTTGCACAGCTTCCTTTCATGTTCCCTGCTAGTTCTAGTAGCAGCTAGGAACCCGGCATTTTCCCAAGGCAAATTCTCTCTACCCGACAACGCACTCAATGAATTCTGAACAATGAAAAGCAAGAATTAATAGAAAATTATAAGACATGGAATTTCGAATGGGAAGAGGTGAAGTGCCAACTGAAAGCAGAATGAGAGAAGGTAGCGATACTGGCACAAGAAAAGTAAAAATTGGATGATCAATATTGAATTGAAACAGACAAACTACAGACAAAAATAAATACCTTGAAGGTTGAAGTGGCAAAGTTGGAGGGCAATTTAGCGAATATTGGTTGGCCATAGGTATCTGCCTCATTAGTTTCAAGTATTGGTAAAATAGAAGAAAAGATGAAGCAACAAGAGTGCCAATTTGAAGCAAAATATGCTAGGATTTTACAATTGGAGGCTAAGTTTGGGAATTGGGAGCATACAACAAGGATTTATCAATCCAATTGAAGAATAACTTAGTGGATTTAATAGAGGAAAATAAGGACTTAATGTTAGAACCAAATTCAATAGAACCACCTATGGAGAATCCTTAGATTGAACAATTCAAAGAGCCAGCTTTGTAAATAAAAGTTTTTTTAGTTTCGATGAAGAAGTGTTCTTTTATCAATTTTATATTTGTAAAAGCACTGCATAATTAGGAGTGGAACTATATAGAATAGATAGATAATCTTGGATAATAGAATAAAGATTAAAAAGTGATAAATTACATGATTAATCTATTGGTTGGTTAATATAGACGGTAACATAGGAAAGCTAGTTGAAAAAGTGGTTAAGGCAGGAGAAATAATGCTTGGTATCTTAGTCTTTACTATAAAGAGAATAGGAAAGAAGAGATTAGAGTCTGATTGTGAGAGTTGAGAGCCAGGATAAGCTTGGTGCTACCTCTTTTTTTTATTTTCTTTTGTATTAGACTATAATAGAGAATTTAGAATATATTCCAATTGATTGTACGATATAAACTATGAAGTACAATAATATAACAAGAAATTCAATATATATATGTGAATGAATAAAAAATTATAATTATTTTATGATTGAGCTTGGTGTGGCAAATTGGCACCCGAAGACAAAATGTATCAATATAGTTTAATTGTGAATGAGAATATTGTGCCGTATTGGTTGTGAGAGTTGAACTGTAAAAGAGAACATTGGAAAGATGATTAATTTTGGAATGGCTTCTTGGTGAGAAGTTATTTCCAATGATTGGAATGTGAAGTGATTGTATGCAATCTATTAAGACAATGTAATATTGCTTGATATTATTATGAGATTGAAAGAAGACATGAGATTATAATAAGAGAATTATGAGAGATAGTATTACAAAGTGTATTCTTGATTGTGAGTAAAATAAAAAATCACAAAGAGCATTGGCAAGATTTTTGGCCAATTCCCATATGTGCTTATTAATATCATAGCCACGCTAATGAATAAGATATTCCAATTTGTTCCACCTTTGCCACAAATCAAGTATCTTTTTGACCTTGTATTTTTTATAATTATTGATTTTGATATTAATTGGAAATTATTATATTCTTTTCAAAATATATGAATCTCTATAAGATTCTATAAGAAAGATATTAAAAATTTGATGTACCTTCATAGAAGATGGTAGTTCCAAGCAATATGCCACTAGATTAATTTGCTTTCAGATGAAAAATGGTCCTAATTTCTAATAGTCCAACTTATTGCATGGCCACTTGGTCTTCATGTTCTCTCAAAGAAGCCATATTTTATCTCTAATATAAAAAGTATGAAATTGATTCTTGAATTTATCTATAGATGCTTTGTAAATATCTTGAGCTGCTTACAATTGAAGCTTTAATATTGTTTGATATACAAACGTTCTTCAAAGTATAAAAGGCCTTTCTCAAGCTTGAACTTATTAATATTTTTATTGACGCTATGCTTGATGTTAAGGGCCAAAGCATCATTAGTGGTTGCAGCATACATTTCATTGAAGAAATTAAAATCAATAGATGCTAATATAATAGTAGCGCAAAGACAAAATTGCTTTGACTTCAACAAAGTAATATATTATTGATCTACCATTGCCTCTCTTGGTCTTAATACAAGATATGATTTCTTTAATAAAGCATTGTATAATCTTTGTTGCTGCTCAGGTCAATAAGTGATAATAAAGTTAAATCAAGATAATGACATATTCCATTGAGCTTGATAATGTTGAGGTAGAGAGAATTTGCCTCAAGAAAGCACTGGATTTTTAGCTATCATTAATTTTTCAATTAAATATTGAGGTAGATAAAAATTCCAAATTTATATAAATTTGTCCCAAAAAATGGCAATTATATTAAGTGCACAAGCCTCAAGTGCTTTAGAATCTCCAAAATGTGGCAAAATATACTAAATCCTTCATTAATCTTAAGAGGAATTTTTTAAAATTTCAACAATGTATATTTCTAAATTAAACTGTCTACAAATATTCAAATTTTATATAAAATATTAATATACTTTTAAAAACTACTACAAAAAATTTCAACTATTGACTTATTACCAATCTTTAGATATCACCAAAATCCTAATAGTAGCTTCAAACCTTCATTAGTAGACAATCACGCGCTAAATTCTTCATATTTCATAGACTAAATATCTAAATAATATGAAATTTTAATATATACCTTTTCAATATAATAATTCATCTTTTAAAAAATTTTAGATAAAAATTTGTCTAGAAGCTTACGATATGGTAGAAATCATTACTATCAACAAAATAGTCTATTTATTGCTTTGAAATTCAATTTATTATCTTTAATTTTTAATATTTCTTTCTTTTAAATTCTAAATATAATAATTTTTTTTATTAGATATAACTCTTAAAATCATCTCTCCAATTGCACCTCTTGATTTCTAAAAGCTTTTGTACAATTCCTTATATCCTTAAAAGAGTGATAATAGATATGATTTGTACACCTTAATTTCAAGTGCCTACTCTTTTTTCATAAAAATTCTAAATCTTTCAATTTTTATACCAAAAAAGTAATACAAAAAATAAGCTATCTAATCTTGGCCTTTGATTTTCAAATACCTTCTTTGAAGTTACCAAAATTCTTATTCTTCTCACAAATAGCTTGCTTAAAGCCTAATGGGCATGACCATCAACCAATGGAGATAAAGATCTTCACACCTTGCCTTCATTTATCCATATCTTGCTTTCATTCCTCCAAATAAGTCTCTTAATAATTTAATTCTTCATCTTTGGACCCCAATCTCTTCTCAAGGCTTCATACTAAACATGTAGGTCTTACATAATTTAAATGCTATAATCAAAATAAATAAAAAAAATCAAAATAAAATTTCTTATACAAATTTTTTTAGATATTTTATTAATTATTTTAATATATATTAGAACTTATAAATGTATTAAATATTTTGACTAGTTTTTATATACTATAAGTAATTACAATATAATAACGACAATTAAGAATCCAAGCTAACATAAAATATTTCAAGTTCTTATAATTTGTGTATACAATCAGAAGATGTATTGCTCCTTTAAGAAAATGATGCCATTCTTGAAAAGAATCCACAGTTACAAAAAGCTTTTTATTATAGATTTTATAATTAATTTTGGCAGCAAAAAACTTTTAAAAATAAAATGCAATAAGATGGAATTTAATGTCTATACATATTTGTGAAAGTACGATCTTTACTGCAAAATCTGAAGCATCAGTCTCCACATAGAATACTTTTATAAAATTTGAATACACCAAGATTGGAGCTATAATGAACACTATCTTAAGATCTTGAATGCCTTCTCTACTTGAGGTCCCTGTTCCAACTTATCTTTACATGTCAATTGAGTAAGAAGGGCAACAACTTGAAAGCAATTTTTGATTAAGATTTTATAGAAGTTAACAAATCTAAGAAAGTATTATACGTCTCTTATAGTCTTTGAAATGGTCCACTACATAATCACCTCCACCTTCTTAGGATCTATCATCAAACCTTCAATAAATATGATATATCCCAAAAATTCAATCTTTGATTGATGAAATATACATTTCCCTAGTTTGGCATATAAATTTGCATCTCATAGCTTTTGTAATACTAATTTTACATGCTTTTAATGTCTCTCTAGATTTTTCAAATAAATCAAGATATCATCAAGATAAATCATCATAATCTTGTCTAAATACTCTTAAAAGATGTCATTCATTAAATGTTGAAAGATAGTAGGTATATTTTTTAATCCAAAAGGCATGACATTATATTCAAAAAGTCCATACCTTGTCCAAAATACAATCTTCTAGTTGCCTCCTTCTTTGATCTATATTAAATTGTATGCTCTATAAAAATCTATTTTAATAAAGTTCTTTGCTTGGCTAAGTTGTTTCAAAAGTCATCAAATTAATGGTAGTAGATAAAGATTTTTTATTATTATTTTATTCATTCCTCAATAATCAATGCACATATATAAAGAACCGCTCTTTTTCTTCACAAAGAAAATAGATACACTTGTTTGAGACTTTGAATGTTTGATAAAGTTCTTTGTAAGATTTTCATTAATATAATCTTTTAATGCCAAAAACTCATTTTGAAAAAGGTTATAAATTGGGCCAAAAGATGGTTGTGTTTCTTCTTGAATATTTATAGCATAATCATATGGTTGGTGCTTTGGTAATGTATCATCATTCTTCTCGTAAAAAACATCTTAAAATTTGCTATACTGTTCTAAAATACTTGTCGATGAAGTCATATATTTTTTAAATAGAGTCATATAAATAAGAAATGGTGTATCTTTTTGGCTGATCTTATAAAGTATTAAGGACATAAATCATAAAGAAATAGAATATCAATACACTGTTGTGTCATTTAAAAGAATATAAAATCATCCAAAGATGAAATAATATTAAAACTAGAATGACTATTATCAAAGGCTAAAAGAATAGAAATTCTTGAAACAAGACTAAAAACAAAAAAGGCATTGACAAGAGTGAAGAAGGCTTCATTCTTGTCTCTATATATACTATATACCTAAAAGCTACATGATGACATTATATAGGACCTTCAACATGTGTCCAATTTGTAAGACACATGTCAAACTTGCAAGACAAGTTTCCTATATGTATACCATATACTTAGCTTCTTCTATAAGCTACCAACATGTGTAGCATGTGGTTAATTTGTTGGCCAAGTTTCTAATCTATTAATCACCTAAAAATATGCATAGAGATAAAACCATGTCTATGAAGCTTCTAGAAAGCTTTTCTATAAGATATTATTAAATTAATCTATTTTTATTTATTTCTATCTATCCATGTTATTTAAAAAATTATTAGAGTAAATCTTATGTCTATAATATTATTCTCTCTACTAAAGATGAATTCCACAAGGAACGGTGATTACATATTAAAAAAGTCTAAGATGCGTCAAATTGTATTTATCACATATTTTGGTTTTTTTTCCTTTTAAGGTAGTTGATAGGTCCTCTTAGTCATTAATAGTGTCTCATACCAAGGTAGGAGGATCACCCTGATATTTGATTATTATTGAGGCCTTTATAACTTGCATCAAAGAAAACATTTGGAATACCATCAAAAATAATTTTTACTTCTAAAAGTATCTCCAAACAACATGAGTCTCTTCCAAGGTTGTAATATCAAATATGTTGTATCTTGCCATCAATTCAAAAAAGAACATGTTATTCTTAAGGATCTTCATCTCTATTTTATCGTCTTAAAGATTATAATAGCTATAATATCTTGTCTGATAATTCAGCAGATAATAGCTCTTGAGTTGAATTTGATGGTTGTTGATTCTCCATCTCCTTAAAACTAAAATCTAAAGAAATAAAAAAAAAAAAAATGATACAAGAATGAAATCTCTATTGAACCTGCTTTGCTTTATAATAAAGATTTTTTTATCTCTTTATCTTGATTTTGATGGATGTTGTCAATGAAATACATTGATTTTAATTGATGTGTTTGTTAGATTCTTAGATGGCTTCCATATGTATTTACTACTATTATATCCATGCTAATAAATCATAATCTGACTATTAACTTGTTATGAAATTTTTTACACAAATATAAATGTAAGCCTTCTATATGCTTAGAAAGTTTTAGTCCAATCCAACTTATAGATTGTCAAAAATTCACCTAAAACCACACTAATGTTACTTGGCTGCCAACTTAGAAGTTAATACACATATCCCAATAATAATTTCTTCTTCTCCAACTATTAATTTCAAGCAAAAATTGGTAGATAGCCTGTCCTTTAAATTTTCTAATATTATACCAAATTTCACCTTGATTTGACTAATAGATCTTTAGATATTGCAAAAATCCTAAACAATCCTAAATTGCCAATTTCTAGTACCTCTTTGTACTAAAGATCACGTAAATTCCGATTGCACTGTTAGATTATTATAAATTTTTACTTAGTCTTAGTACACTCAATCATCCACATATTATCAAATTTTCAATTATAGGTATCACTTAAATTGTACACAATAGTTGAAAGTACTAGTCCTAATTTTATTGCATAAAAACTTAACCTCCAATACAAACCTTGATTTTAGATAGCAATTGCTAAGTCCTCCCAAATATTATAGAAACCAATCTAATATCTTTGGAACAAGCTTAAAGCTAGCTCTCCAGCTCTAGTAGCCAATCTCCAAATGCCTTGACTCCCTACCCTTGGTGGCCATTTTTGTGGCTGGAGATTTGATTTTAATCCTATCTCATACAAGGTCAATCCTTAGGTATCAATCCAACTTATTCAAAGGATTTTTAAGCTTAATCCTATCTTCAATTTAATTCTAATATCAACCATATTAACCATTTATCTTTTCTATTCTATTTTTATTAACTTATCGCTTTTTAAAAGTAGTAATAGAGTTTGTACAACCTAGAAGGAAAATTTAATAACTAACTTTTATCTATTAGCTATTAAAACAAGAAAATAATCTAAGAGGCTTTTATAAATATTTTTTTAAGTATCTTAAATTCCTATTGAATCAAGATAATTAAATATTAAGTTGAAATTATTTTTATTCATACTTTTTACTATATAAACATATTACAACATGATAATAGTGGCATTTGTCTTCTTCTTTGTATATCTGTTGTCTTATATGATTCAAATAGAGATGTGTAGAATATATGATGGATCTTCATAGACTCAAATAGATTTAATTGATAAGCTAATAGATTGATTTATTTACAAATTGAAAATGGAGAAGGCCTCCAATAATCCAACGTGTCTCAAAAACAAATAGTCTTGATATTATGACAAAGTAGCCAAATTTTATCACCTACCTGGAATTAAAATTGTTCCTTATAATAGACATTTGTTTTGATATTTAATCGTTCTTGAGCTTCTTTTAATTGTATCTTTATTATTCCATGTAGTTCTGACAATCAATTTGCTAAGTCTTTTGCTGTAGGATTGTCAACTTTTGAAAAGTAAAAAATATCAAGTTATGGATGATAATTGTAAATGGCAAAGAAAGGTATTTGTTGAGTAGAAGAATGTACCAAATTATTATAAGCAAACTCTGCCAATAGCAAAAAAAATTTCTAATCATCTTAATGATAATTGATAGTATATCTTAAATATTGCTTTAAAACTTGATTTATCCATTCCGTTTGCCTACCAATTTGAAGGTGAAAAGCTAAAGATAGTTTTATATCTATTTTTAATATTTTGAAATTAATTCATCAAAATCTTGATATAAATTATATTCCTTTATCTGATATAATATTTCTTGGCAATCCATGATAGTAATAAATATTATCAAAGATAAATTTAGCTATTTTTTTATCTACGATAGATTATATATATGGTATAAAATATGCCATCATTGTGAAACAATCTACAATTACAAATATAAAATCATATGAACTTAAAATTAATAGATTTGTGATAAAATCTATAGAAACAGAAGATTATAGTTATTTCAATATAGGTAAGTATTAGAAAAGTCCATAAGATCAATAACAAGGAATTTTTAATTTTAAACAAATATCACATGATTGCACAAATTCTTTAATTGCCTTTCATATTTGGGGCCATGAAAAATCTCTTGATATTAGTTTGAAGTCTTATTGTATCAAAAATGGCCTACTACAAGGAAGTTGTAATAAGCTTCAAGAGCTCATACTCATACTTTTTTTTCTAAGACATATAAGCATCTTTTAAAATAAAATAGATTGTTTTTAAATTCAAACTTAGAAGTATCGTTGGACTTAGATAAATTATCATAAACAAAAAGATTTGAAGACATATTTAATTTAAGATAAATTAAATTAATAATGAATATTGATTTCATTGCTTAAAGATGAAATTATTATGGCTTCAATAAGATTATTCTTTGTTGATTAATATGAAAATTGATATTGACTAGGAATACCACTTGTAGTCTTTTTAGTATTAAAAATAGAGCTAGCATATATAATAAAAGATGATCTTTCTTTTGCCACATGTATAAAAGCTTTTGCACCTATTAATAAGGATTTAGATGTATTAGAATTATATATGTCTACTTGACTAACAAATTTTTAGATTAAACTATGAAAAAAATCACGATTATAAGAAGTCCAATCTTGAGGATTATATTTTTTTAACCACAATAATTCTAAAATAATTGGATTCAAAGGAGATCTAATTATATTAAATATTACTATGCTATTATATTTCTTAGTTACTACATCTAAAAGAACACTTTTATAGATAACATCTTTAAAAGATAATAAATGACCGTCTATGACTTCTATATGCACAAATTTAGTTTTCTTGACTAGAGATATATATTTTTTTTTTGACAAAATCTTTATCTATAAAACAAACTGAGACTCTTGAATCTAATAAAGTAAAGACTTTGTGAATTTTAGGTCCTAAAAATACATCTATTGTAAAATAAGATGAGTGATTTGAAGAGAAAATAAAACTTTACAAGATGTTGCATATGATTTCAACCACATGGTCTCTATTATAGCTAGAAAAATTTATTTTTTGACATATTATCTTCTTTAGTGACCATACTTCTCATTTTTTGATTGTGTTTCTTCTTTAAATAATATTGAGTAGTGTGATTAGCTTCTCTATAATATAAGTACAAACTCTCTTGATGATATCATGTCTTTTCCTATTTGGTAAGAGGTTTAAAATGTATCGCATCAATTTATATTGGTTTTGGCTTAATCAAATAAATTTCTGAAAACTTACGAATTGCTATCATTAATTGATTTGTTCTTCTTCAACCAAATCTATATTCCTAATGCCTTTTAAATAATGAATTGTTGCATGTAATAGCTTGAATAATAAATTATTTTAAGGAGTCCACTTTTGGCATTATTAATAACAAATCTTTGATATTATCCTTTAATCTATAATGAAATCAATTGATAAGGACTTTGTCATTCTACTCCACATTATAAGTAAGATTTTAGAACTTTATAGCATATGTTGTAGAAGAATTCTTCTTGTAAAGATAAGAGCTTAGTCTCTACTATCCCTTCTTGATCACTTTTTCCAAATGTAGCTATAAACACTTTGAAAAATGAATTCAAATCATAAAAAAGTCATAAATGTTTTTCTATCAAAGATACAAATCAAAAAATAGTACTTCCAGATAGAAATATGCCTATAAATCCAACTTGAACAAATCCATTAGGATATTGGAAAAGATGCAACCTTAGATATAGCTTGACTTGTTGCAAAAATCTTCAAAATTTTGATCTTTTGCTATCAAACTTTTTAGACATACTAATCCTTACGCTTGTAAAAGTAAGACTTCTTAGATTTGATTGTAAAGCTAATTTATTTGCTTCCTTCAACTATACAACTTCTTGGTATAGGCTCTAGACTTCTTTCATAGACTTAGGAATAGTACTTCCATGATTGGCATTAATGATTTGTGAAATTTCTATTCTAAGAGTGTTGACAAGTTTCTAAAGATCTGCAATAATTACAAATCTATTCTTACTTCCGCTAAGTGTAGCATCCATACTCTTTCTTTCTATCTTAGACAATTTAATAATTCCATAATTTGAATTAAAAGAAGATAATTTGTAATCTCTAATATCAAATAAATTTTTTTACAAAGAGGGGTGATCTACTCTCTTTCAAGGAAAATATCAAGGTTAGAAAATAAAGAATGTTAATTTAAAAGTGGATAGTCTTTAACTTTTCAACACAACAATAGAAGTGAGATAATTCATTCACTTTTTAAATACAAAACAAGAATAATAAATCTTCACTCATATCAAATTATCAAGGACATGAATCATAAAGAAACAAAATGTCAATACTTTCTTGTGTCACTCAAAAGAATAGAAAATCATTTAAGGATGGAGTATTATCAAAACTAAAATGGCTATTATCAAAAATAAGAATACTAGAGACTCTTAAAACAAGACTTAGAATAAGAAAGGCATTGATAACAGTGAAGAAGGCTTCACTCTTGTCTCTATATATACTATCTACCTAAGAGCTACATAGCAACGTTCTATAGGACCTCCAACACATGTCTAATTTATAAAATACATGTCAATATTACAAGATAAGATTTTTATATGTACACCTCATACTTAGCTTATTCCACAAGCTACCAACATGTGTGGCACATGGCTAATTTGTTGGCCAAGTTTCTAATCTACCAATTATCTACAAACATGCATAAAGATAAAATCACATCTATGAAGCTTCTAAAAAAAAACTCTATAAAATATTAACAAATTAATCTATTTTTATTTATTACTATTTATCCATATTATATAGATTATTATTAGAATAAATCTTATGTCTATGATATAAAAGCTCTTGCTCTAACAAATAAAGGCTTATCAATTTGTGATTTTTTATGAACTTTTCTTGTAGGAATTTCTATTGGAAATGTCATTTTTTGTGATCTTTAGTGTATAAATGGATTATACTTTTCCAACCAAAAAAGTCCAAGAACAACAAGATTTGAAGAAATCCTAATAATATTGAACACAATTTCATTGCTATAGTCTTCTGTAGAATGGGTAGAAATTTTAGGGTTTACAATACATAATTTGTAAGATTAAGAATAGACAGGAAGCCAATGAATGTCCACTTTAGAAGGCAGAATGGATGAGGAAGTTAAGAAAAGTAGTTATCATCGGTTGTGTAGCAGTTAACATAGACGGGGCAAGTATAAATCGATTCGGTATGAGGGAGTCGGGGCCAGACTGTGATAGTCTTGAGCCGGGGTAAGCTTGGTGCTACCTCTCTCTCTTTTCTTTTGTTAGACTGTAGGGAAGGATCCAGATTCTATTCTAAAGGGTTATACCATGTCAATGATGAAACACAATAATAAAACGGAAAATTTATATATATGTGGATGAGTAAGAAATTATGATTATTTGTTATGTGAAGTTTTTTGCGGTGAATTGGAGGTTGAAGACTAGCGATGTCAATAAAGCTCGGTTGTAGATGTGAGTGTCATGCCGTATTGACTGTGAGAGTTGAGCGGTGAAAGAATATTGGAGTAACAATTGGTTTCGAGAGACGTTGTGGGTGAGGAATTATTTCCAGTGATTGGAGAAAGAAGAGGGTGTATGCAGTCTGTGGAAATGGTGTAACATTGCTAATTGTTATTATGAATTTGGAAGAAGACAAAAGATTACAATAGGAATATTGGTAGAGGGTTGTGTCACAAAGTATCTTTAGTTACGGAATAGCAGAACCAGTAGAGAGGACGGCAGTATTTTAGAGAAAAGCGTGTACGTGTGCATTGGACTCTAATGTTCAGTAGATAGTTAGTTATGTGACCCTAACAATTTAACTCAATGCGGATAGTCTATCCCTGAGTTTGAATCTCCCTTTACAGATTTACTTTGGACAGTATTGGTAGAGTAAGTGAGATGAAAGAGAACAATATTTTGGCGTCGCTGCCGGGGATTGACAATAGTATTGAGTGTTAAGAATTAACTGCCGAATGAGTAGTTAAATTAGTGATGGAAAGCAATATCAATAATAGATGATGAAAGATTATGGTTAATAAGAATGAGAACATTGCTCAAAGAAAAATACGTCAGTCGAAAGGAAGACAAGAGAGAGCACAAGTAAGAAATTTATTGCGGGACGAGCAAGAACGGAAGTTAAAAAGGAAGCGTCAATAGAGTTGGATTAAACCATGGTTGCATGTCTGTCGGCACATCCGAGCATACCAAAAACATGAAAGATCTATAATATTTTAGACATATATACTGTTAAAGAAATTACCAAAAGCACTCATGGATAACTCTGCGAGTAGCCTAGTATATCTCTTGAGCCCATTAACGGCAAGAGAATGGAGTACAGAAGAATTAGATATTCCATTGGATACTTTCCCAATAGTGGATACAGCTGATTCTAGCAAGGTTAGTTCTTCAGTAGAAAATATATTGCTTGCCAGTAAGGGCCAATATAGTGTATTCTAAAATCCGTCATTTTCACGTCAACTTCAATTGATAAAATTATTTGCAGATAATAATACCAAATTACGGAGGCCAGAAAAAACAATTGAGGGAGGCAGCAATTATTTTAATAAGGAAGTAAGTAGATCATTGTCACCTTCAATGGCGGCGGGGGATCCAGTAGCATCAATTGCGGTACAAATGGGTGCGGTGGGTGATCACACAACTAGCGTAGCTCCATTACCTACCTTTAGGGGTCTGCCAGGAGCCGACCTAGAACAATACTTGTCTCAATTCCTGACCGCATGTGTAGCCAACAATGGTAGAACTAAAGATATTTGGTTAAGATGGCTACCAGTGACCTTGAAAGACACGGCATTTGAATGGTATAATCGCCAACTCGTGGGACAATTTCCTAATTGGGAGGCATTGAAAAATACATTTTTGACTCATTTTCGACCAATAGGATTTGAAGAACGTCTTAGAGAAAGATTAATGAATAGCAAAATGGTACCGGGAGAAGCGGTGCAGTCATATTATGGCCGAGTAGTAGATATCCTTTGAAAATGGCCAAATAACTAAATGCCAGACTCGTTAGTTATGTCTATATTGCTTAACAGACTATACCCACCAGAATTGAAGATGTTTGTAAAGGAGGCCCAACCTGCGACTATAGCTGCCTCACTTGACCGAGCTAAGGTATGGGAAGAATGTCATTATGACCAATTCTTAACCATTAGGAGCCACAATGATTCCATCTCAAGGAAGGTATCAAATATCAACCTGGAATGAAACAGTGAATAGTTACCCAAGGATAATTAACTACGACGCAAATCTTAGTGTCAATCCGCAAGAGATAGTAAATGTTGTTCCATTACAGGCTCTACCACCAACAACTATAGTTCCGTATTTTCTATATTTTCCATATCAAAAACCAATACCTATAAAGAAGTTATCTAATGAACTAGTATCAAAGGATCCAAATGAGACTTTGTTGTTAACTTTGACAAAGAAGATGGACGAATTGGTTGTTAATCTGGCAAAGGATAAGGAAAAGAGGCATAAACCAACTAATATACACCCCAATATTTGGTGCAGTAATTGTAAGGGGCAAGGCCATTTAATAACGCAGTGCCCTTCACCACCCCAAATGACTGTGCAATGTACATTTTGAAGAGGTAAGCATGTCACTTCCAATTGCTGGAATTTAAAAAGACAACAACAGTTAGGAAATTAGACCATGATTCAACCGACTTTGTGGAATGTTAATCAAATTCAGATAGGAAATAGGTTTGGTTGGAACGGGAATTGTCCTATAAAATAAAATATAAATTTTTATAATTTTTAAAATTCTGAGTATAACCAAGAAGATGATCCCAATTCTCAAGGTTTTGTACAAAATCAGCAAGGACAATCCCAATATCCACCTATTCAAAATCCAATTTCAGATCCTACAATACCAATTGGTTGGCCGGGATCCTTTATCCATCAAACCTAGAACAAGCCTAGCCGGTATATACTAGTCGAGACACCCCATATTCCAGATGGAAGAGGAAGAAGATCACTTCGATGCTATCGATGTAGGCAGCTAGGATACTATGCTAGTGAATATTCCAATCCTAGAGCCAATGATAATTATGCTCCAATATGTAGAAATTGTAAGCAATCTAGACATATTTACCAGCAATGCAATGTTTCGTTTAATGTTAATAACCAAGATCAGCGTATCTAATTGCAAAGTAAGATGGAGGACAATAATCGAGTTCCACAAGATTCTCCGATAAATTGGGTAGAATGCATCCATGCAGTACTTACTCGGGCCCAGAAAAAGGGAAAGGATCCAATTCAACAATTGGAAGTATCAATTGCGGACCAATGTAATCCATTGAATGATACTCCAAATCTAACATTAGTATCAAAGGTATTATCAATGAATGAATCCAATTCGTCTGTGCAACTTGACGATGTCCTTAGTCCCAAGATATTGGTACAACCAAAATCAATATCAATATCTTCAAAGTTTCAAGAGCCACCTTACCCATTAAAAGATCCTCTCATGGAAAAGATTTACGACAAAGTTCATTCAACAGTTCAAGTTCCAAATTCCGTAAAAAAATTATCTCAAGGGGTCAAATTAAAACCCATGAAAAAGAAAAGGGCCTTGGGAATCATTGCCAATATGAAACCATATGATATTATGAAAGATTTGGATGAAATTAAACCTTCTATTACAATGAAGCAATTGTTAGCAGTTACACCAAAATATTGTTCTACATTGAATTCCTCGTTAATACGACGTAAAGCTCGTAATAAAAAAATTCATGAGGTTAATTTGAATCTCGATCTGGGAGCACCAACTATCGATGTATCAATTGATGGTGTTCTCATTCCTGGAGTTCAAGTGGATGGTGGCTCTAATGTGAACTTAATGAACGTCGATATAATAGAAGAGTTGGATTTAAAACAATTAGTACCCATGACATTGGTACTAAGAATGGCAAATCATAGTAGGGTTAAACCAATGGATATCTTATGCAGTATTAATACCGTAATCACGGGAATTATGTATGAAATTGATTATATTGTTTTTCGATCACAGAGTTCCACTTTATCATATCCAATATTATTGGGTCGACCGTGGCTCTATCAAGCCAAAACTAGGAACAATTGGAGCCTTGGAACATTAACTATTGGGGAGGGTAATGACAAGATTGTTTTACAAATGTATCTAGTTCAATATCATGGGGAGTCGCAAATTAGGGGCACAGAAGCAACATCTGAAGATGAGGGCCAATTTTAGGCAGAGTATGACGAAGTTAATAATGCGATGCAAGTTGATAAGGACCCCATTCACATGCGGAAACAAGGCGTATTATACGAGTATGGAGGGCCAGGGGAATATTTTTTGTATAATGAGAGTGCAGAGAATGCTGATGATGTCATCACGGATTAGATGAATAATCGCGCGATAAATGAAGTCAGTACATTGGAACCAGAATTAAGTACATTCGATTTGCCAGACCATATGATGGATTCAGAGCAGAAGGGGCAAATCAATCGGGGGATTAAGGAGGAACCTGTGTGCCAATCCATTAACTTGGGTTCTAATGAAACATCCCAGATTATCAAAATATACACCGGTATTATGGGTATAGAGCTAAGAAATTGGAAAGAATTCTTTCTAAATCATAAATCTGCTTTTGCTTGGTTGTATGCGAATTTAAAAGGTATTCCTGCCGAAGTTTGTGAGCATCGAATTACCTTAGAAGAAGATGCTACACCAGTTCATCAAAGACAACACCGTCTTAATCCAAAATATCTTTTCATGCTCAAGGAGGAAGTAGATAAACTTTTAGACGTGGGCTTCATATATCGAATCTCGTATAGTGAATGGGTTTCACCAATTGTGATAGTGCCGAAGAAAAATGGAAAAATTTGTATCTATCAAGACTTTCGTAAATTAAACGCGGCTACCAAAAAGGATTATTTTCTTTTACCTTTTACAGATAGTATACTAGATGCAATAGCTGGGCATGAATGTTATTCCTTTTTGGACGGATTCTTGGATTATAATCAAATAAAAATTGCACAAGAGGACCAGTTGAAGACTACTTTTACTACAAATTGGGGCACATTTGCTTATAAAGTGATACCATTTGGGTTATGTAACACCCCGGCTACATTTCAAAGGGTAATGATGCAAGCCTTTCAGGACTATTTACGATTGTCGATGGAGATATTTTTAGATGATTTTTACACATTCAATACAACAGCAAATCATTTGGAACGTCTTTGTAATTATTTGGACCAATATGATAAATATGGGATATCTTTGAATTTTGAGAAATGTCAATTTGGCGTACCATCGAGGAAGCTTTTAGGACAAATCGTTTCCACGGCTGATATCGCTATTGATCCAGATAAAGTTACTTGTATATTGACTTTACCAAAGCCAAAAACAGTGTCTGGTGTTTGGGATTTCATAGGCCATGTCAGCTATTATAGGCGATTTATTCATTTATTTGCAGAAATATGTCAACCATTAAAATATCTCTTAAAAAAACCACCACCGGATGGATCTAGTCCAATTTGGACTGAGAAACATATAATTGCGTTTGAGAAGTTAAAATGAAAATTGGTGTCGGTCAATTCATCCTTAGTTCCTTTTGGATAAAACCCCTTTAAACTGATACGTATTTATATTGATGCTCTAGAATTGCTATTAGATGAGTGACCCCAAATGAAAGATGAAAAGGATTTGGATCATACATCTATTATCTTGATCGACAATTTGTAGCTGCGGAACAAAATTACACTACGACTGAATAGGAAGCCTTGGGCGTGATCTATTCTGTCCAAAAATTTTGGTATTATTTGCTTGGTTATCCATTTATATTTCATGATGCTCTTAAATATAAACCTCAATTGAGTGGACGCATTGCTCGATGGATATTACTCCTTCAAGAATTTAATTTTATTATTAATATTTGACTTGGAAAGAAACATGCCAATACAGATCATTTATCTAAATTGTCCAATATATTTGGTAACGAACCTATCAATGATGCACTTCCTGATGCGGAATTATTTGCCGTCGACGTGATAACCCTAGAATATAGTGAATTGATCCAGTATCTGACATTTCAGATATTTCCACCTACATATAGCGAGAAACTTAAGAAACGCTTGATTTTGAAAAGTATGCCGTATATAATGATTGGAGACACCTTATATAAACAAGGGAGAGATGGAATTCAACGTCGCTATATTTTTCAAAGTGAAGTACGTACTGTATTGGAAGGATGTCATTTGGATAGTTGTGGAGGGCATTTTGCCGGTGACAATACTGCCCGCAAAGCTTTAATGGCTAGATATTGGTGGCCAACAATGTTCTCAGATGCACACCAATACGTCTGACGTTGTGATCCTTGTCAGCGTATTGGTAGACCTACAGGAACTTCTGCCATGCCGTTGGTACCAATTTTATCACAAGCACCGTTTGAGAAATGGGATATTGATTTTGTAGGACCAATCGTACCAGCATCGCGTAATGGGCAGAAAAGATATATTTTGGTAGCGACGGATTACGTGACAAAATAGGTAGAGGCGATGGCAATAAAAATTGATAATGCCAATACTGTAGCCACGTTTTAATATGAAAATATCATCACTCGATTTGGGTGTTCCAAAAAATTGGTTAGTGATCGTGAAATCCATTTTATTAATTCTACAATTGCGGCTTTGACAGATAAATACGAGATCAAGCATTGGAAGACAATCTCATATCATCCTCGAACCAATGGGCAGACTGAAAAGACCAACGGTATTTTAGGTAAAATTTTAATAAAAATAGTGTCTGGTGTGGGAACGGACTAGGATACAAAATTATTTGTAGCCTTATGGACATATCGTACTGCGTTTAAAGTGACTACTAGTTCTATCCCATTCCAATTGGTGTACGGGCAAGAGACAATATTACCAATTGAATTGGAAGTTCCGAGTTTACAAATTGCATTGGATAAACGTCTTGGTGACAAAGAATCCCTCCAACATTGGTTAGCACAATTAGACAAATTGGATGAAGTTAAGACTATAGCCCTTTTCACTATGGAAGCTACACAGCGCCACCGTAAGAGTTATTATGATAGTGAATTACGTCCTAAATCTTTTATGCCCAATGATCTAGTGCTTCTTTATGCTAGTCGCATTCACCATTTTTCGGGAAAATTTTAAGTCCGTTGGCATGGACCCTATTGAGTAATTGAAGCCTTTTCTAATGGTTCAGTTCAATTGAAAGATTTTATAGGTTCTCAATTTACCACCCGAGTTAACGGCAACCATTTATGTCTTTATTTTACGTAAACCTGGGACCGGTGTCGTGGTGAGAGTCTTAGCCCTAAGAAACACTGGGTCTTTTTTGCCTCTAGTTTCTTAAGTGCAAGATGAGATTCATAAAGTTCATAAAATTGAAGAATTTATATAAAACCATACTTTATTAACCCTAACATATTCTGCCTTTAGAAACCCGCCCTCAATTTTGCTCATAAATCCTAGGATATCATATCAATTGAAGCAAAATTTGGACACAAGGCACTTAAGGAAGTAAAGAAGCAAACCCCATAAACCTTTTGATTATAGCTCATGTGGTTAGAGAGAACCATGTTGTCAAAGTAATCCCTCCATGCTGCCTTTGATTCTAGACCCCCTTTGCTTTACACCTTCATTGCTCTTCATTAAAGAAGACCTAAGTGCTGAAATTTTGGTAGACTTATAGCTTATTTCATGTTGTAAACATCCTCCAAATATTGCTCTAAGAGCCTTCTCCAAACTTGAGTTATAGGTTCCATCCTTCTTCTTTAATTTTGCCTTCTAACAACTCCGGATCCGACCACAATTTTCCTCATAACTCCTCGAATATAACTCCAATAGCAATCAGTTTTTTACACAACTTAATAGACTCATATATC